>OZ020259.1:6613231-7108836 GCA_963971285.1 Astropecten irregularis
AATCACCTGTGTTAAAAAATGGTTTAAAAGGCCACAAGAAAAATGTACGATTGTTTAAGGGGTGCACATTATTTTCGTCTTTCTCCGTTTTATTATCAATACCCCCCCCCCACCCCCGACTCCGTCACTCGATAGGTGTCATGATCATGGCCTAGTACGAGCGTGACTACAGTAATAATTTCTATTTCTACCTGATATGAAACTTATACACAACCACAGCTTTGAAGTTTAGCAATCAGTAACCAGCCAAGACATATGGAGAGAGTGAGGGAACTGCACATTGCAGCTCAAGTACCACAATTAAAGCCACCGTTTCACGAAGTTATAACTTGAACTGACCAGGTGTGTTATTACCTGATGGAAACTGCACACGAACCAGAATAATGAACCGAAATATATAATGTTCAGACGTTTCGATCCTGGCCGGATCTTTCTGAAAGTCTAAACTGAGGGTTGTACAGTGTAATTTAAACGTACGTCAAGCCATGATGCACCCAGGTGATTTATTACCGAACGTGTGCTTGTGCCTATAATTGCTTGCAGAAATACTCAAGCTTGTCCTCAAATAGATGATTGTTTCATTCGTTGGAAAGGTATCATTTATGGAACTGTCAATTACAATTTATTCTCCAATAGTCACCATAGCCTAATGGCCAGACACACGGAAACGTAATTGTAACTGTATATAAAATATAAGAAGATCAACAATATCGTAATGACTTCCATCTTCAACCTCCAAATTCGAAATTAATGACCTGATAGGCCCATCTTGATATATACAAGGCCGCCAAAGTGCGCGATACCTTTTACAAATGGTAACATATATCGTTTCCCCAGACTCTATGATGGTTTTTGTACACTGAAAAATTAGCTATTTCCACACATCACAAATCCATTAAGGATGTTAGCAGAATTTTTAACAGGGATGTGGCTGAACTATCTATCTAATTGGTTACAGTTTAATTATGTAACGCTGAATATCTACAAAATGGAGATGTATTTTGTATGTATTAATGTATGTTGTTTGGTAGTACAGTTAAGTCGGTGTGAAGACAGTTTACACGTTGAGATCAATAATGCTGCCAAAGCTAAAGCTACTCTGAAAAGGGGAATTAGAGATGCAAAATGATCATTCAAGAACAAACTGGAGGATAAATTCGACACAAATAATTCCAAAGATCTTTGGGGAAACATAAATCTGATTACACAGTATAAAGGTCCCATTGAATCAGCTAACATGGATGGTGACACACTGCCTGGTCAACTGAACAACTTCTACAGTCGCATTGACCGTGCAAATACCAGCACAGCAACACCTGTAACTGAATAATGACGAGGTACCTTTTATTATCAGCGGGTCAGACGTTCAACGCAAATTTTCTCACTTCAACGAGCACGGATGGAATTAGGCCTCAATTACTGAAACACTGTTCTGTCGAGCTAGGTGACGTTTTTACTGACATAGTTAAAACTGTTCTCTTACCCAACGCAAAGTGCCTCTTTGTTTTAAGAAATCCACAATAACACCAGTTCCTAAGAAGAACTCTGTTTCATGCTTAAATGACTACAGGCCAGTGGCGCTCACTTCTGTTCCTATGAAGATTTTTGAGAGTTTTGTTCTTCAATTTATGAAATCAGTTTTACCTCCTGATTTGGACTGTTACCAATTTTCTTACAGAGCTAATCGAAGTGTTGAGGACGCAATTTGTGTTTGCCTTCATGAAGTTTTGCGCCATCTTGAGCAGGTTATATGTTATGCTAGAATTCTTTTAATTGATCATAGTTCTGCTTTTAACACAATTTTGCCAAGTAAACTGCATTCTAAATTGGTTAAATACCTCGAGCTCCCTGTTTCAATTTCAAACTGGATTTTAGACTTTCTTATAGAACGACTGCAGGATGTAAAAATAAGTGATTGTACTTCGCATTCTTTGGTGTTAAACACGGGTACCCCACAGGGTTGTGTTTTATCACCGCTTTTATATCATTTTGTATACTCACGATTGTAAAGCTGCCAACCCTAATTCGCTGTTCGTTAAGTTTGCAGATGACACTACTGTCATTGGTCTTATTCAAAATGATGACGAAAGTGATTATCGTTCACAGATTACTTCTATTCTCAACTGGTGTGAGGTAAACAATCTTGTATTAAATGTAGACAAAACCAAGGAGCTGATTGTTGACTTCCGTATAGGAAACACAAAAACGCGAAAACGCCTGTTTATATTGATGGTAATGCTATAGAACAGGTTGACCGTTTTACACTGCTAGGTACTCACATTGCCAATAACCTTACCTCGAACATAAATTGCCAGGAGATTCTGAAGAAATCTCACAACATCTATTCCTTTTACCTAAACTAAGGGAAGACATCGAAATCTAACATGCGGCTGGACCATGTGGGCGTGCGCGGGCCCATGCGGGCCCTTCCTTTTGGAAAGTAAGCCATTCAATATCTACAGGTCAGTGCACATGCCGGCTTTCGTCACCAGCATATTCATGATCTGAGCTTGAGTTGGCCGGTCGTGCTGGCCGAACAATGAACCAATTTGCAGCTGTGTAATCCCCAGCTAATCCGCTGCAAGTGGACAAAAGGATGACTAGCGCCTTTGTGTTTGGAGTTTAAGAAGGGTTGCGGCTTTGAAAAAAAAAGTGTACCATCACTATGAAAAAATATACGAGGTAGTATGTTTGACTGTTTTTTCATCATTCGCTGTCAAACGTTTCTAATTATTATTGTTAGTTTCTTGTTTCTTTTTATTTAGATGCGCCTGACGGTCGGCAGTAGCAATGTTTCAACTTGGAAGAGTTAGTCATTTTATCTCAGAGAACGAACAAGACTATTGACTACCTGCTGGCATAATTTTCGTGCCGTTATAAAAAAAAAACAATTACTGTAGTTAAGCCCCAGCCTCTACAGGGTGTCCCAAAAAAACGCAACACTGGTGTCGAGAACTATTACATGTATATAAAAATTACACTGTTTATCACTTCAAGATTCAGATATGTGATACAGCTATGTCTTGGCTATCACCATGAAGAATTTGAGCAAAATTTGATTAAAATTGAGTGAAAAAACTAGAACTAAATTACCCAACATCAAAAACCGATGTTCATCTTTCTTTCAAACACATTACGTGTGGATTGACTACTATGCGTGTTATCCTTGCAAATTTATTTTTGAGGAGTACTCTTTCAATTGGTCCTATTTTCGCCAATTTCAGCCCCAATATGTTTAAATTCTACATGGTGATAGCCAAGACATGGCTGTATCACATATATGAATCTTGAAGTGACAAACAGTTTAATTAAAAAAAATGGGTCCCGACACAGTGTTGCGTTTTTTCTGGGACACTCTGTATACAAGATCAAAAATATACTGAGAATTTATGACAACTAAAGCAAGGCTTTGGTGTCAATTTTTCAGAATTGGTTTATATTGTTTTAATTATGTTTTTCCCTCATTAAAAAGGCCTATTAAAAAAAACATTAATTTGGTGTTCGTCAGTGTAGTTTAGTTAACTGTTACTGGGGTATAATTTGAAAGCATTCTTTGTTCATCCATCATTGTTTGGTACGTCGCGTTTCTGCCAGTGATGTTCAGAAGTTGAACTCTGTTGTTAGATTTGCAGAGAGGATTATTGGTACTAGCCTTCCATCACTTGAATCAATCTATAATGAGAGACTGAGTAAACGCACTAGATCAATTATGCAGGACGAGTTCCATCCAGCAGCCGACTATTTCCAATTCCTTCCATCCAACCGACGTCTTAAGCATTTTTATGGTAGTAAGCGCTTCACAAAGAGTTTTTATCAATGTGCAGTTCGTGTATATAATGGAACATAGCTAGTTGTTTTTTAGTGAATTGCTTGACTTTTTATAGGGTTTGTAGATAAGACACAATATAAAAGTTGCATCACGGCACTGATTTACTCGCGTTATGGAGGTGTAGGGAGGATGCAGAGAGGGAGTGGTGGTGGTTGCAGTGATGGAGGTGGAGGAAGTGCAAGTGATATTGATAGCGGAAATGATAAGGCCAGCGAACCGGACGACATAAACGGACACGCTCTACGTTATGCACATCAGCTAGCTATCCCACACAGTGAGTAGATATACCATATACAAGAGTGGTGAATACCCATACAAACTTACAGTAGCACCAGTCCCATTTCAAACACACCGTCTAATTATACAATGAAGACACACGACATGATGGTGAGGGGATACAATTCTCAAATTGTGCCCTCCCCCCCCCCCCATTATTTAGACCCCAAAATATTCGGGCTTTGTGTACTTGTTTAATTGTTAATTAAGGATAATGAGTACTAAGGAAGACATTCACATTATAGGGACGTGCACACGAGTACCTTTTTCCTAAACATCCTCCAAACCGATGAACTTGAAATTGACATAGGCCTTATGTCTATTTGAGAGCATTTCCTATCTTCTATTAAAATATATGGACAGCAAAAAATGTCTATTTAAAGGAACCTGCCACATCAACGTCATCATCGAGGCGTTTTCGCAGACGTTTGCTTCTGCAAATTCAAACGTTTATATAACACATTCAAGTTGCGTGGCCGTATGGTTATGACGCAACTTGTGGTCTACATTTTGAAAAAGCAAAACGTCTACGAAAACGCCTCGAAAGGCGATGGCACAAGGACAGATAACAAATAAACAGGTCATTATTCATTTCTCAACGACTGTTCGTTTGAGGTATGATTATTTTATGTACTTCATTTGATCCCACAAGGATAATAGAACATGTTTCTTGGGGATTATAACAATACGTTACAAACTGCATTTTGATATTTTCACTGAAAAGCATGCGAATCATGACGGTTTAAATCATTTCATATTGACATTTCCCAATATAATCAATATGCCTTAATCTCTGTTCTCCAGTAATGGCTAATCCAAGCCAATCAGGCAAAGGTTATCATTAATAACCAAGGCAAGAATTGGAACTTCCCTCTACTTAAACACAACAGAGCTCAAAATTAAAACATCGCTTCAAATTCAAGTCTGACATAATTTTTATTCGTCATTTATTGTCAATAAAATCTTCTGGTTACAACAAAATCTAATGTATACATCTTACAAAGGGTGATTAAGAATCTTACAATTCGTTTAAGCAAATAAAAAACAAATCCTTATTTGTCAATAATATGCTTTACATTATTGAATCAAATTACGGTCACTAAGGCAAACTCTTTTAAGAACCTAGTTTAAAAACAATATATGTAAAAAAAAACAAAGTAATAAAATGCTTGAAGTTAGTAGGGCAAGACTTCCGAACGCCAAAACGTCAGGCTCTAAACATTCAAAGCATTATATTTATTTCTGGCCATTATTTTGGTTGAAGAGCAGTTTCCAGCAGATCATTAATTGTATATCAAGTTTTACTGTATTCAAATTTGAGAAAGGGTGAAAGTGCTTTAAAATTATTGCTTAAAACATAATTTATATAAGTGTTTAATTTTGACCAAAAATGTAAAAAAAAAAAAAAAAAAAAATCTGTACACGTATACATGTGTGTACCTCACCCCACAAAACAAATTCCCACTGGAACCGATCCACGCAAAAATACGTGTGGCGTCACTTACATTACTGGTATAGGCTTGCATCACGGTATACTCCGTGTCGTTCTGCATGTGACGTAAGCATGAATTTTCGTCACGAAAAGTGGGGTGCCAAATTTTAGGCCTAAAATACATCGTTTTTTATGATACAATATAGCACAAACGGAAAAAAGGTCGAGTTTCTTTACAAAACAAATGTATTAAACTTCATTAAAGTTTGAATTACATTTAACATTTCAAAAGGGTACAACATGAATAAGATCTATGATTTTTTCTTTAAGAACAGGTTTGTTTGTTGTCCTCACAAATTGAACTTAAACATCATCATGTTAAAAACTATTCTGGTTCGTCTTTGTTATCAGTTTAAAATTTACACAATCAATTCAAATCATTATTTTATCTATCAAACCTGTGTATTATACTTTTGTCATTGTTGACAATCTGTACTGGATAATTAAAAGCTATATATTATTCATATATTATTCCTTGATTCCCAAAATGGTTCATTCCACTAAGTCGGGGCATGTGTTGCGATGATTTCTGTGTTTCATTTGAAACCAATCCAAATCTTAAAGGCAACAAAGACTGATTGTGCGATCAAATGTTTGTTATGCCATGACGTGACTCATTTCGATCTCATTTATCTTACAACAGCAGTGAAAACGATCAAATATCACTTTTATTCCATCCACATCCTTCCTCGCACCTTCTCACCACTGCTCTGAGCCAAATTAGACAACAAAACTCACTATGATTCACGTCGTGGCATGTAAACATTGATCGCGCAAATAGTAAATAATATCACACATGTGTGATATTACTTACAGTGATGTTTTATCTTTAGATGTGACTGAATTGAGTTCTAACACTTAAAAGTGTGTATTGTATTCAATATCGGTTGAGCTAACATTAGTGCAAGTATAACAGACTCATGTCATTTATACCGATACTGGTGTTTCAAATGTTTGACTGTGCCTATTAGTATCTATTTAGATCAATTGTGTGCGTTTATAAAAGCTAAATGCAGCTACTTATTCACCACTACTTTGATACGGCATAATACGTACTATTGCTACGAAAATATATAATATTTATTAGTATTAGGTCATTCCACCATATCGATTAGACATAATTTGTGATGATGCTCATAATCAATCAGTAAAATTGTACACCAGCTATCCTTTATTACAACTCTTAATATACTAATAATGTGTATATGTCCTGTTCTCTTTCTGTCTATTTTCTTTGCCCTCTAATAAGGAAAAGCTCGTGTCTACAAACATGTTAAGATATTTATTCTCCATATGGAACATTTAATACTTTTTTTTTTTTGATAATTTTATGTTTATAAATTACACATCACATTTAATGACATCTATGATCTGAAAAAAAAACCCCTGATTTTGTTTATTACCACCGCACCTCTAACTAAGAAATAATGATACCAAAAAATCGAACGGTTAAATTTATACTGTTTAACACTGAAAATGATGTTTATGATCATGGTTGTAATTAAGATTCTCCAATGGGTCGATAGACTTATTCAAGTTTGGCTTTTCCTTCGTGTTATTGTTTGAGGCTAATTATTACGACCCAAAAGTCAAGTTTTATCTAAATGCTTGCTTCACGCATTTTCATACTGCATTTTTTCATGGAATACAATGGTATCCAATCGTTCCAACGAAGACCACGGCGGGTGCCAGTGTTCTCATATTGGATGTACTTACCATTCAAGTGGGAATATCCACACATCATGAACCACCAGGCCCCTTCCCGGCTTTGTGCACAGTTCTCAGATGACTTGATATCATTATCTTGATCCTTAGTCGTAAAGTTCATACCCGTGTAAGCTCCAAGGGAGTTCCCAGCAGTACTTCGGACATCATAGTCACTAATATTTAGAGTGTAGCGATTCGAAGATATTTTGAAATCCTTGTACTTTGCCCATGCTGTGTTATCTTGCCAATCCTCCAAATCAACTCGTAGCTCCCATGGTCCACGAGACGCATCTGATGTCAGCATCACTAAGTTATCATTGCCAAGCCAGAACTCACCAGCCAGATTGCCAAAGCCAGACTGGTACTCCGCCCAATCACGGTAGAAATCAACGCTGCCATCTTGTCGTCTCTGAAAGACAGTCCATCCTCCGTCATCATGTTCCATGTCACAGTAGACCTGAACGGCACTATTACAAAGTCCACTTGGGTATATTGTGTAGATACCACTTGAATTACGGCCAGCATCTAAGAGCATCTTGCAACTTCGTTTCAGTTGAATGGGATCGTCAGGCAGTGATAACAGAGGTGTATCTTCCTCAGTATCAAAGTATACGCTCCCTTGAGCTGCTACAAAGTCACTTACATGTTCCTTCCGTGTCGCATTGTTCAACTCGCACCGCTTGTCACATTTGAAGAAGTTAAATGACTTGCAAATGTCATCCATGCTGCATTCTCGTCCACATATGACACGCGATTGTACCTGTTTGTAGGCATATGTAGACCCTTTCAGCGCTCTGTTTTTAGCAGCATGAAACATCAGCGTGCGTGAATTTAATACATGTTCACATGCAATGGCACATGCAACCAGTCCTAAGAATACTAGGCGACCAAACATGGATGTCCCCATCGTGAAATTTGAACTGTACGGTTTTTCTTAGGAAAGTTTATGCTTCACATGTACTTTAAGGCTGGTAGGTGATGCGTTTTTACTGATCACATATGTGTACATGTACACAGAGCCAAGTCAATTATTGTGATTCTAATTTATTATGTAGAGTTGAATCAATAATTGGCGATTGGATTTGAGAGTACTGAGAAGAGCAGCCTCTAACGTCAGAAGTATGAAGACCCAGCAAGCACACCACAGCAATACAGTTGCTTGCCATAAAATGAATTTGATCCTAGCTGGATGTGGGACTACTGATCAAAGATTATATAGCGCTGCGCGCAAGATGGATAACTGACCATAGTGCGCGTGGTAATTGGTATGGAGGTCGCAATTCTCCATATAAATTATACACGATCCGCCATGTTGGTGTGCAAATGGTGAGTAGTTTGTACACGGAACATATGGAGGCTGGACGCTTTATCAAAGAAAAGAGGAGTGTTAGGCAAAATGTTGTCGCGGATTCGATTGAAACCTATTGTTTATTGTAAATAGAAATATTTGACATTGGTGTGAAGCAGTTAAATATGAAAATGGCGATTTTTTGTGGGTTTTTTTACCTTCTTTTGCAAGTCGCTCATATCATGCTATGGAAACTCCGTACGTAAAGCGCATCACCAGAATGGCGCCCATGGCGATTAGGCGTTTCAGTGGAGAGTTCCCCATCTTGCGCGTACGCGTATAATTTTTGCTACTGGTATACTCAATCGGTGTAGCAGTGTATCGTGTCTTACACTGATTGGTCAATAATGGCTGTAGGTACACCATTGTACTCAAAGTCACTGTGCCATATGTCTGTATACTGATTGGTACATATTTTCACTTATTATTCATTGCTACATCCCTTTAGTATGGTGGCTTTAAAGGGATATCGCAAACAAATATTGACGCCAATATTGACGCCAATATTCGCAACATGACCTAATGATCGGCATCTATATCCTAAAAACCATAAGTACAATTTATGTAGCTAACCTCCACAGTTCTCCCATCGGTTCTAGCATGCACTTGGCCATGCAAAGTTGGCTTTAGTAAACACGTAAACAGGAGTTCGGAGGGCATGGTAGCAAACCGTGGAATCTTCTACAATTTGCTGAAACTTGAGAGACAGAATAATGTAGTTAATCAGCGAATATTTATTACGAAAACTTCAGAAAACATGAGTTTTACAAGTCTTCAAATCAGTCCTCATCAAAGTTCGAATTTTCAAGTCTTTGTTTGCTCAGTCGAAAATGCTGGTGGTTTCAACATTTTAAAATCGTCAACAGAAAACAGATTATGCCCTTGTATCTCCTCAAACGGAGACAGTGTATCTATACACAGCCGCATCTATCGAGCTATTCCACCTATCAGTCGACAGAGAGATAGTGAGGGGATAGGGAACTGCGACAGCTCATCTATAACAATAAAGTAATCATTTCACTTGATTAAGTACGAATTGGTCCCTTTTAACAGCGAGAAATGGTTTTCAATTATCATATCGATACACCATTAATTATACCTAAACTAGAAAGAAGATTTTGGACAATTCCATTCTGCAAACCTGCAACCTTGAGCAACGTGGATGTTTATTATATTTATGGAGGATGGCAACGCCGGCACACAACACCTTAATTAATCAGCACATATGCACGGTCACGTAGCCCTCTTGTTTTATCCAAGCATGTTACGGGGTATTGGGGCAAACGTATTATGGCAATGGCGCAATAAACAAAGGAATGTTAGAGGTAAAAAGAGGTAATTATTAGAATCTAAATATCAAATTGTCACGTACACATTCTCTCGTTCAATGCACACGCCCGCGTCGAAGGGCGATTTGGGGCGCTTGTTGACGTCAAGGATGTCATAACCATGACTATGGTCTTTCAAAGTAGAATATTACATTCCACATAAATCAACGACACAATTTAGCCGTTTTCATGATAATAATAAAAGAAATGTACGTCACCCTAGAGAACATTTACCTTTCAAAAATGTTACTGTAATTGTCACCCATTTTGTACAATTATCAATGTCTTTTGAGTAGTATGTATCATATTATGACTGCGTACACATTGCTTTACAATAACCAATTGTCATGCAGTGGCTCAGGTGGGGAAAATATTTACTAACGCTAATTATGTGTAGTTTCCGCTTTGATATTGGATTAATTTTACCCTGCTGACACGAGCTAGATAGGTGGTCTAGTTTTCTTATATTATGCACTTCATGAATATTAAATGATTTTGGTCGGGAAATATATAATATGCAAATTAGGCTTGCCCTTCACCGACGTGGATGAGCACTGTATTCACAGTATTTCCCACCCGGGGTCATCTCTTCCAAAAAAGTGTGACATATACGTCACTGGTGAAATAAGGAATCATTGCGAAACAGATTTTACATTTGAATTGCTAGGGGCGTCCAATAGTTATGCAAGCCATTCCGTAATACGTTTAAATATAATAGACTTGCATAGCAGAAAGCTTTTATACTCTTAAAAAAGGCTGAAACATTTTTCTTATTCAATCATTGGCATAAAAAAACGTTAAAGACATCTATGCAGAAATGGTCCTTTGATTGCTTATAATAATTACTTTAAAGGGGCTCTGTCGTCTCGATACTTTCAGGCCTGCTTCTGGGCCCAAAAAGATGAACTTTGACTCATGCAGTGTATAGGAGTTTTATGTACTGTACCATGCATGCATACATTGTATAGAGTGTGTACAGTGTAAATTGATTATGTTTTATATAGGCCTACATGCCTACATGTAACTTTAAAAACGGTGTTTTACTGTAGGCCTTTAATAGCACGTTTAAAACTCCTTGCTCCATGTCTTTTGACCATGATGCGATGGAATTATAATAATATTATAATTCCATCGCATTTGGCCAAAATGTAGACAAGCACGGTTGCCGAATTATTGTACCTTGGAATATACTCCAAGGTACAAAAATTCGGCAACCGTGCATGTCTACAATTTTGTTGTAAATTAGCCACTGAAATTCGCAGTAATCTGTGTATATGTTTTAAGTACCATCCAGAACAAGTCTGGATGCCGCGGCTACCCGTGTTTTTTTGGATGGATAAAGAGCAGCAAAGTCTACATCCTGCAAAAGTGATCGAGATCAATGTTTATGGTCGGAATCCCGATGTTCACTACTTAAATCTCAAGAAAGCCAGAGAGATGCAAATAAAAAAAAAATTTCTCAGAGAGCACTTTTTACTTTTCCTATTATCAAAAATGCACAGGTAGAAATATAATTATGATCCCCTATCATATATGCAAAATGTTATGCAAGTGAGGAATTGATTTTGTTCCATTTATTCCTCTGTATACATGTTTGGTCTGTTGTCTTTGTAAATCAATAATATGCAAAGTTAACACAAAACAACATATTTTTCCTACATATTTTTTCAAAACTCAAAAGATGGAATACAATTATGAATAAGTGAATTACTATCTGACACACTTGATAATACAGCATGCTTATCTCTGTCATAACGAATTGTAGTCTTTTTTTTACAGAGCATTTGAAGTACTTCACTGCTTGTTATTAGTCTTGATCAGTAATATGTACAGATGGTATAGGAATAAGATATGCCTGATCCTCGTCAACCTCGTTTTCGTGGTCTTCTTTGCTGCAACATCGATCCCAAACACCAGTAATACACTTCAACAAGCGCCCGAAGTAACCCTGTCTCCATAGGCTTCTCATCCCAATCCACACGAAACTTGCTGCAAATTAAAACAAAAATCATGACGAAAATGCGTACATGAAATCTGCTGCAGCTCTCTTTTACGATCCGTCTATAAGCTAGAAGCTACAAATACAACTGAATTGATAGAACCCTTAAAGGTATAATACATGATTGGTAAATGTCACAGAACAGCACTCACACTTTGTCCAATCCAGCATGTGCATGAAATAATAAACCTGTGGAAATTTAAGCTCAATCGGATATCTGAGTCACGAGAAAATAGCGAAAACCCAACTCAAATTTTCCTATAAAACATAGAGATAGGTTTTGATCTTACCCCGAGATCCGAAACTGATTTCTGTCTTTGTTTTACTAATTTCTGGATAAATACACAATTCCAGGCGGAAATATTTTAACGGTATGTTTCTATCAGCACCATCCTCATACCAATCCTGTAATGTACCTTAAAGTGTATGAAGCATGCCGGGGAGAATGTCAGGACACCATGCCAGCAGACCTACAACCTACAATTCAGTATCGCTGCGTACAGAAACGCCACTTTGAAATAATCAAGTTTCGAACCCAATACAAAGACATACCTGCAACAAAGACGATGACGCTCAAGTTGAGCAGAACCAGAATAGCTGCCAGGATTTCCTTTCTCTCATGGCTCGGCTGGTTGTCCTCAGTTGGCAAAAGCAGCAAGGATGCCGCCAGCAGATTCAAGAAGATTGTAGTCAGTGAACACATCTGTAGCAGGTTGTCTGTGGAATTTTTCATCGGTCTGGCATAGGCTTGGGCGACCATAAAGCCCACAGATATGATGATCGTTGCAAAGAGAGTGAACGGATCGTCAGGACCGTACACTATGATGAAGAGAGCTTGAACAAACTTACGAGCGAGCTCGATAATCTCCCAGTACCAGAACTTACGCTTGAAATTGTCACAGAGGAAACTCTCCCAGCCCCAGTTGTGCTCGGCACCTGGTTGGTCCTCTTCTTCTACGTCTTCTTGCTCCTCGGGCAGCTTCTTCTGACTTCGCCACAGGAGCAGAAGCAGCACCAACGGGAAGCCAATCACATAACAGAGCGTACCTAAGGCAGCCTGTGTGAAGTGGGCATGACGTCTGGATGAACAATCAATGGAGTAATCCGACCGAAGTCGAGTAACGGTGAAAGAGCCGTGCTCATCTACATCAAATGTGTCGCAGCCGGAGGGAAGCAATGTGAGCACGGCACTGGACAGACTGGGATAGGATACGAAAAGGAGCATCACCACAACCAGGTAGCATTTCTGTCTTGTTCTGCTCAAGACATCGGCGATCTCCTCCCTGGTGCGCTCCTTTGCCACCAAGAAGCACTTGACGACAGCACAGACACCCAGTGCAGAAAACACAACACACACGACGAACACCAGCCCAAAGATGAACTCGATGTAGATGTTCGGGTAGGTCAAGTTAGGGATGTAGCATCTGGGACTGATGATGACTTTAACGATGTTCACCTCCAGCAGCTTGAAGAATGAGCCAACGCCAGTCAAAAGAGAAGGCCAAGGAACATCGTGAAGGGCCGAGAATAACTCGCCAATGACCTGATAGAAGCCAAGCAAGATCTTAGTACGAGCAAGGAGAACACCGGCAACTGACCTGCCACGTGCGTGGTGCTTCCTCAGCTGACAGGTAACAACCACCACGATCACGGCCAGGACGACTACAACCAAACCAACCTCCAGGGCAAACCACCACCACTCGGGGCATGTCAAGCATTGCTTGAACCAAGAGTAATACCCCTCGCTGCACTGGGCGCAGAACCACCCCTTGTAGCCGTCTCCACAGGTAGCATTGATACCATCTCCAGAATTCACGCACGACTCCTTCCGAGGGCAAGGGTGTACTTTAGGTATCTGCCCAGAGAACCTCTGCGTCTTAAAGTCATATGCAGCAGATTCAATTCGCACATTCTCGACAAACTGCTTGTAAGAACGGTAGTCATCACCAGAGCCCCAGTTCCAGGTCCACCAGTAGCCAGGCTGCAGGTGCTGGTGCTCGGCCGAGCAGTTAACTCCTTCCGTGGGGCAGGGAAAGCACTCCCCGAACCTGTCCTTGCGATAGAAGTTATTCAGACACTTACAGGCACGGAATCCTGCATGAAGGCTTTTATTGGTGCCCGTTGGGCACACCACGCAATCTGCAGGACTGGTACCAGGGTGGTCTTCTGGGGTGACATAGGTCCCGTCGTTGCAGGTTTGACAATTCATACCCGATTGGTCAGCTACCTGCCCTGTCTTGATCTGGTAAAATCCACCTGGAAACAGATTGAAATAAAAATAACTGTCTTTCCTTTCAAATCAGCACAAAATAACTTGGTATGAACATCCGTCAAAGGGAATCACTGGGTCGTTCATCAAGAAAGGGTTAAATCGTTTGGCAGATTTGCCCAAATGTCTCGTGATTTTGACGTGAAAATGATTTATAAAGCCTTTAAAAAACAATTTTCACTAACGGAATACGGTGCAAATTACAAAAAAATTATTCCTAAGCACAAAGGTTTTAATTCACCTCCACCAAAATGACGTCTCAACAATGATATTGACCACAAATTTACTCTAGTCTTCCTCTTTCAAAGGCACCTAGTGACTGTGTTGTAAATTTCTACTCGATTATAAAGTCACATTTTGTACTACCTGGTGGGCAGGGTTGACACAGGCCATCATCCCCGAAATGACCTTGTGCACAGGGAATGCATTCATAATATATTTTGTGTGGATAATCTTTATGACAGATGAATCCAGACGTCGTAAACCACGATGTAGTTCCCTCCATAATGCGCATAGGTTGAGCAAATCCGTTACCGACAAGTTCACTGTATGGAGATGATGAAGTAAACGGTTCAAAAATATAATATCCATGGATCGAGATCATGTTCCAGTTGGATCAGAAATTTAGTCAATCAGAAAATAGAGTGAACGCATTATGTCTAGATACCACATCGGACTGGGTCCAGCATTTTTACTTGCTTGTTGGGAATAACGATGGAGATCGTGATTAGTAATCATAAACCCATGTCCTTAACGTGGCAGGCAAAATATTGTACCTTTATCAAGGATCACCAGGGGTCACCGTTTAGAAACCTTTAGAAACATGCAAAGGGCGCTTGAACGGTTTGAAAGCATTTTGGAGGGAAACATCAAAGACGTTATAGATAAACTTGATTTGTTGTGGAAAACAAACTTACATTGTGATATCACTTCGATTTATAACTGGCGCGAACTTCAAGATGTTGTCAATGGCCCTTTTGAACAAATATTGAATACAATTATTGATTGAATATTAAATTCCCTCTTCAAACAAACACATTAAAGGAATATAGAAAGAAAACGGATTTACTGACTAAATTTTTCACAATCCTCTCTCAAACCTCCCCGTCTTCATCTCTCATATCAGTATAATGATGGTTTCTGTTATTTGCGGTTGCTAAATGCTCTTTTACTTATAGTACTACATTATGGAGTGCGTAACTTACACATACGAATTGGCGCCCAAATCTCCCCAAATTGTGTTCGATATTGTCGTCAGGTGATTGTCATACAGCGACCTGGATACAGAGTAAAGAGCTCACAACCTAGAATTTAGTTTTTCTTTATAAAAATGTGAGCATTTTAACAGGTCAGTTTTAAAATAATATGCACTTTGTAAACTAAATAATTAGTGGAATGAAAGTTGTCTTAAAAATATGATATAATATGAAGGTGATGTTCTATTATATAGCTGTGCCGGATTTATTTTCGCCTTGGGGTTTGAGCATACCAAATGCTGTACTTAAATTAAAGGCGTAGTCAGACAAACAATTACAAAATAGGGAGACACGTTAACCTATAAGAGTGATCATTAGGGAGACATCGGGACTTAGGGAGACTTTTCGATGTCTCCCTAAGGCACCAGCTACCTGTCAATAAGAACATAATTATGTCAATTTCAAGTTCATTTGTTGGGAGGATGTTTAGAAATAGGTAAGTAAAGTTTGTGCACGACCCTATGGGAAAGTCTCCCTAAGGAAAATACTCGGTTATTATTATACATGTACTTACAATCGTGTAATGGTGCTGTTCATGGTGGCGAAAGGACGTGATCCGATGGATGACAGATTGGCCTGAAACATGTATCTGCATTGTACAAATTCAAACCACCAATCCTTTTCATACCAAGTTCTCTTTTATTGATCTCGTTGATATCTCGGATTTTAATTGCTACTTCTTACATTACTATGTATGGTAGTTTTTTTGTGACTTGCATTAGCCTAGGACATGAAACGGTGGCACAACAATTATAAACACAAGAAAGTTAGTATTATATATGAAGTGCCATTCACAAATATTTTGATAAATTAAATGGGTGCTAAAGAAATACTTACAACTCTGTAAGCAGCGTGTCGTAGAACATCCAATCCGCAAGTTCAAATATTGGATTATCAAACAACATCCTGAAAAATAAATTTGAAAAATATTCCTCTTTTGTTCTTCATTTTACGCTTTTCAATACGGGGGGGGGGGGGGCACAATAGTGCGCCACCGTGAGTTTGCAACGCGTTGGCCAATTTGACGACAAACTGTGCATCTTTCCATTTGCGCAGTTTATCAACAAAATGAACTCCGGGCATTGTGATTAGCCAACGCGTTGCAAACGCATGGTGGCGCACTGTTGTGAATCGCCCGTATTATGACTATTAGAGGAGAAAACTAACAATCTTTAATTCGTATAAAAGGGAATGAGATTCCCCGTGCATTAATGTGTGTAAGGAGGGTAATAAAGCAGCCTTTAACAAGGTCCCAAGTCTAATTCTATTGTTGAATATTTGACCTGTTGACTATACAAAGTCATGTATGTCACTTTTATGCATAAGTGCATATGGTGTTAACAAAATGTGACCTGTTTACACTACGAAAAGGTACGTTTCTCTGCCATACGTTGTATATAGGCAGCTGTCTCACTCACAGCAGTTGTAGCGAACGAAGTCCCTTGAAGATGTTTCTATTTAGCGATCTGATTTTGTTGTGCTGCAGGTAAATTCTGCTGAGCAATGTTTGACCCCGTAAGAGTCCATCCGGTATAGAGGTCAGCTGATTAGACGAAATATCTCTTTGCCGAATAACAAAAAAAAAATCAAAACAAAACAAAACAATAACAATAGTCATGATAATATACACATTGTAATGATCATAAAATAATGTTTTGTCAGGTTTCTCTTTTTTTCCCTTCAACAAAGAAAACGAGGAAAGAAACCGTAAATTGCGGTCTTTTTTTAAATGTGAAATTATATAAGATGAAAAATCGCTTTTAGATAAATTTGTTTTCTTGGGGTTCTGTCTTGATAAATGCTGCAGTAGCTTAAATTAACTAAATTTTAATTTCATTCAGTATCTGTTATGCTTTTCTCAGGTCAGCAATCATATTGGTCGATGTCACACTAGCTTCGCTTTGCCATATCAGATTATTAGCCCAAATTACATGGATTGAGCGTAAGTACTATTGTTTGTTTCGTAGCCAATGTAAAAATTATCTATGCAAGTATTTTTTGCTTTCAAAAACAGTAAGCTGCATTTTTTTTGTAAATTCAAAAAGAAAAGACATGATTACTTACAGGAGTGTTGCCAGTGTCACATTGGCCAGCATGTCCTCAGGCAAGGACACGAATTTATTGTTGTACAATCTCCTAAATTGTGTAAACACAACCGATCGAACTGAACAATTTTCTCCTTAAAGGTACAGCTACAGGATTGGTAACATACCCAAACAGAAATGTTCACATATTTACGTATATCTTTCAGGGTATAAAGATGTTGCTGGAATAAACATACCATTACAATATTTCCGCCTGAAATGGTGTATTTATCTGGAAAATAGTACAACAAAGACCTAAAATAGTTTTGATCTCAGGGTAAGATCAAAACCATTCTTTATGTTTTCTAAGAACATTTTTCTTTTTTTTTTACCATTTTCTCGTGACTCAGATGTCCGATTGAGCTTAAATTTGGACAGGTTTATGATTTCATGTACATGAAGAATAAGACGAAGTATGATTGCTGTTCAATGACCTTTACCAATCTTGTATTTTACCTTTAAAATATCAAAACTTAAGATGTCATAAAAAATATTATACATGTACCTAAGAAAACATCAGATCTCTGTTCTCGCAACGGCTTGTCGACCCTTTCCCTTCAAAAGTTATTTACAGAAGGTTATCGTTGAACATTGTTGTGTTCCTTTTACTCGGAGAACGAAAATCTATAACGCATCACACCAAATGGAGGTTTTCCCAAATAGACAGCATTTCATTGCATTTCGAGTCAAATAATTCTTCCCAAAAAAATGAATCACAAAAAATATAAAATAAATAGACGCTAAGATCATGATATGAACTTACCAATTCACGACAACAGTCGATTTTCCGAATACATCCGAAGAGAGGGTTGAAAGCTCATTGTCATACATTTCTCTAGAATTTGACAAAAAAGAGTGTGTTCCCAGTCACTGGGAAGGATGCCCCACGCATATGGCTGTTGATGGCTACATAATAATGGCTGTAGATGGATAAGAGAGCCATCTACAGCTCTATGTGTGAGGTTATGGGAAAGATAACTCTTTTGTTTTGCTCTCCATTATATTTTTGTGTCTATGTTATAATTAATTCTGTGTGGTGTACGTGATTGTCCAACATGGACCAAATTTTAAATTAAATGGTCCTAAATTGTCTTAGATGACAAGAAATGTACCAGAGACTGAACAGACACGTATACATGTATTTAACTCACAACCGAAGAAAACTTGCAATTCCATAAAAGGCACCTGGAGAAACGTATCTGACGTGATTTCTGCTTACAGAACTGTTTGGTATGAAACAGATGTATGGAAGGAGTTTAACTTAGCTGAAGATAGGTTATTATTATTCAATGAGTAAATAATAACAATAATTGACACAATGTCTTTTCACCGATACTGATGAGAATCTATTATTTATCTAATATTTATGATATAAAATATCAGCATCTATTTGAAATCCTGAACACCCTAAGTGCGCCCTCCAACGGAAAAATTTTTCCAGTTCAATCGAGCTTGTAAAAGCACAATCCACTATAAATAACCTAAGTCTATAATAATTAAAGGTGATCAAAGAAAATTAACTCGGGCAGAATTCGAACCAGCATCCCCAAAGTACCGTGCCGTTGCTTTAGCAACAGTTTTGCATTCTGGGGTCGCAGGTTCAAATCCCGCTAGTCGATTTCACCTCTGTTTTCACCTCTCAATTAATTCAGTCAGTTCCCTTTGTTATTTTAAGATAAACAATATATAACAAACTCAAATTGATTTGGCAAATTATCATATTATTTTTCTCTGGAAGTTTGTTTGTCCAGAATTAGAGAGATGTAAAAAAACCCCAACTTTATCTGGTTTGTTACGTGAACATTGGGAAGAGAACTCACAAAGTGTTGATGTTTCTAGGAGAACGCTCGGTTTGTGGATCAAGGAATAACCCACCCGGTATCTCTGATATTTTGTTGCCCTCCAACAATCTATGTAACAAAATTTAAACACAAATCGTTCCTTAAAATAAAAAGTTGTTATCTTATTAAAACAAAACGGGTACGATCACAAAAGTTAAGCAAAGTGTATATATACACTGTCAAAATTTTGGGTAACAATCTCGGTAACATGTTGCCAAGACCGTACATTGTTGCTGAATGTTGTCAGTGCACACAGGCGAAAACGAGTTGGGTAACATGTCGCAGCAACATCTCGGTAACATGTTGGCCAAATGTTGCTAGTGTATATACACAGGGCCCAAAGTCGTGTTGCCCAGGTGTGTTGCCCCATGGGCGTAGATTCCGGGGGGGGGGGGGGGGGTTGTTATATATATATATAAAAAAAAAAAAAGACTTTGTGCACGTATATGGAAGTACGAACCAGATACAAGATTAACCCCCCAGGTCTGAGGACGTGTCTACACTACTGTGTTGCCCTAACTGGGCAACGTGTTACCGAAAATGTTTAATACCGAGATTGTTGACAGTGTACACTCTGCTTAACACTGTATCTCATACTTTCATGAAAGGACGATTTTTTGTTTGACTACATTAACACATTCTCCACGCGTAGGTCATACACACTATAACTACACACGAAAATACCAGACAACCAACTCAAGAAAAATATGTAGGAGAGAAATATGCAAGAGAGAGTCACATTTCCAGGAGTTCGTTTTAGTCGAGTAAAGAAAAAAGAAGTACTTATGTCAGATAATCTCAAATGCAGCGATTTTAACTGTCTTCACTAAATCAAGTTTGAAAACAAGTTGGTTACAAAACCCAATCGAAAATTGTCATTTTATTTTGTTATTCCCTCATCAAGGAATAGCCTGGGAGTATACTTACATATATGAGGCCCTTCCGTGGACAAACATGTGAGGTCGTATAACGTGTAAGTCTTTATAACTCAGAGACCTGTAATTCAAAGGCACAGTACAAGATTGGTAGCATACTAAAACAGAAATGTTCACATATTTAGCCCTACTTATAATTTGAAGATAATGAAGATGGTGCTGTTAGAAACATACAGTTAAAATATTTCCATCTGAAATGGTGTTTGATCCAAAAATTAGTGAAGCAAAGACCGAAAACAGTTTTGATCTCGGGGTAAGATCAAAACCATTCTTTATGTTTTATAAAAACAAAACAATAATTAGTCGAGTTTTGACTATTTTCTCGTGACTCAGATATTCCAAAAGACAAATAAGCATGCCCTCTGTCATAATATTTACTCACAATTTCTCTAGGTTGGGTGTGGTCATGAACGCTCCCCGCGCAATGGTACTCAAATGGTTGTCGTTCAAATGTCTGTTGGAGGAAAACAAGTTTAATGTTATTGATCATAATTATAGATGAGTTCGAAGCATTTTGCTTCAAACTAATCCGACGAGCTAAATTGAACGTTTTGACACAAACATTTTAAGTACTTTAGCTAGCTGTAAAGCATGCAGCCACATTATCCAGCTTTTGTGTCAGGCCATAACATGTACTAAGCTATCGTAAGTCTGTATAAGCAGTTATTCAAGAGCGATCTTTACAGTTTCTTTATTGTTACATTGAGTTATTCAGCAGATTTTTCGTCCCATACTATTATTGCAGAGCAGTGAACATCCTGCAGTTATAGTTATTTCACATTACAGAGGTTCGCATAGCGTTATTCACTTATCACTTCAAAATAGAGTTGAACTTTGATTCGCGCACATGTTTCCTTGCTTAATGTTGATTATTTTACTCGCACACCCGCATCGCCCAAAAGTGAACATTAGGTAATTCAGGTTCACTTGTATTGTAGCAGACTCGCCCCTTACCGAATCGTACACACCAACTCGCCTCAGTTTGTGTGGACTTTTCTTTAACTATACTTTTCACTAGTAACCTGTATTGTTGCAATAATAATGACCATGTTTTGTTCCATGATTTGTCATAAAATATTATTGTAGACTTGTTGGAATCCGTTTCGTTAATAGATCTGGGCGAGTTGCCATAAATGTTTAAACGTTCGTTTTCATTTTTATATAGGGGGTCTACAATCTGTAAGTTATTTTCAATACTAATTTAAGTATTTATCATAATTATGTACTTACAAATCGATTAGATTGTTACATCTTTCGAAAGTGCTGTTGTCGATGACCATGTTTAGCTCGTTCCCCTCAAAATCCCTGAAAACATCAAACCTTTAACTAAATATTACATCACAAAAGACAAAATATTCAACACAACGACAGCATGTTTATCCTTGAAATCAACATTTGGTTATTTCATTTCACAACCCTCATTGTACCGACTTTATGTAATTTGAGGTTTATGAGGTTTGGAGCCAAAAACAGTTTTGAAGATTAAGGCATTAAGGCATCATTTACAATAAAAAAAAAATGTGAGAAAGAAAAAAACAACAACTGGCATGGTGATACCAACCAATTTGAAGAAGACCCAATGTTTCTTTGATGTACATATTATGTATCATTTAGCGATCATATAATAAAGCTCGAATGTGGGCGATTTAAATAGTGCACCATTAAGAGTTTGAAACGCGTTGGCCTATCAGAATGCTCGGAATCTGTTGATAATGTTTCCAGGCGCATCATGGGGTGGACAAATTACGTGAATTGTGATGGGCCAACGCATTGTGAACTCTTGATGGTGCACTGTTTGGAATCGTCCTTATTCGAAAAAAATAATCCTAAATGTCACTGAAAACTATATGCGGACTAGTCCAAGATCTAGGCCTATATGGTGTGTAGTAAGGATAACTGTCATTACAATGAGGCACAATGACTTACACACTAAGCAAGTTGATTCCATTTTTCATAATAGGCTTGATGTCTCGCAGATTGTTAAAACGAGCGTATCTGCAATATTGAAGGGAAAAAAATAAACATTCCCAATCACTGGGGTGCAACCGTTATTGGTAACAAACCTTTTTTTCTCCATTTTCTTCTACTGTATAAGATGTTCAGGTTTTCGGAATTCCCGTCGAGGATTTAACCCGAAAACCCAATTTTCTGGTAATGCAAATGTTACTCCAGGGGCGGATCTAGCCTTTTGCTAAGGGTGGGGGGGGGGGGGGGGGGGGTTGTTTACCAGGAGTGAAATTTTGAAGCCAGGCACTGCGAGGGAGCGGAGCGACCAAGCACTGTACTCTATAGTTACTCGTGGTAAGTTGGTGGACATTTGAATGGATGGATCACGGCAAAGGATCAGATCAGAAGGGCTCGGATGGAATCAAATGGGATTTTGTCCCTCCAAGAGTTATATCATTTTATGATTGTCACAACTATTAACGAAGCAACCACGTACCCGTTAGTTCAGCAAAATAGGGCCCAGGGGCCCTCTACCGCATAGAAATCATATCATTTTAATAAAAGGTAGGCCTAAAGTACAGGATTGGTATAACATATCCATTCAGAAATGTGCACAGAATTATGTATAACTTTCAGGGAATGAAGATGGTGCTGATAAAAACATTCCGTTAAAATAGTTCTACCTGAAATGTTGTATTTATCCAGAAATTAATAAATGAAAAACAGAAATCAGTTTTGATCTTGGGGTAGGATCAAAACAATTTTTTATGTTTTATTAGAAACATTGAGTCTGGTTTTCGCTTTTTCTCGTGAGTCAGATGTCCGATTGAACTCAGATTGTCACAGGTTTTTTTTAATTTCATGTACATGTTGGATTAGACAAAGTGTGAGTGCTGTTCAAATTGTCACAGGTTTTTTTATTTCATGTACATGTTGGATTAGACAAAGTGTGAGTGCTGTTCTGTGACCTTTACCAATCATGTATTATAGCAGCTTTAAGGTGAAAAGGCGACATTGATTATAATTTTATTTGGTCAACGTAATTTTCCGTCTCGAAGGACTGTCGATCAAGTATTTTAATGTTTGGATTACAATGCATTGAATACGTACATAGTACTGACAGACTCGGGTAACTCAAAGGGCGTGTCAAGTATGTTCCTTTCCACAAATCTGCAAAGAGAAGAAAAGTCAAAAAGGTGAAATGCGTCTGCGAAAAAGTTGGAAGGTATTGGCGAAATGAAACATGGCCGGGTCTTCGCGAAAATCAATTCGTCTTTTTCGTGATGTGGGCTTACCTTTCGTATTCCGGACATCAAGAAGTTGAAAATGTATTATTATGTTATTTTATTTAGGCTAATTAAATAAAACTACTTGATGTAATTCCTACGTGAAATTATCAAATTGAAACTCGATTTCCTCCTCAGTAGGCCACTATACACTTTAGCTATTGGCCTATACTCAAAATCAAACCGTGGCCAAAAACAAGGACTTGTAGTAGTAGTAAAAAGACATTTAAAACGGTTTTGCTTCGATGGAATCGGAACGAGGAAACCATGTTTTCCAAGCTAATAGGCCTACCACGAGCTCTATAGCTCGTTGAGGACAAACACTCTTGCGACACGGTGGACTTGGAATTGTCCGAAGTTGGGTTCCATTCTTGCTCAGGTACTTCAAGCAAAAAGCTTGTACACGCCCTCTGCTGTCAGCAGCTGCTCTTTGTACATCTAATACGGAGTTAATAATAATTTAGACTTATTACATGCAGTGTTAAGTTACAGTTTCAATACTTACAAAGAAGTGAGATTTTTCAAGTTCAACAATGCATCGGAAGGAATGACACGCAGGAGATTGTCCTCAAGACTCCTGTCAAAACCAACAATGAAATGTTTGCGGTATTAGTGTGGTTTAATTTTTTTTTTTTGCAGTTTACTTTTGTCTAGCCAGAGGCCTATAGACCTATTTATGCACTGGGCACAATGGTTCCGCTGAAAAATTACCGTAAGCGTAAAATCGGCACTTACGTTACGAAAATGTCGGTGCTTACGAAATCCTTTTTCATGGATTAATTAGCAAGGAGTTTCTACGCGTGTGTAGGCCTATACTTCGCCGAGCGTCTCTTGCTTGCACGCTAGCGTCGACCGAATTCGACATTATAACAACCCAGAAACATTCACTCATGTAGTTTGTAGTTGTAGAGTTTAAACTTTCAACCAATGAGAAATTCTCTCATGGTTGCGAAATCTTACAAAGTGACATCGTGTGAAAGGACACCAATGCTTGAGAGTGACCGACGTCCCTGGTGAATCCTTGAGAGATTTTGACCGAGGTGGGAAGCCCTTTTCACACGACGCCAAAAAAACTCTCAACCATTGAGACATTTTCTCAAGGTTGCGAAATCTTACAAAACGGTTTTACGCTGACCGATTTTGCGTCCTTTCACACGGCACAGTGTAACATTTCGCAAGCCTCCCTTGTGACGGAACGCGGGTAATCGATAAACTATGCATTTATGAATGTAAAACGCTGCTAGTACCATCACGACGCTGAGGTTGCGCGTGAAGCGCGCAGGAGTGCGCGCGGTCTGCAAAGGTCATGAAAAACATAGAAAACACAAGCATGCGCATTGCAAAGCACTTTGCAAGGGACCCTTGAGAAATTTTGTCGTAGGTCTGGACCTCGGTCAAAATCTCTCAAGGATTCACCAGGGACGTCGGTCACTCTCAAGCATTGGTGTCCTTTCACACGATTACACTTTTGTAAGATTTCGCAACCGTGAGAGAATTTCTCAATGGTTGAGAGTTTTTTTGGCGTCGTGTGAAAAGGCCTTTAAGATAATTTCTCAATGGTTGAGAGTTTTTTAGCGTCGTGTGGTTATTTTCGGGACATAGGGGAAATATGGAACCTACACAGAGGCGGACTGGGGTCAATTTCATGAAGCTGTTAAGCACAAAAAATTGCTTGGCACAAAAATGTCTTGCTCTATAAAACAAACCACCATTAAAATTGATATTCATGGTCAGCGAACAACAGCCTTAAAGAACAATCACAAGTGGTACACAACATTATGGAAATTTGGTTGTTAATCCTGTTTTTCATTACTGAGACAGAATTGTTTTTCATGATTAACAAGTTTTCGTGCTAAACAGCTCTATGAAATTGATCCCTGATTGTATCCGGGTAGGCCTACTGCAGCTAGGCCTATGGCTGATACTTACAACACTCTGGTGTCATTGGGTATCCCACTTGGTAATTCCTTCAATCCTCTATTGGAGCAATTGACGATGCGAGGGCCATGGGTGGTACATTCACATATCCCACAGGCCTCCATGTTAATGCTTACCACCATGGTCAAGGAAGCCAAAAAGGCCACCTGAAAAATACCCGTACGATAATGTTTTTCCTCCATGTTGGTATACATACAGGCCTACACTGAATGTGACAGTTACTTCACATAGCTGAATAGACCTATAGGCACAAAGGAACCAAAATAAACTCCTGTAATTTCCCCGTGTTGCGAAATTTGCTTTCATTTCCTGTTCTTTGCCCTCAAGCAAGTATTAATTCCATATCCTTCTATAGCTTCAATTGTCAATGCAACAAAAGAAACTGTGGGTATTATGACTAGACCCCCCCCCCCCGGCCTAAGCTCAGCGAAATGAAATAATGTTTTTCTTTAATGTGACTAATGAAAGCACTATATGAACTCTACGATGAACATGCTTGTATGATTAACTTGCATGTTAGACATGCTTCTCATCAACTACGTGTAGTGTAGCCTAGCCGTTAATTTTTAACACGGCCCGTTATGACAAGAGTATACCGCAACTTATGTTACAGAACAGTTCAGGGCCCAATTTCATGAAATCCGAATTCATGGGATGTGACAATGAGTGTTGATGGATTTTCGACCAAAATGATCAACGTTTTCTTTTTTAAATTTTAGTTTAAAAGTTATGTGACATAATATGTCACATCGGGTTCCTCAGGGTCTAGTGCAGAGGGATGAAAACACACAGGCGGCTATACTGTAGGCAAGTATTGCTATTAATTTTGAAACCGATGAATACTACCAAGTACATTACCAACTAGACATTTAAGTGTTCGTGGACGAACACGGAGCTATCCGACCTATTTAATCAGCTTTATAAGCTCTGATGACGTCATGATGACGTCACGGTCAATTTCATGGCATCATACTCATGTACATGATGCAGCAAAGCTTATAAAAAGAATCAATATCATAGCATTTGTCATTCTTGAGATATGCTGCAAACAAACAATTAGGCTTTTTGATGACGTCATGATGTCATCATGTTCATTTTTCGGAACAATGCACAACAACATGATATAACAAATGTTTTGCAAAAAGAATCATTGCTGTAGCACTTACCGTTCTCAAAATAAATTGCTAATCAAAAATCAACTTTTTTGATGACGTCACATTAAATCCCGTGGCAGCATGCACAACTACATGATATAACAAAGCTTTTGCAAAAAGAATCATTTCCATAGCATTTGTGCTTCCCGAGATATGCTGCTAACAAAATTGACTAATTAAATATGCAAATGAGCTGTCACGTGCTCAAATAATTTAAAAAATTAACAAACTCAGTCTTAGGATTAACTTCAGCTTATAAGCTTTCATAAGATACCTCATATAAGCTGACCAGACAAACATTATAAAATATTAGGAATAAACAAACTTTGGGGTAATAAAGTATAATAATAACTAGACATTTAAGTGTTCGTGGACGAACACGGAGCTGTTCCGACTTATGTAATCAGCTTTAAAAGCTCTGATGACATCATGATGACATCACGGTAATTTCCAAAGCAGCATGCATATCTAAAGGTTATAACAAAGCTTTTGCAAAAAGAATCATTACCATAGCATTTGTCGATCTCGAGATCTGCTGCAAAAATTAAAATCAGCTTTTTTGATGACGTCATCATGACGTCATGGTAAATTTTTTGACAGCATGCACGACCACATGATATCACAAAGCTTTTGCAAAAAGAATCATTACCGTAGCACTTTCCGTTCTCGAGATATACTGCTATTAAAATTAACTTATTAAATAATCAAATGACTGTTACGTGGCTACTTAATTAAGCATTTGTTCAACTCAGTGTCAGTATGATCCTTAGCTTATAAGCTTTCATATGATACTTCATGTAAGCTGATCAGAAGAAGCTCAGAAGAGATAAACAATAAACAAACTGACTGCACAAAGCTATGGTAGCAAAAAGTTCGAAGGAATAATAATAATGTAAAATCCGAACGAAAACAATACCTGTTCCGACATCAGAATGTCGGAACAGCTAAACATCAGAAAAACAAAAAAACCTGTTCCGACATCGGAAATGTCGGAACAGCTAATAATAATAATAATAACTAGACATTTAAGTGTTCTTGGACGAACACGGAGCTGTTCCGACTTATTTGATCAGCATATCAGCATATATAATACAAATAGTATCTTCATGGTCTTGAAATTGAATAATTTCTTCATGTTTTTTGTTTAATTCTTGGCTAGCTAGCTAACCTTTCTGGAATATCGTACTTTTGTCAACCATAAACAGTTAGTGCATAATAAATTCTTCGCCCTATACCTGTCTTCTCCTTTCTCCCCCCCGTTCCTTCATTCCTCCTCTTGTCCTTTTCGATATTACCACCCCAACCCCACCCTTACTCCCACCGCCTTTAAACATTTTCAAATAGAACTAAAATTATGATGCCTCTTAACGTTTTTTTTCTTGAGCTTGGTATACACTACACTGATAAAAGCTGTGTCCAAAACCTTTGGAGCGCATTCCGGTTCTTCTAATTTTCTGTGTTACAATTAAATAAAAGTAAGATGTCTCTCTATATTTATCCATCACTTTGTTTGCTTTGTGGTTTATAGAAGGATGGGACTTGTCTCTCTTTTTCCGCTTTCCACATGCCACATGTATGATTTTGCTCCCCCTTTCACATTCGTCTTTCAAGAAACACTGAGCTCATTGAAAATCAAAAACAGAGTCGAAATCAATTTGGGCTTGAAAAACGTATCCAGTGACAAGACTTGTAATGGCAAGGCCTATATGCATTTTTGGGCATGACCTCCATTTCTTTGTTTACAGTAAATTTTTGACTTTTTACGGACAAATCCAAAACATTACGAACTCGTTTTCGTCCAACTTCGGATAGTTACGTTGACTGTCCTTTCCGACAGGTCACGCGAGGTCATGTAGGAAAGGGAAAGACAGGTCATGTAAATATGTTTCATTCGTGCTACAGTTAGCCAAAATAGAGCATACAACATTTATACAACTATTATGCACTTTTGAGGAGTTTGTTGTATGTTTTTTCCCCACTCTTGGAACTCTTATTCTGCCCAGATAAAAATGCATGTGCTTACAAAAGTGCAAAAATGAAGGCTAAAATTGAATCTCGCCAAACTCTAAAACTAGCTTCCGCGCCTGCGCAGACATGACAGCTGTGGCATGTTCTATGTATAACCGTAGCCGATACCTGACCTAAGATTTTTAATAAGAGTCGTCAGTGAATCTTTGGGCAGGGAACTAGACTATTTTTAGACAAGCCATACACGGGTTTACACTTCAGCGGTTTTGATCACGACTTCGAAACGAGGCACTTCAACGCATGCGCACTTTCGAAGTGTATACCCGTGTATTAAATAAATATTTATGACATACAGAGGGCATATTTTAAGTTGCCCCATTTTCTATGATTATTGTTCACATTAGAGGCATTTTAAAGCCGATACTCCCTTTTGACAGCACAATCAATGTTGACCATCTCAACACATTTTTGGCAAAAGGGTGTATGTCATGTAAGCATTGCTCATTAAATAGTATAGCATGTATTGTCTTGGCAAAAGGGTGTAAATCCATGTTACGCGAACTCAATAGTAATGATCTGTAGGGCAAAATGGTGTATCTTGTGTTACACAATTCATATTGTATGTTTCTGTTTTAGCAAAGAGATGTATCTGAGGTTGCTGTAAATGACCTTAATAAGATATCACACGCTAGCCAGGCTAAAAAAAACAAAACAAAAACAAACATGTTCTGTCCCCCAAACAAATGCAAGGGGAAAAAAAATTGTTGAAAGTACTGGATTTTTTTCAGTTATTAAGCGCCAATTGCATAACAAAACGCATTGTGTAGGCAATATGTTTATGCTCTTCGACCCCTAATAAGACATAGCAGAAGCGAGTGTTAGAAGAACCCAAAAGATTTGGTGTTCTTGGCCTCCACAAATATATTGGCTCTTCTAGCCCCCCAAATGTTGGCTCTAGAACCGTGCGGCGCCTGACGCTAGCTTTAAAACAATGCATCGTACGAACTTGAGAGTTCGCCCAATGGAAAAACCGCCCTCACTATGCCCCAAAACAGTTTTAATCTCCAAAATTGTGTAAAATGAGTTACACCCGTTTGCCATCACAGGGCCGCGGGGTTTATACAAACAAGTTATTTTGTTCCAAAATCATCAACTGCAAATTGTGACTGGGATTGCAATGACGTACATAACATACATACATTTATTTTCTAAGGAGAAAATAATTCTTCCCGAGGCCTCAAACGTCAAAGAAGGAATGCCTGTTACACGACCGACTGACCATAGTTTGCCTTCCGTTTTGTAATCAATAAGCCAACCAACCAAACAACGTACCAACCATCAGACCAACCACAAAATAAGGACGACAAAACAATCAATACAGTATGAATCAATCACCAGCGTGGTGTTTAAACAGCAAACAAACAAAAAACATCCTAGCTTTTCTTAGTACACAAAATATTAAAACCACTTTCCTAGCTATCCACTCTTTGGGATTTCGTTAACAGAGATCAAATTGTATACATACATGTATTATAATTTCTCATACCTCGAAGGGGAACCATGCAAATGATCATTCGAAGCAAAGCTGACCTGCTAATTTGCGCAAGTCGCCGGTTTTGATTTGACACATCATGGCAGTATCTCCATAGGCAGATGCAGTCATACTATACAATCACTTTGTTACAGATCTAACGTGTATTTTATCGGCCCATGAACACAATCTTGATGGTGTTTTTTTTTAATGACATAACAACAGAGCAACGTTTCTCCCAGTTGTGTGCTAGGTTTCGTAGATGCTTAACCTTAGTACCGTGAAACTATTTTCCGTCAAGCAAGGTTAGTGCAGGAAGAACTGGCGACGTTGTGGGTCAATATTCGTTGTGGGTCAATATTTCGGCGAACGCTTCAGTTGAAGAAATATTGAGCAGTCGGCTGCATGATGAGCAGTCAATCAACAACGACTGTCAACCGGTATGGGATTGTTTAAGTAGTTTGGCATCAAACAGCACAGAACTCATGAACAGCACAGGACTGTTAAATTCACGGGACTGCTATAAACGATATCAGGCCTGAGAATAACACAGGCCCTTGGAGTGATTATGTGGAATTTGCAAGGATCTGAGAGACTTGAACGATTACATTAACTATTGACGGAAAACTTGCCATCAGCTATTTGATCATTTATAGCAGCTGGAGGGACCACTTCATAGGTGCAGTATGATTTCTGCAGTACTGACCGTAGCTGTGACAATGACCACTTGCTGTGTCACACAAATTACGGCTGGATGTTTGCACCGTGGTCCACCCTGCCCTTCTGGGTGGCATCATTGGGGAAATTCTTGTTATTTGCTCACTCAATTCGAGTTTAACTGGATGAGTGCCAGAGCCGAGTGCGCCAAGTTGGGTGGCATTCTGGCCGTGCCAAGCTCTCTGGAAGAGAATGATTTCATGGTGAATAATGTAATTCCGGACGGGAAAATTACATGGATCGACTGCACGGACAAAACGACCGAGGGAACTTGGGTGTGCGAGGAGGGAGGAGTGGAGATCAGCTACAGGAATTGGGAAGCTTCAGAGCCGAGCAACCTTTGGGGTGAAGATTGTACCATTATTACTAGAAAGCATGGCACTGGTCGGAAGTGGCATGACTACCACTGTTTAAACTCGGCTTATGGCGTGTGCAAACAGCCTGCTAATTCTAACCCAGACATGTAATTTGCAAGGCACTTATAAGGTATGAACTGTTTTATACACATATACAGATACATATTTTGATTCCTTTCTCGCTGTTGTTTTTTATCAATGGTCATTTGGGGCTCTTATTTTGTGTGAATATTTTTTCGTTTTATTTTTCTTTAAGTGACAACATTTGCGCAATATCAAACTTATCATTTTTTGGGGTGGGTTAAAAATGTTATATCTTGTCTATCTTTGATACTTGAAAACTTTAGAAATTTGAAAAATAAAATTAAGCAAAATTAATTAAGCAAAAATAGATGAATGATATTATTCGTATAACATTGTCTAAACTTTATATAAAACAATTTCTGGAGTCTTACTGAAAAAAAAAAAAATCAGGGCAATACAGCCTGCCACAGATATAATGACATATGCAAACGAATTTTGCAGCCAATTTCTCTTTTTGTCAAAATGTTTTCAATAACTGATACAATTATTATATTATTACAAATGCATCCTTAGAGTTTCCCATCAAAACAGTTTGTTGGAATAACCGTGCGGCAACTGACATGTTGACTTGCATAAAATTCCAGATGTTTTGTGAAATTTGCTCAGATTAATTTAATGATGTAAAATCGAAGCCGAAATTTAGCAACCCCAAACATACTTGAATAATAAATGACACATACCTTAGCTCATGAGCTTTCATATGATAACATTTGTATGATACATAATTTATGCAATTAACACAATATGAAGAAAGGCTATCAATAAGTCGTTTGCACACAGAACATTTCCTATCTTGTCAAATGACGTGTCAGTAAGAATAAAATGAGCAAGGGACAGCATGAATATCTTGCCTTGGAAAAGGGATTGAATTTCCATGATTCAGTAAATGAAACTGTGACCAAGAGGCCTTGAGGTACAAGGGAAAACCTGATGCAAAGTCTTCTTATCAGATCATTATACGTATGTAATGATGACAATGTTATTACTGTTTAAAATAAGGATTTCCCAATCACATCACCCACAATGCTTTTATATTCGTGAAGTATGAATATTAAGAGTGGTTTGATACGGAATCGGGGTAGCTTTCTTTATGTGTCATGTGTCATTTGAGATAAAGAATAAAGTGTGATTAATCATAACAAGTTATTTTAATTTCCGCATCCTTTATGCGAAAAATCGACAGGTATGAACAGAACCAAACGAAAATTCAAAACATGGAAATCCAATCCGTGTTGAAAGGCATGATATATCTGTCATCCCTGTTTCCTTTTTCTTGACTGAGTTATTATTTGAAAGGGCAGGAAATGCAAGATCTAGAAATGTGATGATTATGTTGAAACTCGTTGTGCAAGCGATTTTTTGATAGCCTTGAGATTTCATCGAACGAATGGTATTAAATGAAAGCTTAAATATGATTAAACATTAATACATTTCGGTTTCTTTTTGTTTTTGTCGGACACCATGTATATATTTTAAGTGCATCGAAAACAACATAAAAAGCCCCGAAATGTAATGAAATAAGAAAAAAACACAAATCGTTTGCAATTCAGCACCAATTTGAATATCAATAAGCAACATGTAGCATAGGATAAAAGTAACATGCTGTGTGGAAAAACAGTATTCTGGCGATTGATGTTATTCATTTTTTAAAGTGAATTCCAAGCCTATTTCATTGTTATTGGAATGTTTTATCTCGATAATCTCTTTAGAATAAGACGTTTTTACAACTCGAATGAAGTTGTTGAACTTGTGTGAACTGTTATTAGATTAATTGAATTGATGTGTGTATACTATATTCAGATTTGTGTGTGAATTTTTAACCAATTTGTAAATGATATTTGTAGAGGGCTTGTTTTGCACCGCGCGTTTATAATTTACAACTTAAGCGTTGTTATGCCACCTTTATGAAATGTGCATATTAACTATATAAAACGTGACTTGGTATAGCTGAATGTAGAAAAAAATAACAGATAAATTGAAAAGTGGTTCATACAAACAAAAAGTGCTACCAGGAATAATGTAAACATTTTCAATATCAATATGCATTAGTATAGCATTAAAGTAACATGTGCATGCGAGCAATCTTGTTCGAACTTAAGTGTGAATTCCAAGCAACTTTTAAAGTTAATTACATTCAATCTGTATAATTCCTGTTTCTAATTTTATCTCAAAGCTGCATAGAGCTTTTCTCGGTAAGCGATTATTCGCTGCTTACTGTAGCTGAGACATTTTACTCAAACATAAAATGTTTTTCACAAGTTTGTTTACACGCGCCTGGTGATTTGCTTTGTTTTGTCACAGATGCTGTAGAAGGATTAATTGTCCCCTTTCTGTGTAGAATATTAAGCATTCACTTGAACTTGATCTGGAGTATGAAATTTGTGGAGCGCAATAATCACCTCTATGTAATTTGACAAAGGGATTTGCAAAAACCTAATCAAAACATATTTCTGGAGCGACAAAATTAAGAAAGAAATTGTCCCCCCAAAAAAAATTCAATTAATACAGTCTTGAATATTTTTTGACAAATTGCTCATTATGTCGTCGATTTATTTCGTATTACATTAAGAAAGAGTTTTTTAGCTGTACGTGCAATCTAAACAAAGTTTAATTTAAAAAAAGAGTGTATAGGTTCAATGAAAAAAAGAATTGTGTATCATGCATTGTCATTTTATTCATTTACATTTTAATAAGTCATAAGGCTCACCGTGGATCGGTCCGTTGCCATTAACAGCAGCATTTGGGGCCGTCCACGAAGAACGTACGCATGAAGAAGGCGGGGAAGGAGGGGGGGGGGGGGGGGGGGGGGTCTGGGTGTTTGTACCAATGTTGAATCTGGCTGCCTTTCCCCAAGCATTGCCATTATACTTGTGCCTATTGTAACGGCTCCCCGGCAAGAACTTGGGGTAAACGTCAGTTGGGGTTCAGGGGATGCCAAGATAAACTCTCACTCAGAAAATATACAACAACAGAACTAAATGTTCAGTTCTACAAGCAAAACTATGGTTCTGCCGTTTTAACCAGTTTTAATATACAGTGCACATCATTCCACAGCTCCATGGGGAGGGCAGTAATATAGGAAAACAAGTTGGATGGTGCAGATGAGTTAAAGCAAAGTAAGATCAAAGTCCCAAAGGAATCAAAAGTAACGCATGCATTTCTTACTGGAAATTTCCAGTGGGCGTACAAGGAATCAAACCACACTATTTAGTGCTGAAAAGGCTTCTCTGGCTTCCACAAGGGGTCAATCTAAATGCAGCCCAACATCAAAACACTTTTATAAAATAACAGGCGCTGTAGCCTACAGGCCTATCACTTGTACAGGCACATATGATATACATGTACAATACATGTGTAATGTGTCACTTGTAAATGTGCAATGGAGACATAAAGGTAGTATCATACTTTGGTTGTTGTCAAAGAAATACAGATTCATGGGCAAAAATATCAAGGAAGATACAATAACAGTCCACAGCCCACTTTTTGAGAAAACAGTGAAAACGGCCACAGTATTTCTTAAGTTGTTTCTCTTTTATTGTTGATCTTTTAAAAGATCAAAACGATTTTCGGTCGTTGTTTTACTAATTTCTGGATCAATTCACCATTTCAGGTGGAAGCATTTTAACGGTATGTTTCTATAACCACCATCTTCATACCCTGTAAGTTATACGTAAATCTGTGAACATTTCTGTTTTGATGTCCTACCAAAGTATGATACTACCTTTAATCAAAGTCAGACTCAAAGTAACTAGATGGGACAACACTATGCACAGCTTAACGGGGCAACAAAGAAAATTAAACATCATTTTTTGTTTCACTATTATTTTCCATAAAGACAATACCAGTGTTTATGCAGATAATCAAATGACGTTACCCACGTTTTTTTATAATTATGTATGACAATGGCACTGTTAATTAGACTTCTGGATGACTGGCATTTCTTGGCATGACGATGAAGGCAATGTACATATTTCTGCATTTTGCAAGCACGCGGGGATTCCCCTGTTGAGTTTATAAGATCAACAGACAAGACCTACCCATATCATGGAATCTATATGATTATGTAATGAACTATAAACGGTGCTATCTATAATTTTCCTTTAAAAATCAACATTGGAAATCCGTTTCCGCTCATAAAAATTTTGTTCCATCGTTACATCCATCATGCGTTTAGAAGGGAAGAATATTTCATTATAATCAAGTTTTGATATCTCTTTGTTCATTTGTTTATACTTGTTGCTTTATACCATCTCGTTTGCACTACAAATCGCTGGTATGGCCCAGACTCGCACAACACTGACCTAAAGGCCAAGTCCAACATCTGACATGTCGAATTGCAAATTTACGCTTTGCATCTTTTGTGATTTATGCTATAAATAGTTGGAATAGTTGTCTTTAAACCATTAAACAAGAACAATTATTTTAAAATAAGCACAAGTTCTCTACACTCAAGCACCATTTGGAATATCAATAAGTGAAAGTATAGCTTAAGAATAAACAAAGAGAGAACAACAATAATGGTTATCTCACGTCTTCCAATCTTGAAACGTTTTGGACGATTGGTGGACGATTGGTTCATGATGTCGTCACTTCTTGACCTATAATGCTGGACTGAAAGAAAATAGACCCACACATAAGACTATAACTATATGTCATGTTTTCCTTCACGTGCAAAGTACAGTTATAAATACAATTTGAAATGTATTAGTCGAGTAACATTATTGACATGATTGATATCACGAATTGTCATTTTAGTTATTTGACATCACAGTGGATCGGTCTGTTGCCAGCTGCGTTAATATTAAACTGCATGGGCGCACATCCGACGACGTTGAAAACGCAGTAGAAAAGTGGTCCTCTTAATATATGGCTTCCATTGAACTGCGACTACTTCACCAACTGATCGACGAACCTGGGGAATAGTGGAAAATCATTTGCATACAATACAATGATACAATCACAATCACACTCACAACCATCATCTGTCTTCAATACACGAACATTCGAGAAGCGTTTAATTCTTCTGTTTATGAAAACACGTTTTATAAAGAATCCGAGTTGATTCATTCTTTCTGAAGAGTAGTTTTTGACAGTAGTATGATAATGATTGATGTCACAGATACATGTGCACGTTCTATAGTCGAGAAGACCCAGGGCCCTACTCCGTAAGAATTTCGTTCAGACGGGTACTTTTTTATTAGCTGTTTCGCATGCGGCGGAACAGCTATTGTTTTTGTTATTTTTTTGGCTTTTCCGTGTTCAACGGAAAAGGTATTGTTTTTGTTCTGATTTTTTTTGGCTTTTTCGCGGAAGCGAAAAGCCTTTGTTTTTGTTCTGTTTTTTTTTTTCTTCGTCTTACTCTTCTTCTGCTTTGAGTTACCATAGACTTTTTCTCGGTGGCACTTTGGGCACTTTTAAGCTGCCGATTTTAACCAAACTTGGTCTGAAGGAAGTCCATATAGGGTAGTTGTCTCCCGAAACTTTTCGATATCATGACTTCATGACTTGATTTTATATGAATTTTTAAATATTTCTCACAGCCCGTTGACTTTGTACACAGATTACGTGACAATATGGTCGTGTACAAAACATATGATGCTCGAATGACTCAACTCTCCCCATACATGTACATTGCATTGTACGTACGCAATTCACTGCACTTTGTGTATGGCATTCATAATAATGTCCGCGGATTGCGTGACTCGATCAAAATTTCGTTTATAATCTTTCCATAGACATATTCATGTAAGACTTTTTATATATCGTTAAATACCAGCACCAAATATCGAAATGCTATCGATGTAGGTTGCCGTATTGTACGTCATTTTATGGGTCGCGTTAATATTAGCTATACATGTACACTGAATACTTGGGAAGAGTTGTATTGAAAAGTGCAATGATCCATAATTTTTGTACGTGGCAATAATGATAAGTTTTGCACATGAACAAATTAAATGATGACACGCCATTTCCCCTAGAATTTAGTGTCATCAGAGTGATTTCATGTTCTTGATATAATTTTGTATAAATATTCTATTCCGTAGGCCTATTTCAATGAAAAATACAGTCGGCTGGACGACCGTGGTTAGTACACGGTGGTCCGTTTTACACGGCTGTTTCATTATGTGGCAACCACCATGCACCGGCGGACCACGGTCGGTGGACGGACGGCGTGCCGATGCCGCTTTGCCGCTGCTGAACCGCCGGCGGCCCGACTTTGACTTGCGCACTGGGCCGGGACGTGATGTCCGATTGACCGTTAACTCAAAACTATATTTTCCCAAAAAGACAATGCAAGTACGTCTTTTTTATGTCATTTCCAAACAATTTTAATAACACATAGAAGGAACGGCCGATCGCATCGAAAATTGGTAGGTTTGGGAAATAGAGGATTAATAATGACGTCATGACAACTTCATCACTTAATCTTTTATACATTTTTCAATCTTTCCCACGCTACCCGATTGACATGAAAATAATTTTCATAGCAAAACATACGATGTGATGCTCGATTGTCTCAATTTCCCAAAACATGTGTAAAACATTGTTTACAGTATGTAAAACCTACATGTTCATTGTCGAATCCGTATGTCTGTTGACTTTTCAGAATTATTCACAAAATGTTTGCGAGTTGACGTAATGTTTGCGAGTTGGCGTAATGTTTGCGAGTTGACATAATGTTTGCGAGTTGACGTAATGTTTGCGAGTTGACGTAATGTTTGCGAGTTGACACAATGTTTGCGAGTTGACGTAATGTTTGCGAGTTGACGTAATGTTTGCGAGTTGACGTAATGTTTGCGAGTTGATGTAATAATGTTTGCGAGTTGACGCAATGTTTGTGAGTTGACGCAATGTTTGCGAGTTGATGTAATGTTTGCGAGTTGACGTAATGTTTGCGAGTTGACACAATGTTTGCGAGTTGACGTAATGTTTGCGAGTTGACGTAATGTTTGCGAGTTGACGTAATGTTTGCGAGTTGACGTAATGTTTGCGAATTGATGCAATGTTTGTGAGTTGACGTAATGTTTGCGAGTTGACGTAATGTTTGCGAGTTGACGCAATGTTTGTGAGTTGACGTAATGTTTTCAACAAAAGTGATCATGATTCTTTCACCAAAAGTCAATGATAGGGAAGGTCTTTTTGTGACACATTGCTGGACCTCTGTGACCTCTAATTCCGGTCAAACAGGAAGTAGCTCCTTATTTAAAAGTGGTAAGAGATTTCATCATAATTCTTTCACCAAAAGTCAATGTTAGGCACGGTTATTCTTTGTGACACAATTCTAAATGTCAATGTGTTCCATAAACCCTGCAACAAATGGGTCAAACTTAAATTTTCTACACTGAAATATGGATACCTTTAAACCATATGTCTTAATCAAACAAAATAATGGATGTGCATTAATTTGACAAATGTTTTATGTATCATGCGGAAAAGCCATGTGTTCTGTTTTCAACAGACACAATCTCTAGTTGGCTTTTTCGCGCAAGCGAAAAGCCTTTATTTCTGTTCTGTTTTTTTTTTTTTTTTCTGCCTCTTCTTCCTCTTCCTCTTCTTGTCGCCAAAATTCCCATAGACAAAGCAAGGGGGCATTCTAGACCCCACTTTGGTCACTTTTAAACAGCCGATTTTATCCAAACTTGGTCTGAAGGAAGTCCATATAGGGTAGTTGTCTCCCGAAACTTTTCGACATCATGACGTCATATCTTGATTTTATATGAATTTTTTAATATTTCTCACAGCCCGTTAACTTTGTACACAGATTACGTGACAATATGGTCGTGTACAAAACATATGATGCTCGAATGACTCAACTCTCCCCATACATGTACATACTGCACTGTACGTATACGTATTTCACTGCACTGTGTGTATGGCATTCATAATAATGTCCGCGGATTGCGTGACTCGATCAAAACTTCGTTTATAATCTTCCCATAGACATTTTCATGTAAGACTTTTCATTTATCGTTAAATACCAGCACCAAATATCGAAATGCTATCGATGTAGGTTGACGTATTGTACGTCATTCTATGGGTCGCGTTAATATCAGCTATACATGTACAAGTTAATACTTGGGAAGAGTTGTATGGAAAAGTGCAATGATCCATAATTTGTTTTTTTGGTACGTGGCAATAATGATATGTTTTACACATGAACAAATTGAATTATATCACGCCATTTCCCCTAGACTAAAGTGTCATCAGAGTGATTTCATGTTCTTGATATAATTTTGTATAAATATTATATTCAGTAGGCCTTTTTATAGGCAAAATACAGTCAGTGTCGGTCCCCCATCGGCCCGACCTAGGCTAGACGACAATTGTTTGTGTACGCGGTGGTATTTACACGGCCGTTTCATAGTGGCAACCACCATGCACCGGCAGACCACGGTCGGTGGATGGGCGCCGCTGCTGAGCCGCCGGCGGCCCGATGGCGTGGCTTACGCACTGGGCCTTGGGCCGGGACGTGATGTCCGATTGACCGTTGACTCAAAACTGTATTTTTCCTCATAGACAAAGCACGTACGTCTTTTTTATATCATTTTCAAACAATTGTAATAACACAATTAGTAGGTTTGGGAAATAGAGGTTGGCGATTAATAATGAAGTCATGACAACTTCATCACCTATAATCTTTTATAAATTTTTCAATTTTACCCACGCTACCCGATTGACATGAAAATAATGATCATAGTAAAACATACGATGTGATGCTCGATTGACTCATTTTCCCAAAACATGTTTAAAACATTGTTTACAGTATGTAAAACTTACATGTTCATTGTCGAATCCATATGTCTGTTGAGTGTTGACTTTTCAGAATTATTCACAAAATGTTTGCGAGTTGACGTAAGGTTTGCGAGTTGACGTAATGTTTGCGAGTTGACGTAATGTTTGCCAGTTGACGTAATGTTTGCAAGTTGACGTAATGTTTGCGAGTTGACGTAATGTTTGCGAGTTGACGTAATGTTTGCGAGTTGACGTAATGTTTGCGAGTTGACGTAATGTTTGCGAGTTGACGTAATGTTTGCGAGTTGACACAAAGTTTGCGAGTTGATGTAATGTTTGCGAGTTGATGAAATGTTTGCGTGTTGACGTAATGTTTGCGAGTTAACGCAATGTTTGCGAGTTGACGTAATGTTTGCTAGTTGACACAATGTTTGTGAGTTGACGTAATGTTTTTCGAAAAAAGGATTTTGAGAGCATGATTTATATTGCATGCAAACAATTGCAATGATCCACAGACTTAATCGTAGATTTTAACAGCCGATTTTAACTTGGTCTGAAGTATGTCCTTATAGGGTCATCATGACGTCATCAGGTGTCAAATTACAAGCGATTTGAATTTAATAATCAAATTCTTCAGAAATCAAACAAGGGTTTGAGATAGTAAGTTGATTCTTTCACCAAAAGTGAATATTAGGCACGGTCTTTCTTTGTGACACATTAATTGACCTGTGTATGTGAGCTAGGATCATGATTTGTCCATATGAGGGATCCATTTCTAGTTATTTGTATAACATTTTATAATATTAATTTATAATAATTATCGTATGCGGAAAAGCCATATGTGCTGTTTTCAACAGCCATAAACTCTAGTTTTTCTTCTTCTTGTCGTTTGAGTTACCATAGACTTTTTCTAGGTGGCACTTTGGCTACTTTTAAATTGCCAATTTTAATCAAACTTGGTCAAAACAAAGTCCCCACAGCGTAGTTGGTTGCCGAAACTTTTCGTCATCATGACGTCATCAGGTGTCACGTGACAGTGTCTTAAAGGGGCAAACTTCAGACATCAATTATGAATGAACCCTAGGTCCGATTGAGTTGAAACTTGGTATGTATCTAAGTCGGGAAGTGTTATATCGAAATATTGCAATGACGTCATCATGACGTCATTCCCTGATTTTTTATGATTTATTGAAATTTTGAGTCATTAAAGTTCGTTTAACGATATCTAGTAAACGAAACAAGATATCTTTGGATTTCTTTTTGATAATTCTTCAGCATACACCATAGATGAACACTGCATAGACAAAAATTCTGTGACGTCATCATGACGTCATAAAAAATGCGATTTTTATAACACATAGTAGGAACGGCCGATCGCCTCGAAAATTGGTAGGTGTGGGATTTGGAGGTTGGGGATCGTAATTATGAAGTTACGTCAAGACAGCGTGATCATTTGATTTTTTATGATTTTTTAAAATCTTTTTCACGCTAGCCCATTGACTTGTACAGAGCTAGCTCTGTACGTTGCATGTGCAACAATTTACTTAGACCGCTTTCAATGCATGGCGCCCTCTTTGGATTAAAACAAGAAACTGCGGTGGTGTCAGTACGTTATTTTAAAAATCAACAAAAACGGTTTGAGATATTAAGTTGATTCTTTCACCAAACGTGATTATTATGCAGGGTGTTTCTTAGAGACACATTGCTTGACATCTGTGACCTCTACTTCCGGTCAAACAGGAAGAAGCTCCTCATATAAAAGTGGTACATCGCTTTTATGATTTTAATTCAATAATCAAAATCTTCAAAAATCAACACAAAATCAACGGTTTGAGATATTAAGTTGATTCTTTCACCAAAAGTGATTGTTAGGCAGGGTCTTTCTTTGTGACTCATTGCTTGACCTCTGTGACCTCTACTTCCGGTCAAACAGGAAGTAGCTTCTCATTTAAAAGTGGTAAGAGCTATGATCATGATTCTTTCACCAATAGACAATGTTAGGCAAGGTCTTTCATTTCTGACACATTGCTTGACCTCTGTGACCTCTACTTCCGGTCAAACAGGAAGTAGCTCCTCATTTAAAAGTGGTAAGAGCTATGATCATGATTCTTTCACCAATAGACAATGTTAGGCAAGGTCTTTCATTTGTTACACATTGCTTGACCTCTGTGACCTCTACTTCCGGTCAAATAGGAAGTAGCTCCTCATTTAAAAGTGGTAAGAGCTATGATCTTGATTCTTTCACCAATAGACAATGTTAGGCAAGGTCTTTCATTTCTGACACAATGCTTGACCTCTGTGACCTCTACTTCCGGTCAAACAGGAAGTAGCTCCTCATTTAAAAGTGGTAAGAGCTATGATCATGATTCTTTCACCAATAGACAATGTTAGGCAAGGTCTTTCATTTGTTACACATTGCTTGACCTCTGTGACCTCTACTTCCGGTCAAACAGGAAGTACCTCCTCATTTAAAAGTGGTAAGAGCGAGGATCATGATTCTTTCACCAAATATCAATGTTAGGCATGCTCTTTCTTTGTGACACATTGTTTGACCTCTGTGACCTCTACTTCCGGTCAAACAGGAAGTAGCTCCAAATTTAAAAGTGGTAAGGGCTAGGATAATGATTCTTTTGTCGAAAGTCGATGTTAGGCAAGGTCTTTCTTTGTGACACAAATACGACCAATTCATGTGAGTTTATGATTAAAGGTGCACACTTCAAATGTATAAAACATAAGATCATAATCAACTGTCTTTTTGTGTGTATAAGGTTATTGACAATTTTTTCAATAAAAACGGAAACGGAAAAGCCTTGTGTTCTGTTTTCAACAGACACAATCTCTAGTTTTACTTTCTTCTTCTTCTTCTTCTTGTCGTCGTTTTTTCTAGGTGGCACTTTGGCTACTTTTAAAGTGCCGATTTTGACCAAACTTGGTCAAAACAAAGTCCCTGTAGGGTAGTTGTATGCGCAACATTTACGTCATCATGACGTCATCAGGTGTCACGTGACAGTGTCTTAAAGGGGCAAACTTCAGACATCATTTATGAACGAACCCTAAGTCTGATTGAGTTGAAACTTGGTATGTATGTAAGTCGGGAAGTGTTATATCGAAAAATTGCAATGACGTCATCATGACGTCATTCCCTGATTTTTAATGATTTATTGAAATTTTGGGTCATTAAAGTTCTTTTAACGATATCTAGTAAACGAAACAAGATATCTTTGAATTTCTTTTTGATAATTCTTCAGCATACACCATAGATGAACACTGCATAGACAAAAATTCGGTGACGTCATCATGACGTCGTAAAAAATGCGATTTTTATAACGCATAGTCAGGAACGGCCGATCGCCTTGAAAATTGGTAGGTTAGTACATGGAGGAATAAAACACAGGAGTTACAACGAAACAGGGATCAAACGAAAAACGTCTGGTACCGCTGGTAATAAAACAGCAGTCGCTTATTGATGGTCCAACCGCAAGCGACAGGCTGTCTGGAGATGCGCGCGTGCGCAGTACTCGCCTTCTGTAGTAAATGATTACGTCATACATGTACACGTACACATGCGTTTCCGATTTTCATCCGCCTCTAAACGAAATGCTCCATGCCGCTCCACACACAGAGTCCCACAAATGGCTTAACAAAGCCACCATGCATACACACTTCGATTTTCAGCTGGCCAAATTCGGCCCAAACTTACTAAAATCATAAAAATATCCGACCATATTTTCAACATTTTGTCATAAATCGTAATATAGAAATATGGGCATAACTTACCGTCAGAAAGTCGGATTTTAGCGGAAGAAACACCGGCGAATTCGGAATCTTCATGCGCATCGAACGGAACAATTTGCCAACGTGTACAAGCTATAGGAAGGTACTGCGCATGCCAAAAGTGTTTTCATTCGTTTGTTCGTGAACTGAAAGTATTAGCATTTCGTTTCTCCACTGAGTGGTCAACAGTCTCAACACGGTACCAAACCGTGTGGTCAAAGAGATCTTATCGCGGTCGTTAATCTGTCGCGCAGCGGGAGGCCTCCATTCCTTTACCATTGGCCAGCCTGGGTCGTTAATTGGTCAGTAAACAACCTCAAGGGGCTTGGCGGGTCGTTCAAACTCCTTGTGTTATTCCTCCATGGTTAGTAAAATGGAGGTTCGGGATCGTAATTATGAAGTTACGTCAAGACAGCGTCATTTGTTTATTTTTTATGATTTTTAAAAATATTTTTCACGCTAGCCCATTGACGTGACTTGTACGTAAAAATATTGGTCATTTAATGCAAGTCGCGGGCACTTGGTTGACTGCCTGTGTTATATATGCCGTATTCTCCTTCATTTCCTTATCATAGTTGCCATCGTAAATACTGTTTTGACAAGACAAGTACGCATGCGTAACATCTACCTATACCATAATTATGCACTTTGAAGTAGGCTAATGCATGAATCGAGCACACGGTTTTGAGTGGTCGGGAGCCCTTGATCTTTTTTATTAAAACGAATCTGCTGTGGTGTACACCGCCAATCATCTTTTATTGAAATCGGGGAAGACGGAAAATTTTTAATATTAAACCATCACAATAGGAATGCTATCGATGTAGGTTGCGGAGTATTGTACGTACGTCATTTTATGCAACTTAATACTTGGGAATATCCATAGTCTTTTTGCACGTGGCAATTTGACGTTTTAAATATGAACAATTTAAGTCACGTCCTATAGACTTTGTGGGCATCTTAATGAAGACTGAAGTTCAGACTTCAGAACATGGAAGCAAATATGTTTCATGCCATCGTGTTTTAGAAACAATTTTGTATTCGCAAAATGATTTCACTAAGAAAATTGGAAGGTTGGTGAAATAGAGGTTTTTCAACAGTTGTATGTTGTGAGAACGTACGAATTGTAAAGTGCGCCCTCATGTGACCATGCATACGTTATAATACACATGCATTACTTGTGGAATGCATATACTGCCAAAGCTGTATTTATATAGTTTATGTCATGATGAGTTGTTATAATTATGAAAGGCGGGGACAATTAAATATTCTGTTCCAAAATATGATTCATCATCTGATCACAAAATGCAGAAAATCAACAACGACCATTTTGGATACACAGCACCTTATTTCTTTTTGGTTTGCATCATATTATAAGCACAGGACTAATATTATTCTGATCAGGACGAAACCCCAAAACATACAAGAAATGTATACTCTTTTCATTTTTTTGTAAATGACTTTTTTGTTTTATTGCAAAACTCAGACTATATTACCACTTTCAATTATCACAATCACCAAGAATATAAGTTATTTTGGCTGGGAAGAACTGCATAAAAAAGTGTAAATTGCAGAACACAGGAACTCACATTGAATTTAATTCATTTGTAAGCTAGCTTTCTTCTTAAAATTTTAGACGGATGATATCTGTGACACTTGAGTACTTTACACAAGAATCATAGTTGTACATTTAAAGGGAGCATATTCAATGTAGGATTTGCAAGGCCTCCAAAACAAATAATTGAGTTTGAGACAGAAAATGCACAGTGCAAACAGTCACCATGGGAAATCTTGGTTCAATTTCTACCTCCATGGTTCATCAGATGCTGGGTTTTTCAAAGAAATCAATATTTAGTGTTCAAGGAAATCTATATTAGTGTTTTTTCCAAAGATCGTTCGTCCAAACGATTTTTGGAACAAACATAAAGGACACACACATATGAGTTGTCTTAGTTATCCACTTTCACTCAAGGTATGAAGATGGTGCTGGTAGAAACATACATATAAAATATTTCAACCTGAAATACTGTATTTGTCCAGAAATCTTGGTTCATCCATGGAGGTAGAAATTTCTACCTCCATGGTTCATCAGATGCTGGGTTTTTCAAAGAAATCAATATTAAGTGTTCAAGGAAATCTATATTAGTGTTTTTTCCAAAGATCGTTCGTCCGAACGATTTTTCAGACCCAGATGTCCAATTGAGGTCAAATTTTCACAGGTTTATTATTTTCATCAGGTTCATGTACCTGTTTGATCAGACAAAGTATGAGTGCTGTCATGTGACCTTTACCAATCATGTAATGTACCTTTAAGAATACATTTTGCTTTCAAGAATAATTATGGCTTTCAAACATGACTACAAATTCGCCATGGTTTGACATATCCTGCTTAGTGTATCAGTCACTATCCTGATCACAATTTGACAGCGTAGTGGAGAATGGTTATGGGTTGACATGTCCCTGCTGAATGTATCAGTCAATATCCTGATCAAAATTGACCGCACAGTGAAGAATGGTCATGTGTTGACATGACAATGCTGAGTGTATCAGTCACTATCCTGATGACAAATTGACCACGCAGTGAAGAATGGTCATGTGTTGACATGTCCCTTCTAAGTGTATCAGTCACTATCACGATGACAAATTTACCACACAGTTAAGAATGGTCATGTGTTGACATGACAATGCTGAGTGTATCAGTCACTACCCTGATGACATGTTGACCATGCAGTGAAGAATGGTCATGTGTTGACATGCCCCTGCTGAGTGTATCAGTCACTATCCTGATCACATGTTGACCATGCAGTGAAGAATGGTCATGTGTTGACATGTCCCTGCTGAGTGTATCAGTCACTATCCTGATCACATGTTGACCATGCAGTGAAGAATGGTCATGTGTTGACATGTCCTTGCTGAGTGTATCAGTCACTACCCTGATGACATGTTGACCATGCAGTGGAGAATGGTCATGTGTTGATAAGACACTGCTGAGTGTATCAGTCACTATCCTGATCACATATTGACCACGCAGTGGAGAATGGTCATGTGTTGACATGTCGCTGCTGAGTGTATCAGTCACTATCCTGATCACATATCGACCGCACAGTGAAGAATGGTCATGGGTTGACATGCCCCTGCTGAGTGTATCAGTCACTATCCTGATCACATGTTGACCATGCAGTGAAGAATGGTCATGGGTTGACATGTCCCTGCTGAGTGTATCAGTCACTATCCTGATCACATGTTGACCACGCAGTGAAGAATGGTCATGTGTTGACATGTCCCTGCTTAGTGTATCAGTCACTACCCTGATCACATGTTGACCATGCAGTGAAGAATGGTTATGTGTTGACATGTCCCTGCTGAGTGTATCAGTCACTACCCTGATGACATGTTGACCATGCAGTGGAGAATGGTCATGTGTTGATAAGACACTGCTGAGTGTATCAGTCACTATCCTGATCACATATTGACCACGCAGTGGAGAATGGTCATGTGTTGACATGTCGCTGCTGAGTGTATCAGTCACTATCCTGATCACATATCGACCGCACAGTGAAGAATGGTCATGGGTTGACATGCCCCTGCTGAGTGTATCAGTCACTATCCTGATCACATGTTGACCATGCAGTGAAGAATGGTCATGGGTTGACATGTCCCTGCTGCATGAGTGTATCAGTCACTATCCTGATCACATGTTGACCACGCAGTGAAGAATGGTCATGTGTTGACATGTCCCTGCTGAGTGTATCAGTCACTACCCTGATCACATGTTGACCATGCAGTGAAGAATGGTTATGTGTTGACATGTCCCTGCTGAGTGTATCAGTCAGTATCCTGATGACAAATTGACCACGCAGTGAAGAATGGTCATGTGTTGACATGTCCCTGCTGAGTGTATCGGTCACTACCCTGATGACATGTTGACCATGCAGTGAAGAATGCTCATGTGTTGACATGTCCTGGTGAGTAATCACAGTTAATGAAGAGAATATTGGTATTGATGTATTAACAAGCAGACATTTGAGGGAAAAAATACATTTAGTAAATGACATTTGTTTTCAACTGTTTTACAGCAATTCTTTTGTAATATTAATACAAGTAATTAACTGCAGCAAACTGCTCATCATCCAAGATGACCTGAAATATATTAAATGATTGGAGTAGGGAGGGCCTGGCTGATTTCGATCCTAGCAGATTCTTTCTCAAAGGGTAAAACAATTTTGTTACATTTATTATTTCAATAAAGGTCAACAGAGAGGCCCTATTCTTACAAAACACAAACCATCAACAGCCAACATACCTGACATTATTATGTCCTCTATAAGAGTATCTGCCACAGCCAAGATAGATGACCATGCAATTGAGAGTAGTCATGGGTTGACATCACCCTGCTGAGTGTGTCAGTCACCGTGTATTCCGATGACTAGATGACCATCTGGTGAGTAGTTGCCATGTTTTCACATGGCCCGGCAGCGGCCATGCATGGTTTGATGGCTCTGCTGAGGCTCATTGTGATGACCATCTGATGATCGTGCATGGTTTGACATACATCTGTGAAGTATATCAAAATAAACCTTCATTCTTTCAAATAACCATTATTGATGCTAAACTGTGTCCAACCTATCAGTATTGAAACCTCTTTTAAGAGACAACGCAAGCTGTACATATACATGTACATGCAATTTATATTGCTACTTTGATTTAATTCATTAACATGTATGACAACCTCTGCAAAATGCATATCATAGTGATACAAACACATTATTTTATACTGTAACTTCTTTCAATTCCATGTTCAATTTCAATTCCTTGTATCTCTAAATCTTTAAATACGTTCATCTTTTAATACCAATTCATTGACATAATATAGCAATTTGTGTATAAAACATCACATATTGATATTTATAAACACCTTACTATAATGTATTTCCTTACTATGTATTCTTTCAATTAGATGTTCAATGCATATCTCTTGACATTAAATAAGTCTTATGATAAAAGTCAATCACGCCATGTATATTCCATTTTCATCTTTAAATAATATTTCAAGTAAATTCATTTACACAGAAAACATCACATATTGATATTGATACACACACCTTCATGATAACTGTAATAAGTAGGAATTACACTTGCACATACTGATTCTATATTTTTTACATATACATGATCAATCAATGTCCCATTCTCTGTTGTTGCATCTGTCACACATTGTTTATATCCATGCTCACACATTAATTTCTCAATTTGCGGATGTTGTTTCAAAATATCTTCATTAAAATCACCCATTACAATACATCTGTTAGATACTTTATGAAGTTCATCAAGTAAATGTTTCATGTTGGTAATAAACTCAATCATGGAATATGATGCAGGACGATAAATAGTCACTACAGAATATGACACTTCCCAAATTACTTGTATTGCAATATACTCCAAGTTGTGTACAGGTAACATCAGTCTACTGAATGTCTTGTTCCTTCTACCATACACAGCAACACCTCCATGACACTGTTTACTTAACATCTGAGTAACACTGCATGAATTGTCATATGAAGCGCTTCTGACCTGGTGGTAGCATTTGAATTCACTTAATTCTGTCTCACAATCAAAAGCATTCTCATTCCATGTTTCCGTCAGACAAATGAAATCTGATGTCATCATATCATTATTACATTCTAAGTCTTTAAAGTGTTCTTTCAATCCTTGGATATTATGCATCATGATTACAGCACCATTTGATGATAGTGTTCTTACATTAGATTCTTCAATAAATTCCATCATATTACTCAATGAATCCTTGACTGATTTATTGCAATAAACAAAGATTAAGCGCAAGTTTAATCTGCTTTATGGAGCGCGGTCCCCGAAGTGTTAGGAGATCGTCCCTTACATCAGTGTTTACATTGCAAAGTGACTGATAAACAAAGCTTACGACGATCCCTAATAACATGCAAGCAACGCAGGGCGGTGGAGCACTGTCATTGGCTGATGAGTCTCACGCCATGCCTCTGTGTACGTGATGAGTGTGTACGTGGTTGGTGGAAAGTTTTGTGCACAAACAATGCAAGATAGGTGATGGTTCAGTACAGTGTATAGTGCTGTGACAGCAGTACAGCACAGTCGCCATTACATATCTAGACCTATCGGTCAGACAACGAAAAATCGGGTGAGTTTTTCACATTTCGATTTGCATTTTTCTGTTTCTTTTGTGTCCGCCACGTAAGGATAGGCTGCGGTTTCAATGGCGACTATAGGTGATTCTGTCCTGCCATCGAAGGTCCGGGTTTCTTTGGTTGGTCACTCGTTCATCAGACGTTTGAGGGATGCCATAAGGCATAAAACCGATCATGTATTTGTACCCAACTTTGGAATTCAAAATGCCCGTATGGATTTTGTTTGTAAGGGTGGTTGGAAAACCGGGGACATTCAGGACAATCTGTCTTTGATAGCAACGCAGTCTCCTCACATTGCTATTCTTCAATGGGGCACAAACGATTTGTGCTCCTTGTGCGACCCCCTTACGGTGGCGGATGCAATATTGACCACTGCAAAGATGATGCGTGATGCATCTCATGCTAATACAGTGGTTGTGTGTCAGGTTTTACACCGAAGTAAGGTTGGCACAAGGTACTTGAAGTCAATTGAGGAATTGACAAAGTTTAACAGTTATGTTGACAAAGTGAATGCATTTTTGAAGGTGGTGAGTGCAGAGTATGAGGGTATCAAATATTGGCGGCACAAGGGCTTAAGCCGAAACTGTGACATATTTTTAGGCCCCGATGGAGTTCATTTGTCAGCCAAGGGGCAGTATAAATATTACAAGTCCCTACGCGGGGCAGTGGTCTACTGCATGAAACATGTATAAATCAACGTGTCACTCCATTATGTGGGGCCTATTTGTAGGCTTCAGTTCCGTTCTTTCAGTTGAGAAACGATGCTGCTAGCCTTTTACCGTCCCAGCTTGTTGTCTTGTTTTCTAGGCGTTTTTGGATTTGCATTTTGTCATAAAGTGCCTGTTTAAATGGGCTAATTAAATTAGTACATAAACGCAAAACATAAATATTTTGATTGCATACGCCGAGATAACGGGCAACATTGCTGTGTTGGGGAGCCCATTACAGTTGCTTGCAACTGGTTCCAGGCTATGCGCGGAGTTTTATCGAATGTATTTTGTATTTTGAGGCCATTGTTGCCATTTTTACTCCTTTGGAGTTTTTACGCACACTTTTACCGATTTCGGTCATTGTTTTCTTCCTTTTGTGAGTTGTGGAGCTTGTGGGCGCCCTTACAAACTACATGGGTTATTTCGGTCAACAGATTTGGCCCAAAGCCCCATTTGAGGAATTGTTCAGTCCAGGGGGCAATTTTCGATGTTGCGCCCTATGTTTCCTATCTTTTATTCTTTTTTAATGTGCGCTGTGTCAGCGCTTCCTGTGTGCGTTTATTGTTCTGGTATGACAAGACCATTGTCATTTTTGTTTTTGTTTGGAGTGACGTGTTGAATTTGCTCAGTAGTCCAAGAAATCGTCATGGTCATTTTCTGACTATGGCCCAGGAGTCCTTTATGTAATTTTACTTTTACTTAAAAAGTAATCTCAACCAAAAAAAAAAAAAAAAAAAAAAAAATCACATCGTATTAAGCCCACCCGTGCCTTTCTTATATTTATATATGTATATATAGTTTTTATGGCAGATTACTGCTCCAGAAAACAATTCATTTCAGGATGCCTCGAGAAGGAAAAGGCCGGAAACGTACGGCACAGACACAGGGGTCCCATGCACCAAAAAATCAGCGCAGTCGGCCATCAGCGAAAAACAAGACAGATGAGGCTCAGGTCGACACCACTGATGCCGCCTCTCCAGCTCAGTCACTGGACAGGAGCAAGATTGAGGAAGTAACGGCTTCAGTGGTCAGCTCCGTGACGGCCCAAATACAACAGGCAGTGGAAACAGAGCTTGGGAAGCTGATGAAGGGGGCAGCCCTTACGAGTTCCTCATCTACCGATGTGGTCACACTGAGCCCTACAGCCCCGGCAGGAAGCGGTGCTAGCAACAACACGCCTTCACTAGCTGGGTTTGGGCAGGGGCCAAACCTAGCATCTGCCTCACTGACATCGGCGGCATCGGCTGGACTCGGGCAGGGGCCGAGTTTTGCCGGGCCAACGCTTGATGTTGGTGGGACATCTAAAAAGTGTTTACCTTCAGGTGAGTCCGTTAACACGGTTGGGTCAGTCCCCTTCTCGGCGCCCCTACCCCTGGATTTCGCTGTAAGTCAGGACTTACGTAATAAGATCTGGAATAACGAATTTGTCGATTTGGGAGACTTGCTGCACCCTGTGCAAGCAAAACAAACAAAACTAGCAATACAAAAAGACGAAAACGGGGATGATTCTATTTGTTTCGTTAATGGTGCCAAAAAGGCGCCACGATCCATCAACGAATGGTCCTCTGCCTTTGCGATTTTTACCGCAGTATACACAAGTAAGTTCCCGGGTGAAGTAGCAAAGCTCCTGAAGTATAGTGAAGTTATCCGCCAAATTGCTAGTGAAGGGGGCAATTTTAACCTCTATGACATGACTTTTCGAAAGCTACGTCAAACTATTGAGCTTGCGTTTGATCAGTTCCACACTGAGCTATATCTCAAAGCCTTTCAAGGGGGATCCAGATTCACTGGTGGTGTAGGCAACATCGCTCCTCATAAATCTGCTTTTCGTACCACAAATTCGAGTCTCCCCATGGGTTTCTGCTTTCGTTTCATTCGAGGGCAATACTGCGACGGGCAGTGCGGTTTCAAACATGCATGCCACAAATGCTCAGGCAATCACTCACCAGCGCGATGTTGGCAAGCTCGGCCTCAATCATTCCCAAGTAGATCACCAGGTAGGGGATCATTCACAAAACCTACAATGGTCGGCCAACAGCACTCCAAATTTGTCAACAACAGCACCCGCGAAATCCAATGGCAATCCAGGGGTGGCGCTTCAAGGGGGCGGGGCCAACCAACCCACGGACAAGCCAACAACTCCAGTAAATAAAACTAAATTACAATTTTTGTTGCAGGGTTACGATCCTAAAATATGTCAGTATCTTTTAGAGGGTTTTACTTTTGGGTTTAAGCTGGGTTTTGATGGTTTGAGAGAAGAGAGGCTTTCAAAAAATTTGCGATCCGCACTGGAGCAGCCAAATGTTGTTGATACAAAAATCAAGACTGAACTCGATCAGAATAGACTTGCGGGGCCATTCAAACATCCCCCATTAGTGAATTTTTGCGTCAGCCCAATTGGGTTGGTCCCTAAAAAACAGGCAGGGCAATTCCGCATAATACACCATTTGTCTTATCCAGACGGGGACTCCGTTAATAACGGTATATCCGATTCAAATGCATCAGTGCACTACGCATCAACTGACGATGCGATTAGCCTTCTTCGCCATTTTGGCTCAAACAGTGTACTTTCAAAAGTAGATGTGAAGTCAGCTTTCAAAATCATTCCAGTTCACCCCGACGATCACAATTTACTTGGTTTTATGTGGAATGGCCAGTTTTATTATGACAAGACATTACCGATGGGATGCCGGTCCAGCTGCGCAATTTTTTAAAAATTCAGTTCAGCCATTGAGTGGATAGCGACTAGCAAATTTGGCATTCCCGGCATGGTGCACATCCTAGATGATTTTCTTATTCTCTCCCACTCTTTAGATAGTGGATACAAAAATCTTGCTGACTTCAAAACACTGTGCACTAGTGTGGGCATACCACTTGCACCCGAAAAAACTGAGGGACCTGCATCATGCCTTACATTTGCCGGTATTGAGCTGGACGCAGCTGCTAAGGAAGCACGTTTGCCGTGCGATAAAATATCGAAGGCCATCATCGCCATCGATAGTATATTGGACAAAAACAAGATCACTCTGAAAGAACTGCAATCAATCATTGGCCTGCTGAATTTTGCATGCAAAGTGGTGGTTCCTGGCCGAGCATTCTTGCGTCGTTTGATTAATTTAACAATAGGGATGACAAAACCATTCCATCGCATTCGTCTAAATTCTGAAGCAAAAGCAGACTTACAAGCTTGGTTATTGTTCTTGCGCCATTTTAATGGCAGAGCATTCTTCCTCCCAGATCAGATATCGGCTGAAACCCTACATTTGTATACTGATGCAGCGGGATCCATTGGTTATGGCGCCACCCTGGGAAAAGAATGGTTTTATGGCAGATGGCCAGAAAGTTGGATTTGCGAAAGCATAACACTAAAGGAGTTTTTTCCTATTGTGACCGCAGTACTGCTTTGGTCCGAGTCATTAGCAGATGCTCGTATAGTTATACATACTGACAACCTGGCATTAGTCCATGTTATAAATACAAAAACCTCAAAAGAAGTGAAAGTTATGTCACTTGTTCGCAAGTTTGTAGTACATTGCATGCTACATAACATTGAGTTCAAAGCTGAACATGTTCCTGGTTATGAGAACATACTTGCTGATAAACTGTCTCGCCTGCAGGTCCAGGTGTTCAAAGCTCTAGCCCCATGGGCGGCAGATCAGCCAATCCTGCTACCAGACTCTCTGCAACCTCAGAATTGCTTCCTGAGCTCATGTCCCTCCTTGTAGGATCCATTGCTCCCTCCACACGGAGGACTTATTCAAGGGCCCACCAGGTATTAGCAGATTTTCTTTCGGAGTTCGGTTTCTGTCAAGTGCTCCCAATTCCCCCAATCATAATTGCTTTGTTTGTGGCTCATTTACATAAATGTTCCTATGCAGCCAGTACAGTTCTTACTTACATGTCTGCGATTAGTTTTCTTCATAAGTTGCATAATGTGCCAGATCCTGTACATACGTTTCTTGTTCAAAAAGCGGTGACAGGCGTCCAAAGGGTTCATCCTCAATTTGACCTCAGACTGCCCATTACCCTCCCTATCCTCACAAGGATTACATCTGCCCTAGACCAGTGTTCCCTCACGGTGTACGAAAAGGTCATGTACAAAAGCATGTTTCTGTTAGCTTTTGCTGCATTCCTACGTGTGGGTGAGTTAAGTGTTTCAAATTGTAACACAGCAAATGTTTTGAAACTAGAGAATGTGATGCGTTGCCATGACACGGGGGGTTTGAAGTTAATCTTTCAGAACTTCAAACATTCACAGGGCAGACAAGCCTGTATTGACATTGAGCGACGAAATAATGGAAACTGCCCAGTCCAGAGCTTGTTGATGTACTTGGAAAAGCGAGCATCTTTCCAATCAGTATTTCTGTACTGTTGGCCCAACGGAAAGCCGGTCAGTCGGAGAGCATTTACTCAGACTTTGAGGTCAACACTGAATCATGTGGGCCTTGACCCTACAATTTACACAGCCCACAGTTTCCGAATTGGGGCAGCATGTCATGAAGTTTCCCTGGGATACTCTGACGCTCAAATCAGGGAAAAGGGTAGATGGCAGTCTGACGCTTTCAAAAAGTACATTCGCATATAGCAACCAAGGTGCGAGATTGAGTGTCCCTCTTGGAACCTGTGTTTTGTTTTATATGTTTGGTTGTTTTTTCAGGTTTTCTGTGATCCGCAGAAGGTCTGTTTGTCTTTTCTCTCTCTCTCTTTTTGTGGGGAGTCACCTGACCCAAATGAAGTTGTTTTGTGTCAGATGACTTGTGGCGTTATTTCCCCACAAAAACACTTTTTGACATTTAAGCATTGAGATGTTTGCAACTAATTTTAAATCTCATTGTCATTGACGGTTGGGTTGGAAAGCTTTTGAAGCTTGTCAAGTTATTAGAAGAATTACCTACATTTATAGCTTGAGATATTGTGATTAAAAGGTTAATAGGTAGCTTTTTGTACATGGTAAGGGTTTTCGCCATTTAAGGATTAATGCTTGTGAGTTTAAACAACCCCTCCATAGTGAATTATTCCTGTGATGAAATGCAGTGTATACTGTCTAACCCATTTTGGGAAAAATGTTAACATCCACTGTTATATGTGTATTTTGTTTTAATCTTGAGACACATAGACGAATATAAAAAAGAATAAGATACTGGAATTATTATTGTCATAAATAAAATGAAATAAAAATATAAAGGACTCCTGAACCCCAAGCTAAATTGTGTCAAAAATAACAATGTGCTTCATTTATCTGTTTCGGGTACCGTCTGTCCATAAATAAAGATTAAGCGCAAGTTTAATCTGCTTTATGGAGCGCGGTCCCCGAAGTGTTAGGAGATCGTCCCTTACATCAGTGTTTACATTGCAAAGTGACTGATAAACAAAGCTTACGACGATCCCTAATAACATGCAAGCAACGCAGGGCGGTGGAGCACTGTCATTGGCTGATGAGTCTCACGCCATGCCTCTGTGTACGTGATGAGTGTGTACGTGGTTGGTGGAAAGTTTTGTGCACAAACAATGCAAGATAGGTGATGGTTCAGTACAGTGTATAGTGCTGTGACAGCAGTACAGCACAGTCGCCATTACATATCTAGACCTATCGGTCAGACAACGAAAAATCCCATCCACCTCCCCAATCACCGTCCCTGTTTTTGTTTGTTTGTTCCCTTCTGGGGTTCAGGATTGTTTCCTCTTGGTTGGCGTTATTTCCCCACAAAAACACTTTTTGACATTTAAGCATTGAGATGTTTGCAACTAATTTTAAATCTCATTGTCATTGACGGTTGGGTTGGAAAGCTTTTGAAGCTTGTCAAGTTATTAGAAGAATTACCTACATTTATAGCTTGAGATATTGTGATTAAAAGGTTAATAGGTAGCTTTTTGTACATGGTAAGGGTTTTCGCCATTTAAGGATTAATGCTTGTGAGTTTAAACAACCCCTCCATAGTGAATTATTCCTGTGATGAAATGCAGTGTATACTGTCTAACCCATTTTGGGAAAAATGTTAACATCCACTGTTATATGTGTATTTTGTTTTAATCTTGAGACACATAGACGAATATAAAAAAGAATAAGATACTGGAATTATTATTGTCATAAATAAAATGAAATAAAAATATAAAGGACTCCTGAACCCCAAGCTAAATTGTGTCAAAAATAACAATGTGCTTCATTTATCTGTTTCGGGTACCGTCTGTCCATAAACAAACTTTTCATTAAACCCTTCAACCACAAGTCCATTTAGAGATGTTACTCTGCTAAGTGCTACATATGCTTGACCTGCAGAAAATGTACGTTCAAGACATACCACTGCTCTGTCTGTAGTCACTCCTTGTACTTTATGTACTGTACAGGCCCATGCTAATTTCAATGGAAATTGTCGTCTTATCCACTGTTTGCTTATATATTCTTCTTCCCTCTGAATTCTAACAAATCCATCATTTGTTGCACTTTTCCTTTTCACTTTGGATCCTACACTTTTACTATCAAATATAATATGTATGTATTCAGGGGTAGATTCATCATGTGACAGAATGATTTCACAAACAGTTCCAAGTACTCCATTAACAAGCCCATCAGATACATCAATATTTTTACACAGCATTACTCTAGCACCAGTACCAAGCCATAATGATTCAGGCAAAGTTGTATGCATTGATTTCTTGGGTATTTTCTTTAGGCTTGTCTTTTTATGGAAATCTTTCTGAAAGTCATTTGCTAAAATACAGAAATAATCACTGCACTTTGCAAACAGTATCTTCTGATTGTATTCATCAACCTGTTTATTACATGGAAATATATGTAAAGCATCATCCCAATCTTCTCCAGTTTCTCGTGATTGTAACATTGCCACATCTTCATCCAATAACTTATCCTGCTTAGCTCTGACACGTATTCTATTCAAAGTTTCAGCAAACTGCATATCATCCTTTTGTCTCATAATTTCCCTCAACTCTACTTTCTTAAAACAATCATTCCACAGATCTAGTGCCATGTCCATATGATACAATGATTTTCCCTTGACTGGGGGTAGTTGATAAAAATCACCAACAGCTAAAATGCTCACTTTTCCAAATGGCTTGAGATCACGTGTTTGCTTAATCTGTCGCAGCCGTCCATGAATGTAACACAACATTTTATGATCAACCATTGATATTTCATCAATAATAACAATCTGAAGATCTTGCAATTCATTCCTCAAAGTATTCAATTTCTCCTCACCTAGAGGTTGATATGGCAAACGTGCATCAGTGGGAATTGACAATGCACTGTGAATTGTACTTCCATTGATATTAAAAGCTGCTACTCCAGTAGGTGCAGTTATCATTACAGACACATTATCAGGATTATGAACCATTCTTGTAAAGAGTCTTGTTGCTTCATAATGTATTGATTTAACCAAATGACTTTTCCCAGTTCCAGCTCCACCAGTGATAAACACATGAAATGGTTCAGGGTTTTTGCCTTGTACCTTCTGTAAACACCAGTCTCGAATCTTATTAAACACTTCCCTTTGTTGTGCATTCAATGACCTCAGTAAACTTAGTGCATCTTGCTTTGATATTTTCACTGAATGTGGTTCAATATTACACACTTTGTCTTTTTTGTCAGATTGTAGGTCAGGAATATCCAAATCATCATCTTCTGGTAATACTGGCTCACGCTCTGCTTCACATTCAAGTCTTTCTTGCTCAGATATTGGGGAGATCATAGCCCAAGCATCTTCCTGCATACCATGTTTTTCTACATATTGTTTAGCTGCTTCAAGAGCCTCAGCATTCTTCTCATATCTAGACCGATTACTTTCAACAACAACACTTACAGATTCAATCTGGTCATTTACACTAACAGAACCATTCCTATAAAATTGTTCATAATTATCAAACTGTGATGGCTTCAGTTGAGCATCAACACGATATGGAAGAAACAGTTGTAATATACTGTGGTAATATTTCTCAGGATATTTAGTCACTGAAAACCTTGGATATCTTATGACTGCTGGTTCAGTTCTTGTACGTTTCTGTATGTGGCCCAGACCATGTTTCAATGCATACACTGGTGACTTTCTTGATATATTACATGTACCTGCATTATAAATAATTCTGTACTTTGAACAAAATGTAGCCAGACACATGTCATTAAATTCATCAACATCTGGCCTTGCTTTATAACGATCAACTCTACTAGTCATGAAAATATCATCATCATCTTCACATTTATTCTGAATTACAGTCAATGGCAAACTCATACGTACAGGATTTTCACCAACAGGTATAAACTCCACTTTTCTAGAACCTTCTTTCAACCTGAGACCACAAACGCGAAACACTGCTTCCTGAGCTGATAATTCTCTATTGTGTAAATACACGCATCCAATTTCCTTCATACTCTGTCTAGCATCTAAATTGCCCTTTTTCGCCTCATTCTGTGCATTTGCTAACAGATTTCCCAATTCTCGTTCTGACTTTGACATGTATGATACAACGTATGCTGCACAGGCATATGCATCAGTGATATATTGAATATCCATATTAGCATTCCAGGCTCTAATTAAATCAGGATTATACAGATTCACCCATACATCTTGAGGCTCTCTCTTTAAAACAATAGTAGGTTTCCTGCTCAAAACATCATTAGCCTTTTCAAAATCAGACTGTGTAATATTAATGCTTTGAAATAATTCAGATGTGGACATGTGTTGATTATTCTCATCCTTGATTGCATTCCATACTGATTGCAATAATTCCTTGGCTGCTGTATGTTTCTTTTCATCATTACTAATGGAAGTACTTTCTTCATGATTATATTCATCATCCTCACTATCTTTATCATTACAATCATCAGCTGGATCACGACTGGCAATAAATGTTCTATTAGATGGTGGTCTGGGAAAATTAAATCTACATTCAGAACCCTTCTTCTTACAAGACTTGGTATGTTTCCTACTATGTTGCTGTACATGACTGATTATTTCATTCAATTCCTCATCTTCTTCCTGTGTTGGTAACTTGCAACTGATATATGAATCAATAAATTTTATTACGTCAGCATCATCATCTTTTTCCAAATATGGAGCATTCTCAATCCAAAAGAGACAATGTGTGTGTGGAGATCCTCTTTGTTGAAATTCTACTCGGTAAAAATAGTCTTTGACTCTCCCAATGGGTGCTGCACTTGACATGATAACATCTTTCAAAAATGTGTGAAATCGATTGTCAAACATTCTTGCCACAGTCACTGGATTGCTTCTCAATACTGTACATTTATCATTCCAATCCAAATCTTCAATTGTTCTGAAATCCCCTTGTTGTCTCAATATTGTATTAATAACTTCAGGCCATCTCATATCAGCTGCAGAAAATGAGCAAAACCATGTTGGTATTCCAAGTTGTCTAATCATAGCCATGACATCTCTCTGAGTTGATTGCCAATATGACGGTGTACCTCTAATTGGTTTCAAAAATCTATACCCACTATCAGACTGTAAAATATCATTCAATTGATCTCTATCCTTTATCATGCTAGAATTCACACTTTTACCATAATGCATTTTCCCTGAACTTTGACGCATAGCAATTGATACACCAGACATCACCTTTTCAATTTCTGATAAATACTGGGCATAAAAGATATATTGAGTACATTTGGCAAATCTGTTATCTGCATTCATCAACCTATTATGAAAATATCTCAAGCGTGTCAGCTTTCCATCACGTTTATCATCAAATATAGGTGAGCCTGCTGGAAATAATGCTGGAAAACATTTGGCCTCATTACCTTCCTCCATTAATACTCTAACTGGATTATTTCCTTCACAAGGTGCAACACAAAGTACATCATCAAAATATTGATCAAGCACTTCTTGTCCAATATCTATAGGCTGTAGACATGTATCAAGTGGAATACCACACAAACGATCTTCATCTGTTTCTTCATCACTTACACTGGATTCATCACATTCATGTATCACTTCATCTTCATGTTCCTCATCATGTTCCTCATCTAACAGGGGATCATTCCAATCACTATTGATTTCAATATCTTTGTACCATACATTATTTTCCTTAAGATATCTTAATGCATTTTCCACATGTTCCCTAGTCACAAATTGATATTGATAATATCCTTTGTAAGATAATTTTCTCTTCAGCTTGATTCTAATTAATTGATTTTCATTTCTGCATCTTGGCAATGCTGTCACTGTGTCTGTAATATTAGATGGAACACATACAACTGGTCCGTGAACTGCATTTTGCTTTCCCTTGGGTAACGCTATGAGCTTCATGAAAGGTACATTAATTCCTATGAGATGTTCCTCTAATATATTCAAACAATTCAATTCTTGTGGAATATCTAGCACTTCTAGATTATTTGTACATGCTTCTGCTGGTACCTTCTTCTGGAGTAACTTTCTATGACATGTGTAACATATCCATAATCTAGACCTGCTAGATTTTGATACAAGACATTCATTTCCACACTCTTTTGTACATATACATGTATGTAAATATTTCTCAGATATACAACTGATAAACCTGTATTTATCTTTATTTCATTTAATAACTTGTTTTTTAAACAAAAGTTTACAACAAACTGCACAAACATACTCAGGTCCTGATGATACTTCTTTTTTCCAATTTGTGATAACATTCCTTATTTTCCGTGCATGTTGATTTCTTTTCTTTTTTTGTCTTATATTCCTCTGTTTTATTTTCTTACGATAATTTGCATCTTGGCGATACTTATATTTCAGATTTTTTATCAAATTCACTCTGTACACATGATTACTCCAATACTTTTTCTTTATTGAGTTAATGACAGCATTTCTGTATACTTGATTACTATGATACATTTTCTTTACACGGTTAATTGTTTTCTGTCTATATGCAGCGTCCACATTATATTTGGCTTTAATTCTGGCTTTAATTCTATTAATCTTTTCTTCTCTAAAGTCATTATCCTCATGGTACCTTCTTTTCTCACTATTGACCTTTCTTTGTCTGTGTATACTATCCTCTGAGTGATACTTTCTTTTCTCACTATTGACCTTTCTTTCTCTGTGTATACTATCCTCTGAGTGGTACTTCCTTTTCTCACTATTGATCTTTCTTTGTCTGTGTATACAATCCTCATGATACTTCTTCATTGATTTTTTTATTTTAATATCCTTATAAAAAGCATTCTGTTGATATTTTAACTTTAACAATTCCTTCTTCTTTTAACAATTTTCTGCATATTTTTTCTTCTCATATTCAAGAACATTCTTTCTGAAATCCGTAAAATCAGCATATTTCTGTCTTTTTGCATAATTCTGTCTTTCCTTGTATGTACTAGTCTTTTCTACAACTTTTACATTTCTTTTATTGTATCTTTCTTTTGCTTTCTCTCTGGCTAATTTTCGTTTTAATGCCACATTTACACGAGTACGCCTCTTTCGCTTTACCTGAGAATGCTTTGGCTTATCTTCCTTTCTATCATCACATTGACTTACATGAACATTACTGACAGGTACTTTCAGACATCAAATCTCTGTTACAGTAGTTTTCATTACTGTCAGCATGACTACTTGGAACAAGTTCATGAACATTCATGACTAAATCATAATGAACTTCATTTCTATGATACAAATAAATTCCACAATCTGATAATCTGTCAGTATTGGTGAATGAACGTGAAAACACATACCACCTACTTGCATCACTATATGTATATATATCAACACCCAACATGTCAGCCATTGCTATGATTTCTACTTCTGTTGCCCATGTACCACTATAAAACAGCCTCTGCCTAACCACATAATCTTCCACTGTAGAAAAACCTTCTCTTACAAAACAGTTAAATTTACCAGCATTTTTCAACAAGTGATTTATAACTATTGTTCTGACATGCATATGATTTTCTTCAGTTCCAGATATAGCACAAGAAATAGCTCTGAAGAAACAGTTGCCATCACCTTTGATCCTCTTTATTCTGTTGGGACTTCCCATGTAATCACATCTTCTAGCACTCTCATCAACATCTAGAGATACCCTTCTCAATCCAAATTTCTGACACAATTGGTTTTTACTATCATTACTTAGTAACATAAATCTTAATTTGGCAGGTTCTATAACTTCCACTATTTCTACATCATCACCACTCTTGCAACTGCTTATGACATGTGCATCATCATTTCCCTGCACTTCATTTGATTTTGATATCTCAAGTAAACATTCAGATTCTACATCTTTAACATTACACTCACTGCAAACACTTTCATTATTGCCTGTTGGTTCATGATTACAAATATTCTGCTCATTTTTAATCTCAACACTGACTCCTGTAATTTCAAACTGCTCGGATTCAGACACATTCATAGAATTTCCAAGTTCAATACAATAACTGTACACACCTTTCCATGAAGCTACACGTTTCAGAAAACTTATGCCGTTACAGTCTTGTCTGCCATTATGATTTCTAGAATGGGAATCAAAAATATAATACAATCCATGCTGAGCGATGACTGAAAATGTGTTCATATGGAAACAGATAAAACATGCTGTATACTTGTGAAGTGTCTGCTGCAGAGCATTATTCAATGAAATCATATTGAAATCTGACAGATTTGTATTTTCTCCAAAGGTACCAGACAGAGATTCATGGAATAGAACACAGAAATGCTGACTGAAAACATCTATTTCCTCTGGCAACTCACTGATCAACAAATACTCATTCTCTATTGTAGAACTATGTGATAAAAAACCATACAATTCATTTCCAGTATTCAAGACAAAGTCCATTTCATTTGAGCACCATTTATCTAACTTTTTAATTCTGCTATACAGTATAGCACACAGACTATTAGCAACACACTGTTTACCAGTATTATTTCCGAATCTAAAATCACCTTGATGGAAACTACCCTGAACAATCATGTTACTTGATGCACTTACAACTCCACTATTTCCACTGTCTTCATATGTATCACTTTGCATGTTTTGGGGCTTCTTTATGTCCTGCTGTATGTTAACATATTTGGTGCTATTCATACTGTCATTACTTTTGACCTTTGGCATCTTCACATCTCCCTTCTTGTTACTATGGGGTGACACTGATCTCTTTCTACTTCTCAGAGCATACTTAGTATTTTGCTTCACTCTACATGATTCACCCTGATCACTCTTTGAACATTGCCTATTCATACTGTCATTACTTGTAACCTTTGGCATCTTCTCATCTCCATTCTTATTACTATGGGGTGACACTGATCTCTTTCTACTTCTCAGAGCATACTTAGTATTTTGCTTCACTCTACATGATTCACCCTGATCACTCTTTGAACATTGTCTATTCATACTGTCATTACTTGTAACCTTTGGCATCTTCTCATCTCCCTGCTTATTACTATGGGGTGACACTGATCTCTTTCTACTTCTCAGAGCATACTTGGTATTTTGCTTCACTCTACATGATTCACCCTGATCACTCTTTGAACATTGTTTTGATTTTCCATGAATTCTGCAAGTTTTACCATCATTAGATTTCTCATTACCATCCATCAAAGATACACCCTCAGCATCTTGTTTGCCTTTATCAGATTCTGATTTCTTTCTATTCCTTAATGTATATCCTCCTGATTGCTCTGGTACTGTTTGTTTTTTGTTACCACATGCATTTATACCTTCAACATTTCTGTTCATTGCCTGACTGTCAAAATTCTCTTCCGTTTGTTCGTCAACATCCTCTTCAGAACTAGTCAACATCACATCAAAGACAGTCAAATCTGCAGAAATGTCAGAACAGTCATATAAATATTTACAGTAGTTACTCCCTCGACATTTGCAACATATCCATACAATTGACTTGTTTAGCAAGACATGATTTCCAATACAACTTGTAACTCCCATACAATCAACATGATACCATAACCCACAATAACACTGTAATTTGAAGTCCCATGGCTTGATCATCTCATCACAAATCCAACACTGTCCATCTACATTAGCATTACTATTTCTGTCTTCAGTATCCACTTTCCCAGCACATTTGCTACCACTTTTATCTTGCTCTTTGATCTGTTTTATCCTCTTGTCAGAAACCTGTTTGCTCATCTTATGAATACATCTCTGTCTCTTCCTCATTTCATTTGCTTTGTCTTTCAAGAACTTCATCTTCTTAAAAACTGTACTTATACTTCCATTTGTATGCTTCCAGATAAGTGTCTGTTCATCTTTATGTGCCTTTCTATCCTTCTTGGTCATGCGACTCTCTATTACCATTCCTCCTTTCCTGATATTGTGAGTTTGCCTGAATACCTGTTTTCTCACTTTCTTCTTGTACCGTCGTGATGGTCTCTTTCTACCTTTTCGTTCATATATCTCTTCAACACAATTCAAAACACATCCCCCACCACTATGCTTTGTCCAACCATACTTCTTCAGCCATTGCACACCATGCAAATTACTAGAACGTGACAATCGTTTCTTCCTTTCTTGTCTCAGATTACTCACTTTGTTTTGTCTGTCATGTTGTATCTTCCTCTCATATTCCTTCTGTAGTTTCTTCAACTGCAATTTCTTAGGTCTCACAATCTGTAAAAGATAGCATTTCATCACATGATTTCCATTGATAACTTTTGCTTTACTGGAGCTTGATGTCTGACAACTGATTCCACACAAATCAATTATGTCCGTTTTCATTTCATGCATTTTACAGACAACACTGTCTTTTGTCATCATCATGTTCTCAACTTCATTTGTTCTCATGATTTGTTCATTTTTTATTGTTCTCATTTGGTTCTCAGGTTTTGTTACGCTTGTTCTCATAACCTGGCACACCCCAGGTACCTGGCACACCCCAGGATTTTTCTTGTTATTATTAACCTGGCAAACCCCAGGTACCTGGCACACCCCAGGATTTTTCTTGTTATTAACCTGGCACACCCCAGGTACCTGGCACACCCCAGGATTTTTCTTGTTATTAACCTGGCACACCCCAGGTACCTGGCACACCCCAGGATTTTTCTTGTTATTAACCTGGCACACCCCAGGTACCTGGCACACCCCAGGATTTTGAACCTGGCACACCCCAGGTACCTGGCACACCCCAGGATTTTGAACCTGGCACACCCCAGGCACCTGGCACACCCCAGGATTTTGAACCTGGCACACCCCAGGTACCTGGCACACCCCAGGATTTTTATTGTTATCAACCTGGCACATCACAGGTACCTGGCGCACCGCAGGTACCTGGCATACACCAAGTACCTGGCACACGCCAGGATTTTTATTGTTATCAACCTGGCACATCACAGGTACCTGGCACACCGCAGGTACCTGGCATACACCAGGTACCTGGCACATGCCAGGATTTTTGATAGATGAAATACTCTCTGCCATCTTCATACAGTCCAGAGCCATCTGTAAAAAAAAAAAAAAAAAAAAAATTGTCACCAGCTAGAAAACATCTTCAAAGGTAGTATCATACTTTGGTTTTTGTCAAAGAAGTACAGATTCATGGTAAAATATATCAAGCAATCTTCCTTGATATTATTGCCCATGAATCTGTACTTCTTGCAAACAGTGGTGTGCTAAAATTGCAGGCAAGTACATGTTGTGATTGCGTAGTTAGGGACTATGTGAAATAATAGCAAATTTGTGCTCCTTATACTCTAATGAATCAATGAATTGTGTATCCTAACATAGCACAGCTGTTTTATTGAGTCCCATTATAATTTCTATACAATAGGGTGAAAGATAAGCGATTGTGTAACTTGGGACCCATCTGTTTTTACATTCAGAAATTAAAATCGTTCCTCAAAAAGAATACTACTCTACAATCATGCCTCTAAATTACCATGACCATTTGCATTTTTAAAGACTAAATTGGATGACAGTGCAACTTATTTACCTCAAACGTCATATGTACAATCACAAACAACATGCCATTGTTATCAGCTCTATAAAAGCTACACTAGAATCAAACTTTTCCCTTATAAAAAAAGTTATATATCTCAACACAGTACGCAATCACAACACGTACTTACCTGCAATTTTAATACACCACTGTTTACAAACAACTGACTATACTGAAATGGTTCACAAGATACATGTACTGTACATGTAAATGTCACAATGTTCATAATGTTACTAAATTCCTTTCTTCAAAATGTATATTGTTAAATATTCATACATTACATTTTAACAAAAAAAATTACCAACACAATAACACATAAAAAAAATGTAACAGCATTGTTAATTGTATCACATAATTCCTAGCTGTTGCACTACAAATACATGTAACATCATGCCTGACCCACGTACATGTGTACTAGTAGGCTGAGGGCCTACTAACTACTGTAGTAATAATATAGTACTACAAAAAACAAAATTTCTTATTAAGAGCAGACAGCTGTTCTAAACAAAATCAACAACATTACTGATACCAGCCCACAAGAGACATAACTATACAGACAGGGTTGTTTGATTTAAATCACTAATTGAAATCAACTTTTAGCCCAAATTATTTTGTCTGTATTTTCCCTTCTTGTTTTACCATGTTTTCAATCATTTCAATTCAACCATTTCCATTTTCATACAAAGTGCTTTGGAGGTATTATTTTTTTATTAAAAAAAAACCCTGTATGATACAGAAGTGGATAATTAATAGTTGCCCAAACTAGTACATGTACTAAATATTTTTATTTCATTTCATTTCTTTTATTGCAAATGACAATAATTGACTACTAGGCCCTAATCTAATTGTATTTCTTTTTTTAGAAACCTTGTTAAAGCATGGAGGAAGGAAATTTCCTTCTTCATGGTTTAAGCTTGGAGAAATAAGACACATCTTATTTCTCCATGTTTTAAGTTAATGTACTGGCAAAAAATAAGGGAAGAATTCCATTGACGACCATCACTTGTGCATAAATCTATTGAACCGACAGAGGGCATTTTGCAAAAAAATCACAGACGCTGCATTAAGAGTATTAATTAATGAAGGTAAAAATTTAAACCTGTAATATTCCTTTTTCAGACATGCTACCAAAGTTTTATACACCTGAGATTTAAATTAATAATAATTTGTATCCAATAATTGAACTCTTGGAGGATAATCTTTTTAACGTACATGTAATGACTACTGGTTTAATATAATATATGGAATTAGCGAGGATATAACCCTTATACCGTGATGGCCATCAGTGGAATTCTTTCACTTTAGTTAGATTAAGTCAAAGGTTTGAGTAGCCACTGTCCGGAAAATGGGCAAGCATAAACATAGCAAGCTCAAAGTCAAATCAAACAAATTCTTCAATTTCAAATTAGGGCCTAGCAAAGGAAATGTGTACGCAAATAAATATTACTTTATCTTTTTCAGCATATTCATTACTATTCTTCAGAGCATATTCTTTTACAATTCACATACCAAACAATCATTAAATAACGTAAAAAAGGTTTTGTATTCTTTTCGTGGTAGGCCTACCTACGATGTCCAAAATGCCATCGTGGTCATGCATAGCGTACGTCACGATTCACCACTACTCAAGTCGACTAGCCATCCGCCATGTTCACGGATCCAGCAATGAAAAATGTCATAAATTTACCAAGTATACCTAACACAACAATAACATTTGTAATCTTAAGTATTCAACAATTTCATTAAATGACCTTAAATCATAAACAACTATGCCTAACCAAGGAAATTTAACCCATTTCTGCTTGTAATAAATCGCCTCAAACCTTCACTTACGGTATCGCTGCAGACAGTCTGGTTTCCGCTCCATGCAGCTTCAGTCGAGATTTTTATTTACAATGAGGCGGAAACCAGGTCACCTACACACAGACAGTCGGGTTTCCGCTCCATGCAGCTTCAGTCGAGATTTTCATTTACAATGAGGCGGAAACCAGGTCACCTACACACAGACGATAGACCTTGCTTTTATTTGTTTACATTTTACACGGACGGACGCGCTGGTTGGCAATACGTGGTATGGGCAGCCAAATGTTGCAAATCATTTCATCTTCTTGACAGACGGCGTGACCAAATTCAACATGTTTACCAAATTTCCATAGCATACAAAATACATACCATCATTGCTTGTGGTGTTTCCATGACATTCAGCAATATCTTTCCATGTTTATGAAACGTTGTGTTTAAAATTGTGATAATTTTTTTATGCGTGGCTTTCGACGGCTCGCCATAGTTTCCGCCATGCTGATTGGCAAAAACTTGGTCTGTGACGTTGCTAAAGAAAGGTCTTAGACTGGTTTCCAGTCCCACATCATCATGAGAAAAACAAACTACATGTATCTACACACAAAACCGATCGACCGCATGATTGAATTTATGTGAGAGGGCGCTATAATAATTTCGTTCAGTAGCATTTCGAAAGGTGTGGTGTCAGTAACCGTGAAGGATTCGGGAGGGCAAGACTATTTCTGCCGCATTTCTGCTATCCAGTTGAGTGAACAAATTAGCGTAAACAAGTACATGAAACAACGTCTATAAGAAAGTTCAAGACCTTCACTTCTGATTAAGTACCAAATTCAGCCAAAACGTACATCTTTGCAAAATGGAACAAATTCCTACATGCTTCTTAATTCTCCAAACATCAACCAATATAACATCTCGATGACATCATCTCATAATTTCCAAAAATATTTCACAATCAAACCAATCATCTATGAACTTCATTCTTTTAATTGGCAACTGTCATCGTTAGGGAAGATCTTTTTATGATGCATTGATTGACCTCTGTCCTCTACACTAAATGGTATGATCATGATTCTATCACCACCACCAAAGTTAATAATGTTACGCAATGTCTTTCTTTGTGACAAACATGAACAGTAGACTTAATCAAATGTCTTTGTGTGTAAAAGGTATTGACGATTTATTTTAATATCATAAAAAGGAAAAGCCTTGTGTTCTGTTTTAAACAGACACAACCTCTAGTTTTTTTTTTTTTTTTTTTTTTTTATTCCACTTTTTTCCCATAGACATAACACAGGGTTTTTATACAAGTCACTTCTACCCTTATGCCAGTTCAGATCAACTTTATACTTGGCACATAGTTAGACCACCACCCCAGGTGCCATGCCGAAACATTTCGTCATCATGACGTCATCACGTGCACCATGACGTCATCATAAAAGTGCAAATTTCAAGGCTCTTTATCTCCGGAACTGCAAGTCCGATGCAACTCAAACTTGGTATGGAAGTATATGGGGACGTGATATAGACAAAAATTGCAGTCACGTGTTGATGACGTCATCGTGCGATTTTATACGAATTATTCAATTTTTGGACCTTTTCTTTATATCTCATGAACCACAAATCGTATTTTCGAAATTCTTTCGTCAACATGTTTGTTAGGCTATAGGCACATGCCACAAAATACCAAAAAGTGGTGACGTCATGATGACATCATCAAAAAGCTGATTTTCTGATTCACATATAAGGGAATTTCCAATGGTGATGAAACTTGGTGGATAGGTAGGGAATGGGACTAGTATCCTAAATGTGAAGTGACGTCACGATGACGTCATCGGCTGATTTTTTATTGATTTTTGAATATTTAATTTTGCCATTTTTTGCCAGAAACACATATAAGCGTATATCCGATCGTAATGAAACTTGGTGGGTAGGTACGAAATGGTATTAGTATCCCCAATGTGAAGTGACGTCACAATGAGGTCATCGCCTGATTTTATATTGATTTTTTTTAATGATAAATTTTGCCATTTAGAGTCAAACCACATAACACACAACACGGGCTTTGGAACTTTTTGGACCGCTGATATGGCTATCCATAGTAGTGGGCCAATTGTGTACAGGTAAACGTAGCACAACGAGCTAGAAAATCAGTCATTTTGCTGTTTCCACCGTCCATAAGCACAACCATACATACTATGTGCGCTGACCTATAGTGGACTCTGCCATTTCTGTGTTTCTCATAGCCGTGTGTATGTATCTGTACTACCGGTATACGTGTATTGATGGACGAGTGACGACGCTCCTGGTACATGTAGTTGTTTAGGACAATTAAAATTAAGACACCGCTGATTAACTATTTCTCTGTACTGGGTCAATTGTGTACATATGTTTGTTTCGTACAATTTATAAAACATACGCGAAACAGCTCAGTGTTTGTACACAAACACATGTCTAGTTATATTTATCATTATTGTGTATATATATATTGTATTATTTCAATTATTATTGCCTTATATGCCTGTTGCAAAATAAGGAGGTTTTCTCAAATAGCAGTCAGCAGTCCTTGGTTGACATTATAGACATGCAGACACGGTTTGGTTTTTATGGGTTGGTTTATATTTCTTTTACAAAGCAGGCCAGCTCAGTATCATCTTTTTGACATTGACCTTGCGTCCTACGCAATCCAACGGGGCCAATCTCTATCTTCTATTGTGTTGGCTAATAAACAACAGGCCACTCAGTCTTAATGGCCAGCAATTCTCGTAGTGAATCTTTGCCATGCTTCGATCGTGTATAATATAACGCTGTAGTCTCTGTTGGATGGTTACTGTGGAAAAACTGCAATGGTTTTTTTGATGATACGGGGGCACTCTCACGCCACTCTCTCCCTTTGTCCCGGCTAATCAATTCAGCCCATAAACTTAAAAGCGTAAAATTATGTTTCTGACTCTGCTTTGCGTTGATTTGCTGCTTAACGCTTTCTACGTGCAGACATTTTTACGGTCAAACCTGTCATTTGCTTCAGACCACAATTAGTCATGAAACGTTGATTACACGTACTTGACCCTCGTTTAGATACAAGACATGATAATTCGTGTAGTCAATATTCTGTGGCTTTTAAGCAGTTGCTTTCAACATGTTTGCTGCAATTTTCGTCATATTTGCGACCAAGTTTCGGCTAAATGTTCGCATCCCGAGCCACCCTGCCTTCCGGAGTGGCATCACTGGGGAACTTTTTGTTATTTGCTCACTGAATCCAAGTTTACCTGGTCGAGTGCCATAGCCGAGTGCGCCAAGTTAGGTGGCATTCTGGCCGTGCCAAGCTCCCTGGAAGAGAATGATTTCATCGCAGACAATGTGATTCTAGACGTGGCGAGAGCTTGGATTGACTGCAACGATCAAGCAACCGAGGGAACCTGGGTGTGCGAGGAGGGAGGAGTGGACGTCAGGTACAGGATTTGGGCATACGGACAGCCCAATAACAACAAGAATGGACAAGATTGTGTTGTCATTGAGAAATATACTCGTCAGTGGAATGATGGGGATTGCGGGCAGTCTCGTCGTGCAGTGTGCAAGCAGCCTTCAATACTCCCAATGAGACATGTATTCGAAGCAAGAGTCAGAATTCATGACGGATCTGGATGGCCGTTCCCCGTGCAACGCCCTCACACATTAATACGTATCATTATTTATTTTCTCTACAAACAATAATAATTGAGATGTATGGGTAGCCCGAGGACAATCAGTGTACTGTCGACGAGAGCCGCATGTTTACACACAAATTAGACTAAACGCTCAACATTGTTGGATTGTTGAAGCAATTTGCCCGTTCAGAGCTCCCTGGAAGAGAATGATTTCATCGTGGACAACATGATGCCGAACGGGGAAAAGGCTTGGATCGACTGCAATGATCAACATACCGAGGGGACCTGGATGTGTAAGAAGGGAGGATTGGAGATCAGCTACCGAAATTGGAGAGAAGGTCATTCCAATGATCTCAGAGGTGGAGAAGACTGTTGTCTCATTCGCCATGATACTCTTCAGTGGCATGAATGGCATTGCGGGGTGTCTTTTTCTACAGTGTGGAAGCAGCCTACTTACTCTAACCGAGACCTGTCATTCATAACACAAGTCAGAATCGGTGTTGGATTTGGCTGCCTTTCCCCATGTTCCGCCCTCACACAATCATGTACATCTCATTTTCTCTATCAAAAAAACCCAGTGTTTCTTCAACAACAAAAATGAAAACGTTGTGAAGTCTGGAGACACAGTGACATAATGACAGTTCCGGAATTGGAGTGAAAACCACATTTACTTTAAGAATCATCGTATTCTAGGATTTCCCCCTCACATCGGATGGATGGAACTGTTTTCATGGAGTAAAATCGACTGACCGGCGAGACACTTCTTTCAGTAGCGGAAATATGACAATGTGATCATTTTACGAACACACTGTGCAATGTGGACCGTTTGAGCTCTGCGTCTGAGCTCAAAACTGATCTTGATTGTGCTGGAAGATTTGCTTGTTTGTAACGATGGCCGGCTGAACAAGACTATAGTGCACTCATGTGAGAATTTAATTCATCTGATCACTTGTAATAATTTCCAGTCGAGTTAACCGATTTGATCGCAAGGATTGGCTGACATTTTAGGCTCTATGGCTGGACATAATCCATTAACTGTCTCTAAATTTCATTCATTGTTTTGTATGGTTTCTTTCTTGGTACAATTGAGTATAGACTATAACGAATAATTAACATTAAACCTACTAATTAACTTGCCATCCTACCAACTTCATCATGAAATAACACGTGTTTTCACCGTTTAAAAATTACTATGCGAAAACAAATAAAGAATTTAAGTCAAAATTTGATAACTAAAAACTGCGCTTCTCTCATTTATTACAAAAATTGACATTTAAAATCCATGTCCTCGCGAAACATTTATTCAACTTTGTTCCATTGTGACATCTGACATGCCTTAGTCACGGGCGGAATAATTCATTGTAATCAAGCTTTGCTCTCTATGTGTTTATCGATTTTTACTTTTCACTTTATACCTTCAAGTTGAAGTCGTAGTCATACATTGCTGATACAGCCCAGACCCGCACTGCACCTGTATATTAGAGACTAGAAAGGCCAAGTTCAACATCTGACATGTTAACTTAAAGTTAATTTGTGAATTCTGCTCAGATTATTCATCATATTTAATGGTGAACCCTGCAAATAATCAACTCCAAAACTGTATTTTTAGGGGGCTTGAACAAGCTTGAAAATTGTTATTCAGCTTTCTGTTCTGTTTTAAAAACGGCCTTGGACCCACACCGTTCGGTAGGGGCTTAACTCTTACAGTTTTGTCTTTCTATATTTAATTGCCTGTTGCCAAGAGCTTTACTTAAATAGCAGTCAGCCGTCCTCGGTTGAAATTATACGCAGACAAAATTATTTTTTGATTGAATGGTTTCTATTTCTTCGACCGGGTATGGGGCATCTCAATGCAGTTTCTTTGTCATTGACTTAGTACGCTCCCTAATTCCCCTTCTCTCTCCTATTGTTTTCGTTAAATTTACAAACGCTCCCACCATTTTCAATTATCGCACAATACAGTCAAGGATCGTATGCAATTAACAATCCTCATAGCGGGACGTTGTCGTTGTTTGTGTGTAATACACTGTCAAGGTGAGTCCTTTGTTGGGAGGTTTAAATGGAAACCGTGCAATTGTTTCCTAATGATACGTGGGCTGATGCAGATTCCATATCACGCCACTCTCTCCCTCTGTCTCGGCTGATCATTCCAGTGCTTAAACTTGGAAGCGTGTGCCTGTAGTGGTTTGATGTCTGCTTCGTGATTGTATGAATCTAGCAATTATATACCAACCTATTCTAAGCAGGATTTGTTTTACAATTTCAACCTACTTCAGACTTTAGTAGGTTATACAACAGACTTGGAGCATTGCTAACTTCGCTTGGTCATTGCAGAGGAGTAATTGTGAAATCATTCCTTCGCGACGTTTGGACAATAACGTGCAGTTTATGTCATAATGTTTGCTGCAAAGGTTGTTGTATTTGCTATTTTATCAAATGCTCTTCTTGTTTCTGCAAAGTGTAGAAGTCTACTCAATGGGCCACCCTGCCCTCCGGAGTGGCATCACTGGGGAACTTCTTGTTATTTGCTCACCCAATCCAGCTTTGCCTGGTCGAGTGCAAGAGCCGAGTGTGCCAAGTTCGGTGGCATTCTGGCCGTACCAAGCTCCCTGGAAGAGAATGATTTCATCGCAGACATCGTGATTCCGGACGGGGAGAGAGCTTGGATCGACTGCAACGATCAGGTGACCGAGGGAACCTGGGTGTGCAAGGAGGGAGGAGAGGAGGTTAGCTACAGAAATTGGGCATACTGGCAACCTGATGACTATAATAATGAGCAAGATTGTTGTGCCATTCTTCAGGAAACTCGTCAGTGGGATGACGATAATTGCAGATGGTCGTATCGTGCAGTATGCAAGCAGCCTACTTACTCTCGCCGAGACCTGTAAACCGACTCGCAAGTCAGAATCGGTGTTGGATCTGGCTGCCTTTCCCAATGCACCGCCCTCACATAATCATGTACATCTCAATTTCTCTATCAACAATCCCAGTGTTTCTTCAGATAGTGAATGACATGAATGACGTTGTGCACGCTGGAGACACAGTGACATGGGTGTACTACAACTACCAGCTACTATATTGCGAACACACGATCGAGTGTTCACCAATGGTTCTTCACAAAAGCACACAAAAAGAGTTTTATCTGTACATGGTGCAACCGCAAGTCCTACCTTATTGAGTGGTTTATATTTGATGCCGTCATGCCGTCTAATGCTGAATGCCCAAACAAATTGCTCCATTAGGCATCGGTGCCTAGCCTGAAACCAACAATTTACCGTGAATATTTGGACTCCATTCCGTACCATGGCAAGTGAGGCTGAACACAACTATTAGTATTAAAGGAATTCTGCCTTTTGTCAAAGAAAATACAGATCCATAGGCACGAATATAAAGGAAGATACAGTAACAGTCATCTGTGAAATTTCAAGAACCATACGGTGCCCACTTTTTGAGAGAAAAAAATGAAAATTTCTCACAGGGTTTCTTCTTTTTGGTCACCGTTATTTTTGATATCTAAGAAAGAACAAAATTGTTCTTGATTATTGGTTTCATAGGAGAGACGAGCAGCCCAATGACGGTAGTGGAGAAGATTGTGGTGTCACTCGCGAAGATACTGGCTGCCTTCCCCCATGCACCGCCCTCACACAATCACCTCACACCTCAATTTCTTTATCAACAAAACCAGTGTTTTTTTAGATGTGTCCATCAATATTTAAGTTCATTTCTCGTTTATACTCTCGATTTAAAGGCATTGCATACGTTTGGTAATGACTCTGAAAATTTATGGCAAAAAAAACTTACTTGGTGAGAAGTACAGCTGCTTTGGATAGTATAATGCATATTGAGAAACGTTCAATTCGAAGTACCGCGGTTATGTAAAAATATGTCACTTTTTATCTCCAAAAATTATGAATCTGAGAAGCGTTATGGCCGTAACGCTTCTCAGCTATTGACTAACTGTTATCTGGCGTGAAATAACCGCTCTAGTTTGTCGCCAAAATCTCACAAATGCTACCACCTTTTGAATTGAAACTTTCACAGGTTAGTTTTATGGTATATATATACAATTATATTGGTTTGAAACAAACAATAGGCTCAAATTACCAAACGTATGCAATCCCTTTAAGTCGTAGTCACACATTGTTGATAATTTTAGCATAGACCCGCAATGCACCGGTATATTACAGACCAGAAAGGCCAAGTAAAACATCTCTCATATTGATTTAAATAAATTCAAATTGTATGTTCTGTGCTTAGATTATTTGAAAAAAAAAAATATGCATAAACAGAACATTTATAAAAACAATTATAAAAAGTAAAAGAAAATATATAATCAAATTTGAATGTTAAGATTTTTTTTTTTTTAATAAAAATTACAAATAGCACAAATCGTTTACACTTTGGCACCATGGATAATATCAAAATGCATAGGTAGACAGAAAACCAGTACTTTAAGATAAGTTGTAAGTATTACTATATAATTTGCATTGTGACTTCAAACGTTTCTATAATAGCAAATTGGTCATGAGTGTGAGTGCTGTTCATCTTGTTCTGTGACCCTTACAAGTCACGTATTTCAAGATCACTGAGCATCAGAATGACTTAAAAGTAACATGTTGTTTGGTTAAATTGTATCCGTGCAAATTGTGCAATCAATTTCAATGTAGTTTTAAGCTGTTTTCATTGTAACTGATATTTTAATCTGTAGGTATTCTGTTTTGAAGGTTTGTTATTTACAACATGGTTCAATTCCATAGAGCTGCCTAACAGTTAGCGATTCTCCCCCGTGTTTTATACTGCAGCAGAAACGTTTGCTCAGGCATACACGTTTTTCGAAGGTTTCCTTACACTTGCCTGGTTAATGGCGTTGAAAAGTCAGAGATATTTCTAAACAATCGGTGTAGAAGAATTAAGTATAATTGTGTGCTGAATATTAATCAGCCACATGAAAATTAATATTAAAATCAATAAAGCGCACAATCATTATTATGCATACGCAGCTCTATGCAATTTGTCCCTCAATTATTTGGGCAAGAGATTTTAAAATACACAATCAAAACATATTTCTAAAACGAACGAATTTAGTAACTTAAAAAAAAAATGATGATCTAAAATATTTCAGTCTAAGTTCAGAATAGTTGTTGGCGAAATGTTTATAATGTCAACGATTGATTGTCTTATAATACTCCAGTAAACATGAAGAGATTCACCCAACACTGAGAAAGTATGTCATATTTACCTGTACGTGTAAATGCAATCATAAATAAAAGTGACAGTGTATTAGTTCCAAAAACAGTTTTTAAGTATCTAGCATTGTTATTTCAGAAATGTGTTTTTTTTGTCACCGATCCACTGTGACGTTTTTAACTTAAAAGTCATAAGCTTCACAGTGGATCGATCTGTTGAAAATAGCAGCAACACTTTTAGCTGGTAAAAAAGCGCCTTGCGCATCTTCGAAGACGCAAAAACGTAGTAGGAAAGTTTTCGTCTTCAAAGATGTCCCCCATGAGCTGAGATAATTACACCACCTGACTGACGAACTTGGTGAATTGTGGACAACCAGCCATCAAACATTTCCAGATACAATCACAAACATCATCTTTCTTCGAAAGCCTAACTGGTAAGTCTTTATTGCTTGCGGTAAATTCGATACTTGACTTAGGCCTACCAATTACAAAGCTAGTAGGCCTCATAAAAATATGGATGAATTTGACATGTTTTCCCTAAACCATCCTTACATTTCTAGTGGAAAATATAACAGCGATCTCGATATACATGTATATTCGTTGAGTGACAGACGTAGCCGTATAGTAGACAACGAAGGGAACGGGAACCAGTCTAGCGTTGATTGGTGGCTACATAATGAATAAGACTTAACTCCAAATGTTCATCAACATTTAGCATGAGCGAAGATCTTGGATTGCTGATACAGAAAGATTCTGCTAATAAGATAAAATCAAATAACTCCGAGGAACTCCAATAAAGTCCTTCTCCGTCACAATTTGCTATTTACCAATGGTACACGATGGTTTGCAAACCCTGACATGGTCCCATGAAGTTCATACGCTTCGTGCAGACGAGTACAGTTAAACTTAACCGCAAATTGTCACAAGTGTTAGCAGTTTTTTTGTTCACGCCCATACACGTTTAAAACATAGTTTATTAGCATATTACAGACAAATGAGCAAAGCTTATTTCCGTTTTGGGGGCCTCGGAAAATTCGAAATCATTTCCCAAACCTAGCCTCAAGCCTGGTTTCGTTAAAGCACCAAGTCTGAACTGCGATGTCTGACTGGTCCAGTAAATGTGATGAAGGTAGCATCTGTGAGTTCCAGTGACGTCAGTGAGTTCCTGCTAGTGATGAAACCCCAGCAACATCCATTTCGCCGGATCCTGGATTGTAAGCATAAAGAGGGCGTCATACAAACTTCTCAAAACGCGCGAACGTTTGTTTAGAGCCAGGCGTAGTAGTATTATAGTTCCCAGTGCCCTCTTTATTTTCGACTCCGATTAACAAAATGATCGTCGCCGGTTGCGTTGATGATAGCGCTGGACTACCCATTCTCGATCCCTTAGTCTAATCTAGCGGCAGTGTTTGTATCATTTTATTATATTGCCCAATTATAATGATATCGTCTTATTGATAAACATCGGACAGATGCACACTGTATAAACGCAGGGAGTATCCGTTCACTGGCCTTATCACTTCCACTTCCTCCACCTCCACCACAGCCAACCCCTCCACTCCCTCCTCCTTTGCACAAGCCCTCCTCTACCTCCTCATCAAAAGGCTTATCCCCATCCCTCCACCTGGAACGCTCACAACGGGGCTTGATATGCCCCTAGTATGCTGCTGTTATCTCGACGCAAAATCTCGTACAATGCATAAAACTACGAGCCCAGATATGAGCAGGTGCAATCATATTCTATACATAACAATTGCTGAACTGATTTGGGCAAAACTAGACCACAACTCAAATGTTGCAAAACGATCATAACAAAATGATACTACATGGAGAGTAAGTAGATCTTACTCTTATTTCTCATGTTACGCAATGAATTAAAAGTTGTATCCGCTTCCATTCGTGTACGATGCAGATATTTTAACGGCAGTGGATGTGGATCAATGTTGTGGATAAAGGGGACATTTTCCAGATTTCAAGATGTTTTCAAGGTGTTTTTTTGGCGTTCCTGCTGTCTACTGTGTTGATTTTTATTTTGATTGATTGATTGAATAATTCATCTCAGGATGTTGATTGATTGCCCGTAAAATGTCACAATCCCGTCTGAATCTGGTTGGATCTTACATTAGGAGCTCAGAATCAAATACAGTATTGGAATTCTCCAACGCGAATATTTTTTTGTGTATTTCTAATGATGCATACTAAGTCTTGAGCGCGCGGCAAGGAACATAATATGAAAATCCATGATCAACATGTTCACACATGATCGACCAACGAAAACCAGCTTACATGTACATATGTTTCATTAAATTTGTAACAGCATTCAAATACCATTGCAAAATCATCGTTGCGTTGAGTTATCCTTAATTCTCCACAACGATCGATTCATGTAGAAATTCAGACAGCACGGGACTTGATATACAATCTATATAAAGACACAACACAATGAGAACTGAAACTAATTATGATTGCCACTAAGCACTGCATGTAAAAGCAATACAAGGACCACCTCTACACACAGCTTATACATGGCTGTAAAATGTGCACAGCGGCATAATCTGGTTGCAAATCATTCGAAGTGAAACGTGTGAAAATGATCTAAGCTTCCCGTGCATATATTGTATATACATAGTAATAACATCATTCATAATCATTCATACTATGCATAATTCCTAATCATCTAGAGAACGGATCTGGTTCGAATTTTCATTTCAAAATGTATCAAAAAATCACTATACAAAGATTTCATTGACATCCCCATCCAAAACAAAATCATGTATCTATTTGTTTAACCAATTGATGTGCCTGGTTACTATCACCTCAATTTGCATCCCTCACGCAAGAAATGATCAAAATGAGATATACTGTTTTTCATAACCTTTTAAAGGGGAGCAGTTGGTCACTGCCAGTTTCCCACGAAATTGGAGGATGATCCCGTTTAAATAGTAAAGATCACAGGACATACACCCAAGAAAGTCCCGGGAAGAAGTGTAACGGTGTACGTGACCAATGTTCGATTCCTTCCCGTGTAACACGGCGTAGAAACTCTGCCCGTCCGCTCCGTATAGGAGACACTGCGGCACGACATCTTCTCCTCGGCAATCACAGGAGTCACCGTGAACACCCTGGTACCACTGCCGTCAATCTCCTCAATTTCCCCCGTGTCTGCTGATGTACAGGTTGCCCTTCACACCCACCGCGATGAAGTACGGCGGCACGGCGGTGGGAATGGATCGCATCACGGTACAGTCTCGTCATCGGTGCTCCATGATGACATTCATCTTAATGTCGCCTATCATGACAGAGCCAGAGCTCGAGGCCATCTCGGGTACTATGTTAACCGGGGCTTTAGCGTCATCGCACGGTGGTGTCGTGGGGAACTTGGACCACATTTCCTGGTCAGTATTATAGATGCTCACCATGTCGCGTTATCTATGAGAACGATCATTCACTGACGTTACGTCGCAAAGTGCTGATAATAAAACAACACAAATCATTCCAAATGTCCAGAATTAGGATACAAATAAAAATGACAACCCGCAGTAAATATTCTCATAAATTTCAACATTTCGCTCATTTGTTCATATGTGAAAAGAGTAATAAGAAATATATACATGAATACATTGTAATGTATCCTATTTCGCAACTAGCCATTTGAAGGCGATATTTATGTTGTGTTTAATTGCCTTGCATTTTCAAACACACCCCGATATTTTTTTTTATAAATGATTCATATAACTACCTCAGACGATTATTAGTAAAACATAGCGATAAACCATTTGAAATAAAGAACAAAATTAAATCCCAAGATAACTGGGCTATGAAGCCTGCGGCTAATGGAAGACGAAGCGATTTTATCTACACAAACACCCCTCTATATGCACAGAGGATTAACACTGAAAATGAAGAATAAATTAATATACGATTAAGCATTATCATGCATCTAGAGCAGCGACGCAAACTCCCTGAATTGCTTCATGTAATTTGAGATTAGCTTTGTCTCTCAATGTTATGCGTGTTTGCTGGTTTCGCTCTTGTGATCTAACGACGGTGGATATAATCAATACATCGAGTAGTAATTGGGGTTGGCTAGGAATAGGTATGATCTTTCTGATATTTGTGACTATGTGGTGATGAGAGGTGATATTGTGGTAATATGGTGATGATTATGATGGTGATATGGTGGCGATATGGATGTGAGATTGTGGTGATATGATGATGATATGGTGGTGATATGGTGATGATATGGTGGTGAAATGTTGGTGACGATATAGTGGCGATATGGTGGTGTTTTGATTATGGCAGTTATCTCGAACATTGCATTATACAAAGCGACGCCTTTATGTGTGCATCGATTTCACCTTAGAATACAACCCGTGGCTTGTATCGCGTCTATGCTCCATCAGTTGCTATGGTTACTAGAGACGCGCATCTAGCATTCTTTATCTCTCCATATGCGGTTCTCTCTATGCTGTATTCCCAATACTGCACTGTATGCAGCGGATGTATGTGTTCAATGCATCCATTTATGGAGATATGATATAAAGGTTCTCTCTGCAACAGCTCCTGCTTGTTGTGCATAATGTCAGACCACTAGAACACCGATCTAGAAGGGTTCAGCATTGGACATCGAATCCAATATCAATGCGGGAACCACATAAATCAGTACTAATGCATAGTAATGGTTTGCCCACCTGAACCTTTGAATTTTATTTCCATATGAACTGAAATACACTGTGTATACAGTGATAACATAGTACATGTACTCAGTGGATATTCAGAATGATACAAACTGGGCGACAATTACGTTATACAGTATATTGTCTGGAAGGTAAATATATATAAATGGCGGTGTATGGCTGAAATGGTCATGACAATAACGTTGAAGGTGTAGTGGCAGGGATACGATGCTTATTTAAATGCAATGCAGAAGTGTATGGTGGTGATATGATGGTGATATGGTGGTGATATGGTGGTGACATTGTGGTTATAAGCTGCGCCATAAAATAATATGTAAAAAGATTTTGCCCTCGGAAAACAACCCATGGATTGCATCGCATTCATGCTCAACCGGTTGCCATGGTTACCAGAGACGCGCATGTAGCTCCAGGTTTTCCTCAATGCCTCGATGTATTCTCAATTCTACACTGTATGCAGTGGATGTGTGTGTTGGATGCATCTATTAATGGCGACATGATATGAAGGCTCTCTCAGCACACCGTGGCAGTTCTAATAGCTGTCCATATACCGAAGCAATATCAGGTCACCTGTGAGATTGAACGTTATTGCGCGCAACACCGTGCATAGAGAGCTGCCATTAAGATCATGATTTTATGGAATTGCATGCCATAGAATTAACCTGTGAACATTTCAACATATCTATTCCGAGTTACACAATAAAATACAACGAAAAGAACAAAGTAAAACACTAAAACAAAACGAAACAAAAACAAAATCAAACAGAAGACAAAAACAAATAAAATGGCGGGAAATCCTGTCTCCAGCATCCTCAATTTCACAAAACAATCCTGGATCCGCCCCTGTGATGGTTTTAAAATCTTAAAAAAATGTGCCAAAATATGAGTTCATGAAGTTGCATTCTAAATCTAGAAATAGGCCAAGCCCTACATTTTACTTTTACTTTAAAGTGGAGTATAATGGCTTATAATTGCGCCCGTACCTTTTAAGGTATTTTAAAGGTAGTATCATACTTTGGTAAGAAACCAAAACAGAAATGTTCACAGATTTACGTCTAACTTACAGGGTATGAAGATGGTGGTGGTAGAAACATACCGTTAAATATTTTCCGATTGAAATGGTGTATTTATCCAGAAATTAGTAAAACAACGACCCGAAATCTTTTTGATCTTTTAAAAGATCAAAAATAAAAGAGAAAAGACTTAAGAAATACTGTGGCCGTTTTTCACTGTTTTCTCAAAAAGTGGGCACCGTATGGGACTGAAATGTTCACAGATTACTGTAACTGTACCGTCCTTGTTATTTTTGTCCAAGAATCTGTTTTTCTATGACAAAAACCAAAGTATGATATTACCTTTAAATGCAAGTAATGAATTGCTGCTAACAAACTGCTTATCATTCTAAATAATGACCTTAAAATGTTAAGAAACATTCTTGGAGTTCAATACTAATCTTGATGTTTCAATACTAGCAGGATCTTTCTCCAGGGCTAACTGGCGCGAGCCCAAGAACATGAAAGTAGACCCGAGTATGGTCAGGGGTAAGGGAAAAGGTGGTGTTGCATTGGCAAGATCAAGGGTGTCGGGCAAAGTCGGTTTCATCGGTTTAAATGTTCGGTTTGTTGGTGGAAGAGAATATTTGCCAGAAATATTCCTAATAGATCGTCTGCATTTGAATTAATTGAGCACATACTTGAATGTAACTTTCTATAAAGGAACATTTTTCCATAAACATTCACAATAATTTTTATTTCCAATGAATCAATGAAAAGATACGATAATTGTAATGATAATTATATAAATCTTTCAAACACAAAATCGCCTTTGAATTTAATACATGTATTTTATTTTGAATCAAAGCATCCAGAAAACCAGCTTTCAAATATCAAGATGGATTATCAAACACATAATCATAATAACAAAACCACACGTGTTATTTATATGTGGTTTATTCTTACACATATGACCTGTTCTTTCAAACGTTACTTGATTCTACACATTTATATTGTTTAATTTCACATGATGGTTTGCTATAAATACCTGCATGAACCCCAACAGTCACATTTATACTTTCGTCATAAAAAGCCAATATGGGGGGGAAAAAAACAAACAAACATAGCAGTTTCAGTCATCTGTGAAATGTTCATTCAAGACAGTGAAAAACGTTCACGGTATTTTTTTTTGTCATTATGATTGTCAATCACTTCACCGTCAGCTAAGGGATAAAGCACTGTGATTGTGATCTTAATAGTGCGCCCTCTATCACAGCGGCTACCAACTGCTGTTTGGCCATTGTAATCCATTGGTTACAGCCTGAAGGCGACTTTTACAAATTCGATTCCTTATGAACATTCTTCATTCTTTTTTAATCAGCGGAAACACATTTCATTTGCGTGACGAGTGGTCTGTTATCAAAAAGACATATTTTTTCCAGATGCATCATAAATTTATGACGCTACCTTTAATTGAAATTAAGGTACAAAAATATTATTCAATTTTACACTTGTATTACAATAAATCTGCTTTATTAAGGTGAATTAATTTTAGCACATTCACAAGGGAAACACATTCCATGAATGTCAAAGGTCATCTATGAAATATTTGACTTGCTTAAGTTCTAGTATTACGCAGATATATGTATGCCTTCCGGGTCGATACATTTTGATAGCAAAATCCTCTTCCATGACTCAAAATGTGGATTTGCATAGCTATGACAGCTTTTTTTTTCTTCGAGTTTGTTTTAAATGTGAACATCTAATTGCTTATTTCACAACAAAATTTGTAAGCTTCAATTTGGGAAACAGACCGAGAATAGGCCATTCTTTTTAAAAGTCAATTATGAGAAAAGTTTATCAATGTACATTAGTTCTTATATTCAAAGTATATTATAACTGGACTAAATTTATAGCGCAGGTTGCTTATCGTCAAAAGATGTGGATTTTTCCCCCTAAAAGAAATAAATGCTGACTAGTTTGAATATGTAATTTGCACAGTAACATCATAACGTGTGAACATCGATCACTAATAACACAATTACGGACTTTAGTGGTACTTACGCTACAATTTAAACGCGGTTTCTTATAATTACAGATTCGTTTCGTTTCGCACGTTGGCACGAAGTACGAACCGGGCTTTCAGTAGCTCTATGAGTCTTAGCAATTATTTTCCAAGTACAATATGCATTCGTATACACATATTTGGATGGCTAATAAACCTGCATCGTTCGCTTAAGATTTATTCCTATGAATCACTTTGCCCAAATAGCGGACAATGCATCGTTAATAATGATGTGATCAGTGTATAACGGATTGATAAAGTCAGTGATACCGAATATTTATCTCATTCGCACTACTATCTAGTTAAGAATCATGTGAACGGTCCGTGACTTGTCAATTATTGCCATCTTAATTGTTTATAGTAAACCTACAACAAACGACGACAACAATGCAATATTATTAATGACACACTTATGAAATTTTTTTTTAGGGAAACCTCGTCAGCCTTTATCACGAACAATGGGTTTTTATCGATGCATTTCATTAATGCAATGATCCTGACTATCTTACTGCACGAATTTACAGTACGGTAAAGGGATCAATTTTAAGACTGTTGATTGTTTATTGCTACCATAATTCCAATTCACAACTCAAAAACATCGAATAAACATCACCGAATAATCGCAACGGGTACCAAATGCTTCATTTAATTGAATATTTTGTGACGAAAAAAATATCAAACCGATGAATAATGTGTTACTTAAAAGTTTGCGAATACATTGGATCTCGTAATAACGTTCGTTCCCACAAACAAATGATTTACCAATCAGTGCCATTTATTTATTAAGAAAAGTAAGTTTTGAATTGAATCCTTCATTGTACTGGAAAATCATACTACGCATGTGCGATAATTGTTGCATTAAATGTCATTTGGGAGATTATAATTTGCAACCGACCAAGAAAGATATGAATTTCAGCTACCAAAGTCATAAAACAATATGGTTCAAAACAAAACTTGTTAAGCCAATTAATTTTCGAAACAAATATAACAATTAGACTGTTTAACGGAATGGATAAAGTTAAAGCCTAGGTCACATTTGCTCACATTTGCCGCGGCCGGCATGGATTCTAAAATATCTACGGCCAGTAACAATTATAGGGTCGCCGCAGTAATTCCACGGTAACACACTGTAGCAGTCACATTGTTAGGGTTGCCGCACGGCGTATTTTTAATTTATTGGGAGAAAAAAGCCTTAGGGTGACCCTGCGGCGGCCGTTGTCAAAATGGAAGATGCAAGCTTGCTGCAAAGCGCCCGCAGCATACAATGAGTATGGTATTGAGGGGTTTGCCATACACATCAAGATTTTTCACGATGGTAATTTCATTGCAAAGTTTCCAAAGTGCTACGGATAGTGTGCGTCGAGCGTACGGGAACCGAAAAACCGTTTTACGGGATGGCTACGGCGGGTCGAAGTGCCACGTCGAACGTATAAATGAAAAGAGTTATAACTCCGCGCTATAACTCTACGGCCAACCCTACGGTCTGTAAAAAAGGCAACCCTGAGGCCGCCGCAGATTTTCTGCGGAGGTATTAATAGTCGATGATATATTATTGAGACATGTAGACTTGCCCGACTGAATGTTTCTCGTGAGTAGGAATGGGTGATGGTTTGGAGCCTTGCGCCAAAGATAATGGTTCAAGTTGTTTGAAATGCTATTAGTCTCCATGAGAATAAATAGGCTGTTTGCAAACTGCGCCATAGGTACTCAGGCAATCGTAGTCATGCCACTTCCGACGAGTCCCCCATGATCGAGAAATAAAGCCACAATCTTGTCCGCCGTTGTTGTTTGGTTGATTATCATCCCAATTTCTGAAGCTGACCTCCATTCCTCCTTCCTCGCACACCCAGATTCCCTCGGTCACCTGATCATTGCAGTCGATCCATGCATCCACCCCGTCAGGAATCACGTTATCTACGATGAAATCATTCTCTTCTAGGGAGCTTGGCACGGCCAGAATGCCACCCAACTTGGCGCACTCTGATCTAGCATTATTCCAGGTAACTCTGGATTGAGTGAGCAAATAACAAAAAATTCCCCAGTGATGCCACTCCGGAGGGCAGCGTGGCCCACGGAGCAGACTTCTACACGTACCAGAAACTAGAGGAGCATTTGATACAACAGCAAATACGACAACAATCGCAGCAAACATGATGACAGCAACTACACGTTATTGTCCAAACGTCGAGAAAGAATAATTTCACAATTACTCCTCTGCAATGACCAAGCGAAATCAGTCAGTGTTCTATTTCTGTTTTCTATCTGAAGTCTGAAGTAAACGGTAATGTTGATATAAAACAAATCCTGCCCAGAATAGGTTGGTAAACATGTATACTGGCTAGATTCTTACAATCACGGAGCAGACATCAAACCACTACAGATGCACGCTTTCAAGTTCAGGCACTGAAATGATCAGCCGAGACAGAGGGAGAGAGTGACGTGATATGGAAACTGCATCAGCCCAATTTTCATCAGAAAACAATTGCACGGTTTCCATTAAATCTCCCAACAAAGGCCTCACCTTGACAGTGTATTACACACAAACCACGTCAACTTCCCGCTAGGAGGATATTTAATTTTATACGATCCTTGACTGTATGGTGCGATGGATCGCGGGAGTGTTTTGTAAAATTAATTAATCAAGACGATAGGAGTGAGACGGAGAATAAGGGAGCGTACTAAGTCAATGACAAAGAGACTGCGTTGAGATGCTCTGCCAGGTTGACGAAATAGGAACCTTGCAATCATGTCTGCCCATATTTTCAACCAAGGACTGCCCACTGCCGTTTGAGTTAAGCTCTTTGCAACAGGCTGGCGACTCTTCAGTTGAAAACTGAAATTAAAATATTAAAAAATTAAAACAAGAAAACAATGAGAGAGACTGGAGATTGTGGAGCGTACTAAGTCAATACCAAAGAGACTGACTTTAGCTGCTCTGTTCGGTCGAAGAAATAAAAACCATCCAATCAAAACACCAACATGTCTGCCTATAACTACAACCAAGGACAGCAGACTGCTTTTTGATAAAAAAAAATCCTTAATTTTCAACGGACATAAGGCTTCTTTAATTATAAACATGTAATACACAGTAATAATAATAACATTGATAAGGTACATCTCTGCCCGAAATTGCGAGCACTATACCCCTTGCATTTATGTAAATCATTTTTTTAATGAATGTCAGAATGTCTGAAATGCTAGATAATGCAAGAAACAAATTGAATAAATTGCACCCAATTAGTGGAAAAATTTGTTTTTGTATAGAACCGATTTGTATTTTTCGTCTTACATGTGGGCAAAAGAGCTAAATTGTAAAAATGTATGAGAATGTTTCCTGCGGGTTGTCAGTTTTATTTTTACAAACATAATTGATGACGGGACAATCAAAATGGTTTGTATTGTTTCATTCTCAGCACGAAGATATTAGACCGACAGCGTTAAAATCTACAATGCTGACTTGGAAATATGCTCCGAGTTCTCCCCCCCCCAAAAAAAAAAAAAACGTGCAATGACGCTCAATCTCCGGCCAAACCAGTGAGATGTTGTTGCGTTGAGCTTGTGTTTGCGTTGGTCTTGCGGTAGCGGACGACCGAAAACCGGATAGGCCTATCATAAGTAATAGGGAGATATTGATTACAGTTTCATAAATGTTTTACAATGTTGATCATTATTGCTGCGTTTGTGTTTCTTGGACCAAGAGACCGTATCGTCCAGGAAACATGGCCCACATTATGGTGCCCTGATTTGAGTGTGATATAATAAACTGCTCAGACCACTCGTAACAAATAATTTATTGAAGTACTGTGACCATTTCTTGATTGTTGTATTGTCGAACGTGGGAATAATTGAATAAATCTGCCTTCACAAAAATAAGAAAAGAAAGAGGCAAAAAACAACTCATACGTTTTAAAAAAAATTACACTTATCGTTTACCCTTTGGCACCATTTTAATATCAATAAGAATAAGTAGACAGAAACGAGATTTTTGTGTGTGTGATAGGCCTATATTATGTTCCTATTTTATTGTGAATTTCAAACAAATTTCATTGTAAATGAAATTTGTAGAGAGCACAAATTCTGTACAATTCAGCACCAATTAGAATATTAATAAGCATCATGCAAAAGAGTATAAAAGTAACATGCTGTGCGGTAAACCTCTATTTGTGCGATCATATTTATTCAAATTATATATTATATTTTGCGTGAATTTCAAGCCACTTTCATTGTGAATTAAATTTAATCTGTAGATGGCCTGTTTTGCATTAGATGTTTATAATTTTGGGCCAATTGAAATTTGTTTATTGTGCTTAGTGAAGGGAAAAATCCGAAAAAATAATAATTATAATAAATGTATATTTTTAAAGAGCACAAATATGTTACACTTTGGCACCATGTTCAATACCTATAAGCATGAGTAGACAGAAAAGTAAATTTTGTGTGTGTTATTGTTTTATTACATTTCGATCTAAATGTGTTTTTCAAACCAATGTCCTTGTAAATGACATTGATAGATAGCCTGGTTTGAATCAGACGTTTATAATTAAAGGTAGTATCATACTTAAATTTTGTTCAAAGATATACGGATTCATGGGCAAAAATATCAAGGAAGATACAGTAATAGTCATATGTGAAAATTTCAGTCCCATACAGTGCCCACTATTTGAGAAAACAGTGAAAAACAGCCAAAGTATTTATTAAGTCTTTTATCTTTTATTTTTTATCATTTCAAAGATCAAAATGATTTTAAGTAATTGTTTTACTAATTTCTGGATAAATGCACCTCTTTTAACAGTAGGTTTTTTACCACCACCATCTTCATACCCTGTAAGTTATAGGTAAATTTGTGAACATTTATGATTTGGTCTCTTACCAAAGTATGATACTACCTTTAACAACCGATGCCAAAAGAGCTGTTTGTTGTGCCAAATTTGTTAATTGTGCGTAGATCAACCAAATCTTGAACCATACTATACGTGCTCTGGCTGAATGTAGAAAACCCAAACCAACAAACCAAACCGGGTGCAACAAAATTAAATTAGATCCAACTCAAATTTAAACAGAGCACAAATCGTGTTCACTCAAACACCATTTCAATATCAATAACCATCAGTATAGCGTAAAAGTAATATGTTGTAAGGTTAAACTGTATTCGTGGGATCAATTGTATTCGAGTTTCAGTGTGAATTTCAACCTTTATTCATTGTAAATGACATTTCGTTGTAAATGACATTTCACTGTGAATGACATTCGCTGTAAATGACATTTTATCTGTAGATATTATAGGCTGTTTTGCATGAGGCGTATAATTATAATCTACAACTCGGGCCAATTCCACAAAGCTGCTTAACTGTAAAGCGACACTTCTCCGTTTACTGCAGCAGAAACATTTACTCAAACTGGGACACTTTTTAGAAAGGTTTGCTTACACCCGCCTGGTGATTCGCATTGTTCTAACATAGATGCTTGTAAACATTCAGTGTAGAAGGATTAGGAATGTATTTAGCATTTATTTGAAAATCGATAAGCGCACAATCATTTCTGCATAAGCAGCTCTATGCAATTCGTCCCCCATAAATATGCAATAGAAAACACCTATATCAAAACATTTTTCTGGAACGATCGATTTAGTAAGGAACTTATAGAAAATTATAACGATCTCTATTATTTCAGTCTTGAATTTGTTTGACGAATTGTCCATTATGTCAACCTTTGTCTTAAAATATTCGAGTAAAACCAAAGAGATTTATCTAACACTGAAAAAACATATCCGATTTTCCTGTACGTGATAAATACAATCATTAATAAAAGTGAAAGTGCATTAGTTCAAAGAAATTAATTTACATGTATCAAGCATTTTCATTTATGTTATTTGTCTGTATTGAAATCACCGTTCCACTGTGAAGCTTTTGCTTTAGAGTCATAAGCTTCACAGTGGATTGTTTGTTGCCAATAGCTGCAGCATTTGTTTAGCTTGCAAATACGGGCCTTGCGCATTGATTTCGACTTATTTGCGCCGCGGCGTTTAAAAACAATTATACGCCGTCACAATTTGTCATTAACCCATGGTACACAATGGATGGCAAACCAAGAAATGATCCTATTAACCAATGTGTCATGCAGAAGAGAATAGTTTACATGTAAGTTCAACACAATTCATTTGACGTATAATATGCATAATACAATAGAACTCCGCAATTGCGTTAAAAATGGCACACTAGCTCAGACAAACATTGCAACCATGCAAACGTGTGGTGTGTGCGCGCGTGCATGATTGGCATACACTGCGTGTGTGAGTCAATGTTTGTCTGACATCCGGGGATTTTGTACACTCATGTGACGTCATTAGTGCGGAGGGCTATTTACCAGCAAACTGCCACGCGTGTTTGCTGTTGTTTTTGTTAAATCTCCAACACGTTTAAAACAAGTTAGGCCGCCGATTAACGCTTATTTTCAATTGTGGGTCTCGGAAAATTGAAAATTGGAATGAAATCCCAAACGTAGCCTCAAGCCTGGTTTCGTAAAGACCCAAAGTCTGGACTGCGATGTCTGACTGGTCCAGTGATTGTGATGACGGTGGCATATGTGAGTCTCAGTGACGTTAGGGATTACCTGCTTAAGATGATATTCCGATCCCAAACAAAATTCATTTCGACAAATTCTGGATTGTAAGCATGCAGAGGGCGCCATAAACGAACTTTCGTTTACAGCCAGGCGTAGTATTATTATTATTACCCGTGCGTTTTGTTTTTTCGTCTTCCATTACGGTAACATAATGATCGTCGTCGCTTATATTCGTATTTGATGCAGAGATGATAAACGGATGTGCATACATGTCGTTGGTCACTTTGACCCCTTTTGTCAGATGCTTTCAGCGCTCCCGCAGCTGTCTTCTATGTTATTTTAATTTGAATGTTGACATCTTGCCTGTAAATATGTCGCAATCCTGTCCAGATCTAGTTGGATCTTACATTAAGAGCTCAGTATCAAAGACATGATTGCAATTCACCTTAGGGCGCCCCTTTTTATAACTTTGGTTCTCATTTCTTGTTCACCTCGAGGGAGGGTCGGTCGGTCGAAAAAAAAAAAAAAAAAACGTTTGGTGGAAAAATAAAACTGGCTTAATACACAAAAACTTAAAGAAAATGATGTTCATTGTATTCATTGTAATCGCGTTTGAATATTTTTGTATTGTTTCAGTGATACAAAGTATAAAAATTGTAGGCCTATGGGCAAAAAAAGAAGAAGAAGAGTTCCCAGCATGTTTGGAGACAACTTTTGTCTCCAGAAATTCTGTGAATTTTGGGTTTTTTTTGGCTTTTCCGATTGTGATCGGAAAAGGCATTGTTTTTGTTCTGTTTTTTTTTTTTTGGCTTTTCCGTGTTCAACGGAAAAGGTATTGTTTTTGTTCGGAAATTTGTTGGCTTTTAAAAGGTATTGTTTTTGTTCTTTTTTGGGGGGTTTTCCGCGTCAGCGAAAACCCTTTATTTTTGTTCTGTTTTTTTTTTCTTTTCTTCTTCTTCCATTTTTATTTCCCATAGACTTTGTACAGGGGCATAGTACACGCCGTTTTGGTCACTTAAAAACATTCGATCTTAACAAAAGTTGGTGCTAATAAAGTCCCTATAGTGTAGATGTATGCCGAAACTTTTCGTCATCATGACGTCATCAGGTGTCATGTGACCACCGATTTGAATTTAATAATCAAAATCTTTAAAAATCAACAAAAAATCAACGGTTTGAGATATGAAGTTGATTCTTTCACCAAAAGTGATTGTTAAGCAGGGTCTTTCTTTGTGACACATTGCTTGACCTCTGTGACCTCTTCTTCCGGTCAAACAGGATGTAGCTTCTCATTTAAAAGTGGTAAGAGCTAGGATCATGATTCTTTCACCAAAAGTGAATGTTAGGCAAGGTCCTTCTTTGTGATACATTGCTTGACCTCTCTGACCTCTGCTTCCGGTCAAACCGGAAGTAGCGCCTCATTTCAAAGTGGTAAGAGCTAGGATCATGATTCTTTCACCAAATATCAATGTTAGGCAAGGTCTTTCTTTTTGACACATTGATTGACCTCTGTGACCTCTACTTCCGTTCAAACCGGAAGTAGCTCCTCATTTAAAAGTGTTAAGAGCTAGGATCATGGTTCTTTCACCAAAAGTCAATGTTATGCAAGGTCTTTCTTTGTGACATATTGGTTGATCCCTGTGACCTCTACTTCCGGTCAAACAGGAAGTAGCTCCTTGTTTAAAAGGGGTAAGAGCTAGGATCATAATTCTTTTACCAAAAGGCAATGTTAGGGAAGGTCGTTCTTAGAAGCAAAATTCTTAATGAAAAGGAATTTATATCATATGCGGAAAAGCCTTATGTGCCGTTTTCAACAGCCATAAACTCTAGTTTTTTTGTTTTTTTCTTCCCAAACTTGTCCGCAGGACTTTTATATGACGGTAACAAGATATCGACTTGAAACTTGGTGGGAACTTCGGTCATGATGCCAAGTTGTATTTAGAAGATTGACGTCATGATGACGTCATCGGGTATCAAATTACACGCGTTTTTAGGAAAATATTTGGTGCTCTATAACTTGAGAACCACATGACCTACGATTTTGATATTGACATATGTTACTCACCACATGAATCTGAACAATTAATATATTCAATATTGTGTACAAATGACCTTCACTTCCGGTGTTACCGGAAGTTGAAGTTTGACTCAAAATAACTCAAAATCGGAAAGGTTTTGGGCACATACAATTGCTTGGCAAAAAGATAGAGTAGGGCCCTTTTCCAAACCTCGGCTCCGGCTCCGGCTCCGGCTCCGGCTCCGGCTCCGGCTCCGGCTCCGGCTCCGGCTCCGGCTCCGGCTCCGGCTCCGGCTCCGGCTAAGGCTCTGGCGCTGTCATCCATATGCTGAAAATGTAGGTTGTGCTCTATAACTTGAGAACCACCTGACCTACGATTTTGATATTCACATATGTTACTTATCACATAAATGTCAACAATAAATATATTCAATGTTGTGTACAAATGACCTCCACTTCCGGTGTTACCGGAAGTTGAAGTTTGACTCAAAATAACTCGAAAACGGAAGGATTTGGGCACAAAAAACCTCCATGGGTAAAACTTAGAGAAAGTCTTGGGCTCTCAGAAAATATAAACAATGACGTCATGCGGGCTATATAGTGCCCTCTACGGTTGATTAAAGACATACAGTGATTACGTAATCCGAAAGTAAACAATGAATTTCTGCTAAATTTGGTAGGTGTAAAGCTCTTATGCACCTTGACATGTTTGTGAAATTTGAAAGTGGTGACGTCATTCAACCGGAAGTTATGCTTTTTTAAAGGAAAACTTACGTCATTATTCAAATACTGTTTACTCAGTAATCACGTGACGTGCATCGATAAAAATTGCAAACTGTTTACATTGTACGCATAGAATGACGTCTGCAAACTTTGAGTTGTCTGTGATGAACTAACCGGAAGTAATCGTCATGACAATATTGCATATTTTAAAGGTGATGTACGCCATTGATGAAACTTTTTTTTTCAAATTATAGAGTATCTACTTCCAATCCGTAACCAAAAGCCTCTATTTTGATACCTGTTGTTCAAAAATGGAGTCATGAAATGGAGCTGAAGCCGGAGCCTGAGCCGGAGCCGAGGTTTGGAAAAGGCCCTGGGTCTTAGGCTTTCAGAAAATATAAACGATGACGTCATACGGGCTGTATAGCGCCCCCTACGGTGGATTAAAGATATACAGTGATTACCTTATCCAAAAGTAAACAACGGATTTCCGCCAAATTTGGTGAGTTTGAAGCACTAATGCACCTTGACATATGTGTGAAGTTTAAAATCTGTGACGTCATTCAACCGGAAGTTATGCGTTTTTAAAGGAAACATGATGTTATTATTCAAATACTGTTTATTCAGTAATTTCATGACGTACATCAGTGCAAATTGCAAATTGTTTACATTGTACGCATGCGATGATTTCTGCAAATTTTCAGTTGTTTGTGATTAACTAAACGGAAGTTATCGTCCGGGCAATTTAACATTATTTAAAGGTGACACCATTTTCTATACGCTATCAGTCAGTGTACATGTACGAATACACTGTGCAATCAGCATTATCAGTACTTGCTCAGTCACACAGTTTAAGTGTATTTAAATAATTATGCCATACACGCGTTCCATCAAACATTCTCATAACAGTTCCAGTACGAAATGAGACCCCGAACACCCAGTGGTTGTTCGCACAACCACAAAGTCTAGTATTGTCTTATTATCATTACACCTTAATGGCTATTGTTTAAGGCTACACCTCATGGAACCTGGCGATGTTACATTCTAACAAATTTCATTATAAATATGAATCATTCAATTCTTTCGGCCAGGCCAGGAATTATTGACAAGCACAGTTATTATATTTTGTCATATTATTCCTTGTTTTATGTTTGGTTATGTTTTTGGGTTTTTTACATTTAGAGATTCAATTTATTCCTCCATTTCGTCGAGCGAATTCCACGAACTGAGACTAGAAGCCCGCTGTCCTATATAAACCGTTTTAATACCGTCCACTTCCTGCTCCATTGCATGCAATTTACCAGACGAATATTACAATACCTTGGCAGATATTTACCCAATCGATTGAAACGTAACCTATTTCAAGGTAAAGGTCGCTTCTCTTATACGCTTTACATTTGGGTATTTATCATCAGCAGAATAACAAAGGTCATTACGAGTAATTTACTGTCTACAGGTCGGGAACCTATTGCCATTTTTTGTACCAATCTTTGAACTATCATGAAGAATATTATTAATATTAATATGAAAATCAAGATTCTCTCCGAGTCTGAGGTAAATAGCAAATAGTTCACTCAGTATATTTAACATGCTACTGTTCCAATTTGCATCATGCCTAAATGTGTCAAGTAGCCATCGCAGAGCACTGGCAATATGTTACAGTTTCGTGCTAGCCATCTTATAATACGCCTTATTCATGGTGCATCCATCTTGTCACATTCCTTGTATACCCTTCGGAAAAGATAATACCAATTCTAAAAAGTAAATGGATACCAGACTATACTTTGAATCCAAGTCTCGGTTTGATTACACTAATTTGAATGTAGGATGGATGCACCGTGAATAAGGTCTAGGGCCTATAGTGCCTTTGCTTCAGCTTCTTAATTGTCTTAATGTACATTCATCATCTTTGTTTGTTTGTCCTACCATGTCCCAACCTGCTCTGCCTTATTATAATCTGCTCATTGCTCATTTCAATGTAAATGCAGGACTTTTTTTCTTTCATTAGGTCTATGGATTGTGCGATTGTAATTATCTGCATTAATTCCAAAGACTCGCATGCGTTTATAAGCTGTGGTGCCTTCGCCATTAAGAGTCACCCCATAGTGAAATTATTCTAACAGATAGAAGTAATATACATGTTGTACATTGATTGATGTATCCTGACTACCAACCTCCCTTGATTAAGATATATACTGATGTCTCTGAGTAATTCGTTGCAATATAGACCTAGTTGCTGCAGCTTTACTGACATTCTCTGATCCGATTGTTTTTTTGTTGGGTTTGTTTTTGGCCAGCACATCTGCTTGATATGCTTGTTTGAGTTTTAATTTTAGAAATTTAAAGTGCGTTTTACTTTTAGTCCAATATATTACATTGTGATATTTTTCTGGTTGCAAATGAACAGGTGTTCTGTCGCAAACATACAGAACAAAAAAAAACGTCTGCAAAGCTATAGCCACGTCAATACTCTATGGAATTCGTCTGCACAGGGTTGCAAAAGCTGGGTTATACTGTTGTTTACACCAACCTTCTATTTACTCAATCAATGTAAAAGATCAAATTTCCCATAAACAGAATGAAAACAGCCCGATATCAGCACTCGGCTATTGAAATCTACGTTCTGTGCAGATGTTGTATGTTACTGTTTAATTAAGTAGTGACAGTGAATGGGTTGGAATTAACCTGACATATTAAACTTGGCATATGATCGATAAATATGTTTCTCTCTACTACTCCCTTCCCCTAACACTAATGTCCTGTCTTTTGATGAATATAACCTTTATATATTATAGTTATATGGCACAGGATATACAACCAATGCCAACATTCTGCGTTTTTATGTTCAGTCAACAAGATGAAAAAAGAAGCTTGTGCTTCCTGCGTCTGTCATGACGCAGGACATTCTAACCAATCAGCGGCCATGTAGACAATTTGATTACTGACCAATCAGCGGTCGCGTATGAATTTGATCACTTACCAATCAGCGTTCACTTATGCATTTGATCACTGACCAATCAGTGGTCATGTATACATTTGATCACTATAAACCAATCAGCGGTCAAGTATGAATTTGATCACTAACCAATCAGCGGTCACGTATGAATTTGATCACTAACCAATCAGCGGCCACATAAATTTGATCACTGACCAATCTGCGGTCACGTATAAAATTTGATCATTAACCAATCAGCGGCCATGTATACATTTGATCACTGAGTCACTGACCAATCAGCGGTCACGTATGAATTTGATCACTAACCAATCAGCGGCCATTTAAATTTGATCATGACTGACCAATCAGCGGTCACGTATAAATTTGATCACTATCAAATCAGCGGCCATGTATACATTTGATCACTGAGTCACTGACCAATCAGCGGTCACGTATAAATTTGATAACTGACCAATCAGCGGTCATGTATAAATCTGTTCACTGACCTAATTAAATCATGTACGCGGACTTTTTATATTGGAAGTTACTCTGCAAACAACAAAGTCTGCAAATCCATCCTGATAACTGAAAAGTACGAAGTAAATAACCCACTATTCCTGGGGAAAATCTAATCAAGTTTCCATGGAAATAATGCTGTGAAAAACAAGCGCGATTAACGCAACCTGACGTTTTCAATTTTGTTGTTAATAGGCCAGCGACTATAAATTTCAATACAGAAGCTCTGATGACAAAAATACAACCCACTTCCATGTCACTTAACGCAGCGATCTGATTGTCTCCATCTTTTACATTGGGGGAATTCTGATGCCATCTTTATTCAGCCAAATAAAAAGTGCCGGGTGAGTTGAATGTTTTTTTATGGACCAAGTCGAGTGCCAGTAGGTATTCGTGACCTACATAATTTCCGTCAAGCTGATGTACTGCTGTTTCAGACACATCGTCCACGCCTACAGTACATCACCATTTGTATTCCTGCCACTTTCAATAGAGTAGGTACGTGCTGTTAGAAAGAACAAGCATTGTCTTATACGAGGTTGACGTGCCGCTTCCGAAATACGAACCGTCGTATCGTCGATATGTCATGGGTAAAACTCGGTGAAAATACGGCTACTTCTCCGAGCAAAGTAGGGGGACAGAGCAACGCGATCTACGATGGGGAAAAACTGGCCCATTCTGATGAAGTAGCATTTGAAGGCGTGGACAAATAGCATACATGGTTGAACTGCTTTGGCGAGGGCCTCTCAAACACACCAGCTCTACAGTATAGTACACCCTCATGATTCACTTTCTTCGAATGTGAATTTACGTCTTAAGGTCTAAAAGATAGGGCCTATAAATCTACACGTGGAATGGAGAAATACCTTCTATTTTTATACAAGAAACTCTTAGTTGAACGAAATCGAAAAACCTGGTTCCTCACATCCATTTACCCAATATGACAACAAATAAAACCTTTGATTGTAATTGATATGTTAGTTCTATAGTAACTGATAAAGAATGTCACAGGTATTAACACACCTTATTCGTCAATCAATTGATTTTCAATAACAATTCCAATACACCTACACCCTATCAAACAGAAACACAATGTCAGAAACGTTTATTCTCAAATTCAAGCAACCGTGCATGATATAAAGCTATAACAACAACTCAACGTCCCCAATTCAATGAGCATTATCGGAAGTGACCTATAAAGAAATAGGTTAATTACTTAAGTCAATTGGTAAATTAAGTTGTTGCTTAGTCTAGATCCATTGGTAGCATGCCTGTAATATACGCACATTATTACCTTTGACGCCAAAGGAAAGAAGCCGGTACATCATGTATGACCGCTACGGTCACGTGACTAGAATATATACTCCAGAATTAGGAGTGCCCTATATTCCCTCCTATATGACAACAATATGACGACAAACACCCGTCTTCGGATTCTTCAGGCACGGGACGGGCTAATCAGGTTTATCTTATATATTTTTTTTCGGGATGGGTGTAGATTGTCATGCACGACTCTGCAGCTTGGACAAGTGAAACGTATCTCTTGGGGTCTAACAGAACCAAACCCCCGAGGTCTGGAAACGAGACTAGGCATGACTTCATGATTGGAATCGTTGTTTCATTTCTTAGGATGTCCTGATACCGTGCTTCCATGCACGTATAACTTCAAGCACCCTGAAAAAGATTCTTAAAAGCCCAAACTTGTTGATAGGTGTAAGACGGAAGAAAGTGACGTCCACTTGGTATAAAGTACAGAGGGTTTGTCAGTCTGGTTCCTTGATTCTTTCTGTGATGTGATCAGTTTTACAACGCCGTTGTTACCCTTTGAAATCAGGCTGGTGCCCACGTATTGGCCTTCATGCATTTTATGCATTTTCTCCAAGCGGTAATCAGTGATAATGTCTCCAAAAAAGCATCCCCACTGACCTCTTTCTTTGTTGGCACAATCATTTTAAAAGAAAATTCAAAGGAAGAATAAAGAAACGTGCGTGTAGAGAACTTAGACTTGAAAGGTTAAAAGATTTGCAAGCTAAACACTCAACATTTGGACTAAAGCACACAGTATGACCTGAAGAAGTTGTTTTGAGCTGCGAATATTTACCGACTTTCTCATCTTTCATACAAGAATCTGCAGATGTATTACCTCACCATGGTAACGTGATGACCATAGATCCTTGGCTTACGAAGCTTTGAATATGTAAATCAATCCCCAAGAACGCACCTGTCTTGAATGAATAAGCTTATAACTATTCCACAAGGACAGGGAAGAAGATATAAGTAGAGCTATATACATATAAAATGATGGGTCAGGTGTTCTGGTCTGTGTAAATTATTTTCTCAGGTGATAATTTTGTTTATTGATTGAAATTTATTTTCCGAGCTTCGACTGGAACAGAACCTGCCTCATGACCACCACCTGCCTCAAGACCCGCCTGCCCCATGACCCTTCTGCATCATGACCCTTCTGCCTCATGACCCTTCTGCCTCATGACCCACCTGCCTCAAGACCCGCCTGACCCATGACCCGCCTGCCTCAAGACCAGCCTGCCTCATGATACACCTGCCTCATGACCCTTCTGCCTCATGACCCACCTGCCTCATGACCCAACTGCCTCAAGACCCGCCTGCCCCATGACCCGCCTGCCTCAAGACCAGCCTGCCTCATGACCCATCTGCCTCATGACCCTTCTGCCTCATGACCCATCTGCCTCATGACCCTTCTGCCTCATGACCCACCTGCCTCAAGACCAGCCTGCCTCATGACCCACCTGCCTCCTGATTGACTGACCATTAAGAAACTTAGTCAGACTTGGCAACATGAAGCGTGTGTACAACTTGCTCTATTGGATACCAACTAATTATATCGGACTTGCCTCATCAATCTGTGCTTAATGTTCTTTTGTAATTGACCTTGCGGTTTTCCAGTCGAGTAAGTCCCCAATCAGACCATCCTCGGGGCAATATTTTGCATATTTCTCGTTATTTCCAGATAATCATTTCCTGGAAGCAATATCAACGAAACCTTCGCTGTATGTATAGATTAAGTAGGATTTCCTCCTGGGGTACCATCTGGCAGCTGCCAGTAGTAAAGATTAATTGGGAATTAGAGACTGATTTCATTTTGTTAACTAGTAAAAAAAAAACCTAGACGTTCTCTATCGAAAATAATGATGATTTTCACCGGGTATGCCCAGTGTCAAAATCTGTTCAAAGGTTTCAAAATCTAGTAGTTAAACTTTTATCAATAATAGCTTGCAATATGTAGGCAGTTATTGAGCAACAAATAATGTTTCTTTCAATATAGTAGAAACTAAATGTAAACAAAATGATATAGTAACAATAATATTCTAATATTCAACCAGGACCACGAATATGGGTCAAGAAATATTCCTACAAAAAATAAACCAGTTGCTAGTAATACAAGCCATTGTATACAGCTGTTTATGAAACATAAACATGCACTTATTTATATGCATCTCACACCAATAGCCTGGCTTGACAAAAAAAAGACGAACGTGTATAAAATCCAATACATCATATAAACGTGCTGAAATCACTTCATCTCCAAATTTGCCATCAAAAGCACCTCTGGGAAAAGCTAGTAACTTTCTGTTTGTTGTTTGTTTGTGATGTTTGTTTGTGGTAATGATCGGTAGAAAAAGCAGTGTGCAAATGGGAAAGACACCGTTATCTTAATAGGCTGGGAGAAAATGCACATTATATGGAACGCCTTTTAAGATGGAGCTGAGATGCATCCATTTCCTGTCTGAATTGGTCATTTACATCAGTAACCTACGTAATAGTGACGTCAAATTCAGGTTAAAAGCCCCCAACTGCATAATACTTTACTCTTAAAATGTGAACCGTAAGTGAAAACATCCGGGATCTGTGTTTTCGCAATTTTTTCATCAACCAAAAAAATTATTACATGCTATTCGCTCATGAAAACAAACATTAATTAAGAAATTAATGAAGTTACTAAATTAACTAGACATTGTGGTTGTGTTAACAACCACTAGGTGTTCGGGGTCTCATTTCGTGGTGGAACTGTTATGTGGACATAAAAATTATGTTGAAACGTATGTGGTCAATCGTCGGTCATACAATGGCATATTGAAATACACACTAATTTTAAACTGCGTGACTGATAAAATACTGATCATGCTGATTGCACTTCGTACACTGACTGATAGCGTGTACAAATTTGTAATACACGGGTTTACACCATGGCGGCCATCTTAGATTTTGATCGCGACTTCGAAACGAGGCACTTCCACGCATGCGCACTTTTCGAAGTGTTTACCCGTCCATTGTCGAAGACAATACACGGGTTTACACTTCGGTTGTTTTGATTGCGACTTCGAAACGAGGCACTATTACGTATGCGCACTTTCAGAAGTGTAAACCCGTGTATATTGTCTGGACGATAACTTCCAGTTAGTTCATCACAAGTAACTGAACATTTACAGACGTCATTGAATGCATACGATGTAAATATTTTGCAGTTTTCACTGATGTACGTCATGTAATGACTGAGTCTTAAAACAGTATTTGAATAATTACGTCATTTTCCCTTTAAGAGAGCATAACTTCCGGTTGAATGACGTCACAGATTCCAAACTTCCCACGTATGTTAAGGTGCATTAGTGCTTCAAAATCACAAAATTTGGCGGAAATCCATTGTTTACTTTTGGATGACGTAATCACTGTATATCTTTAATCAACCGTAGAGGGCGCGATACAGCTCGTATGACGTCATCGTTTATATTTTCTGAAAGCCTAAGACCTACTCTATCTTTTTGCTAAGCAATTGTATGTGCCCAAAACCTTTCCGATTTTGAGTTATTTTGAGTCAAAGTTCAACTTCCGGTAACATCGGAAGTGAAGGTCAGAATTCCTCCACTCCTATGTTTAATAATGAGCTCCCATAATGCAACGGGGTTCTTTAAGTCTGATTCCCAGACCCAAAACATTGTATTCATAAAGTTACGAGTATAGAGTGGTCCGTTGTCTCCCTTGTCTCCTGACGTCTGTGTCTGTCACTTTTACATAATTCATTGATTATTAAGATGGGAACCAGTCTATTGCCTTCGATCCTGCGATTTTTGGAGGGATTTTTGACCAGGCATAAATACTGTAATAATTACTAGACGACCAGCGGTGACTGAGCATAAATAACTAGGTATGACCTTGACCTTCGATCCATCTTTTTTTGATATTGTGACCAAATCCAAGGTAGCTTTGAGCATAATTAATTGTAGGCGCAATGTATGCTACACATTGATCTCCATTAGAAAGACTGGATAGGACACAGCACCATCCATCTTGTAACCGCGTGAGCGCTTGATCAGCGGGTTTGACAAGGGGTTCGAAGTGTCCAGCACGCATGCGCACGTGGGCCTTCCATACAATTAACACTGCCCAAACCCGCTCCCCAGCTGTCCACGCGTTCTAGAATCCGTGCAATGCATCTGCGTGCGCGTTTCCTATGCAGTCTTTCTAATGGAGATCAATGATGCTACACCATATATAATTGGAAACACTTTTGTGCGCATGCGCAGAGCTGACCAAATCAGGAGCCTCCATTTACTACTAGCTACCTGTCCCTCTATATTTTATGTATTGGGACGGTAACCAGTCTATACCGTCTGTGCCTTCAAAGGTGTGTATGTGTGTGAAGTTGCTCGAGTCTGCGCCATTGTGCGGCCTTTTGTCGGGTTCACTATTTCATTTCATTGGATCATGGAAGTATTTGATTTCCATGAGTAGACTGAGTTTTAGTACCATGAAAGTGCACGCCATCAATATGCTACCAAGATTACGCCCTGTCAAAGGGATTTTTTGCCTCTTCGCAACAGTTTGTGCGTTTGGAGCTGTATCATTTTCGGGTAGCTTTTACCACTTGTATGTGCGCAGTGATTTTCTTCGGCAAGATGATTCGAAGCAGACTGCTAGAGAAGTATCAACACCTCCGATCATTATGGCTGCCATGGAGTCCATCAATAACTCGACAGCAAAGCCGCCGGCAAATGTAACGATCATCGTCAAACCAACAGTTCTAGTTAAGCAAACACTGCAGTGTAGGACGGTGTGCAGCAAGTAAGTGCTATATAATTTGGTTAAAATCTTTGCTTTTTATCATCATTACTACTTCTCGTTAGAGTGCATTAAAAACGTCCAGATGAAAACTAGAGAAGCAGAAAACAGGACAATTTAAAGAATAAGTCCTGCATCCACACAATTTGATCAATTACGTGTAAAGCTACAGGAACCTTTCAGGATGCTTTTTGATGCCAGTCCATGCCAGCAGAAACTACTAAGGCTCAACTTATTTCTTATCAAGCAATATCTCAATCCTTTGCTCTCATTTGCAGCTCTTCGGGTGGCGTCTGTGTTCCACTGGACCTGGCTGTTTTCATCTATAAAGACAACCTGCCAGCGGAAAATATGACGTTTTCCCAGAGTTCCTACCCAAATTTGCGCAAACCTACTGTGGCCATTGGGAATAAAAACCAAAGCCTGGAGAAAATCATCGAGCAGTGCAACGTGGAGGAAGACTTCCCCGATGTTGAGTTGCTACCACCACGGCAGGGTAGCTGTGCTCTCGTCGGTAACAGCGGCATCTTAAACAACAGCAGTTGTGGGGAATACATAGACTCACATGACTTCATCATTCGTGCCAATATGGCACCGATAAAAGGCTTCGAACATGATGTCGGCAAAAGGGCAAACTTATACGCTTTCAATAGAGCAATGATGACTAGATATAGTGCCATTGTGCAAAGCACAGATCCTTCAAGACAGGCAGATCGAAGGAAGATCCTTGATTATATTCAATCCGTGGGCAAAACAATACTGTGGTTTCCCAAGAAAATGTTTGGAAAGAATCGTCGAGGGTACCGTTGCCAAGTATATCCGAGACTCTGGACACTCGGGTATTCGTTTTGCCTTTAATTGGAAACCTATTAACATTCGAAGGTAAATACAAGAACGATATTACAGCCACAAATTTGGTGTGGCGCCTTGATAACTTTGACTTAATTGGAAAAGAAAAACATAACGATGAAGATATCAACTAGGACCGTACGTTTTGATACAAGCGAAAAAATACTACGCGTGTTATTGTATCTCCGTTACTTTTCGTTGGTTCGAGTACTCGACAAACCCGGCCCAAAGGGTGTCAATAATTTAGGAATTCTTTAAAGAATGAAATGCTGAAATGAGAAATCGGAGGAAAAACTTGAGCCTGAAACGCAGCCTACGGCGGTTTGTGCTGAGAAACGAAAACATGCTATGTTTATTTGTTTTCCTCGGAAATTATCATTGGGAAATTGCATTCAAATTGGAAAAATGTTAGATTTGTTTGTTTATTGTATTTATTAATTTTATTTATTGATATTATTGTTTTTGCAAAACATATTCGCTCATAACATCGGATTGAGTTTTTGGAAATGCATCCGAGTCGTAAAAAATACGTTCGATTTGTCAAAACACGTTCTTATGAACAGAATGTGTTAGATTTTAAAACGTACTCTAAACGAGGGAAATTAACTGGATTAATTTTAAGTCATTGAATGATTAGTGAACGAAGAAAATTTGACTGGCGCGGGATTCGAACCAGCGACTTCAAAACACCGTACCGGAACTCTTACCAAGCTATTCGGCCCTAGGTTGGTGGTGTCCCTAATAGTCAATTATCTTTGTTCGTTTGGCAGTCAGATGCCATTAGAATCGGAAGTATTATATTTCCCTTTTCATATAATGTGTCCTGATGTTTTCGACTAGATTTCCTCTTCGTACTGTGAGGGCGAACATAAAAAACTTTATTTCTTAATATTCACCCCTTCATTTATTCCATGTGTACAGATCGTTTGGCCTGAATCGGATCCCAACTCTTGGATTTGACATGTATGCATTCGCTGAGACGATTTGTTCAAATGTCACGGTCTTCGGCTTCTATCCATTTCTCAAGGATCTCGAGGGAAGAAATATAAAAAATCATTACTTTGATGACGTATACTTCAACCCTGCAAAAAATAGAATCCACAATTTCAACCAGGAGCACACCAAGCTGAAGGAACTTGAAGCTAAGGGAAAACTAAAACTGATTGTAAAAGATTGTAAACCACGAAGAGACAAATAAGTCCATAGTATTAATTGATGCTGAACATTAGTTTCTAGCCAAATATCACATCAAACTTAAAAACTATTGTTGATGCAGAATGAAAGGCTTAAAGTTACCTTTATATACCGAAACATAAATCTTACAGAAATCTTCACAGATTTACCTATAACTTACAGGATATAAAGATGGTGATGGTAGAAACATACCTTAACATGTTTTGCCTGAAAGTTCTTCTTTGGTTTCCCTAATTGTTCATAATTGCGTTTGGCAACGTTCAGTGTCGATTGAATTTCCAAGATTGTCTTTTATTTAGTGCATTATTATATCATGCAGATAGATCCATGGTTGTTTACTGTACATGAATTAAATCTCGATCCCTATGCCAGCCCTTCAAACCTATGTACCCATTGCCGTACCATTAGGCCGAAACAAAAAATGGTTGTGTTGCCCTCAGCGACCGACCGTAAAATGCCAAAAGTTTGGGTCGGGATTTTTTGGGTTTTCCGCGTCAGCGAAAACCCTTTGTTTTTGTTCTGTTTTTTGTTGGGGTTTTCCGCTTCAGCGAAAACCCTTTATTTTTGTTCTTTTTTGGGGGGCTTTTTTGCGCAAGCGAAAAGCCTTTGTTTTTGTTCTGTTTTTTTTTTCTTCCTCTTTTTCTTGTCGCCAAAAATTTTAGACCCCTTTTTGGGCACTTTAAAACAGCCGATCTTAACCAAACTTGGCCCAAACAAGGTCCCTTAGAAGAAGTTGTCTCCCGAAACTTTTCGTCGTTATGACGTCATCAGGTGTCACGTGACAAGCGATTTAAATTTAAAAATCAAAATCTTTAAAAATCAACAATAAATCAACCGTTTGAGATATTAAGTTGATTCTTTCACCAAAAGTGATTGTTAGGCAGGGTCTTTCTTTGTGACACATTGCTTGACCTCTGTGACCTCTACTTCCGGTCAAACAGGTCAATTTTTTTTTTCTTCGGTCGGAGCCCAAAATATAGGTTGGTCGGAAATGAGAACCACAGTATTTATTAAGAAGGGGCGCCCTTATCGCGTAATGTGATTTATTCATTGTTTATGTGTTTGTCTTCATCATCAACCCCTAAAACCCAGCTTACGGATGTTTCATCTCATCAAATGTGCAGTAGCATTCTAATACTACCACAACATTTTATTGTAGCCTTGAATTATCCTTTATACATGACGATCGATTCATGCGCAGCGCGGGACTCGATGTAGAGACAACCTTTGCGAAGACACAATACAATGAGAACAGAAAATAAATATAATATCAGCACTATTCACTGCATTTATAAGCAATCAAAGGATCATTTTGGCATAAAGATTTATAAACTATATCCATTTCCCTGTTGTAAATCATTTAACATGAAAAAGGGGCATTTTTAAATGATGTATGCTTCCAGCTGTGCATGTATATTACATGGATGGTCAGGACGCTGATTTAGAATTTCAAAAATTCGAGAAATACGTTTCGCAATGATTCCTAATATCACCAACCATGTATCACAGTAATATGATCTCGAAAAAATCCTAACTAAAAACTACATCGACAAGTGTATGTCTAGAATCAAACTCGCAACAACAACGTCTATGTATCTAAGGTTAAAATCATTTGTTAGGCCTGGTTTTCCCTCAGTCTGCATTTTTCACGCAAGAAATGAAAAGATGAGATTGACAGTGTTTCAATTGTTTTAAGAGAAGCGGTCGGCAACTGCAAGTTGTCATGCACGAGATGTACAGGTGACATCGTTTGAATCGTAAAGATCACTGGCCAACGCCCGGGAAAGTCCCCGGTAGAACTGTAACGATGGACGTGGCCAATATTTGATTCCTTCCCGTGTAATACGGCGTAGAAACTCTGCCCGTCCGCTCCGTATAGGAGACACTGCGTCACGACATCTGTTCCTCGACAATCACGCAGTCACCGCGAGCACCCTGGTACCACTGCCGTCAATCTCCTCAATTTCCCCCGTGTCTACTGATGTGCAGGTTGCCGTTCACACCCGCCGCAATGAAGTACGGCGGCACGGCGGTGAAGTGGATCACATCACGGTACCGTCTACCGGCTCAGTGATGACATTACTTTGGCAATCGCCTATTACGACAGAGCCGGTGCTCGAGGCCGACACGCGTACTATGTTGACCGGGGCTTGATCGTCATCGCACGGCGTGGTGGTGAAAAGCGCAGAGTACATTTCTTGCTCAAAATTGTAGATTTTCACGTTGTCGGTGTGATGTACGACCACGATGTTGTCACTCACTGACGCTGCGTCGCGAAAGGCTGATAATAAAATGATACACAATATTTCAGATGTCCAGTCATTTTGTTTTGGGGTACAAATAAAAATGAAACCCCCCAGTAATTATTCTCATAAGTGTAAAGATTTCGCTCATTTGATCACATCTAAAACGAGTAGTGCATAATGTTTTTTTTATATATTGTAATTTATCAATTTTTGCCAATATGAATTCGATTGCAATATTCGATTTCAATAATATTGTTCTGCATTGCCTATACCTTAGACGTGTATTAGTAAAATTATATAGCCATAAATCGTTGGAAAAGAAATATCACAAGATAACTGATCAATGATGCCCATTGCTAAATGAAGACGGAACGTTTTTATCTACACAACCACCCCTCTACATACACATAGATTAAACATTGAAAATGAAGATTAAATCAATCAATGATTAAGCATTATCATGCATCTAGAGCTGCAACGCAAACTCTTTGAAATGCTTCATGTTATTTGAGATTAGCATTAGTTCCCAGTGTTATGAGTGTTTGCTGGTTTCGCTGATTTGACAGAGCGACGGTGGCTAAATAAATAACCCGGGTAATGATTATTTTAGTGGGGGATAGATGTGACAATTCTGATAATTGAGTATGTATGAGTATGTTGAATGAGTATGTGTTGGTGAGTGGCGATATAATATGGTGGTGATATGGTGGTGATATGTCGGTGATATGGTAGTGATATGATGGTGAAGATATAGTGGTGAAATAGCGGTGTTATGATCATGGCAGTTATCTTGAACATTACAGTATACAAAGCGACGCATTCTAACTATGCCTGTATCAATTTCACCTTAGAATACAACCCGTGGCTTGTATAGCGTCTATGCTCCATCAGTTGCTATATGGTTACTAGAGACGCGCATCTATCATTCCCCCCACCCTCTCTCTCTCTATGCCGTTCTCTCTATGCTGTATTCCAAATACCACACTGTATGCAGCGGATGTGTGTGTTGAATGCATCCATTTATGGCGACATGATATGAAGGCTCTCTCAGCTACAGCCACTGCCTGTAGTGCATAATGTCAGACCACTTGAGGGAACCACAATAAATCAGTACTAATGCATAGTAATGGTTTGCCCGCCTGAGCCTTTGAATTTTATTTCCTTATGAACTGAAAGGCACTGTATATACAGTGATGATATGATACATGTATATACTCAGTGGATATTCAGAATGATACAAACTGGGTGACAATTATAGTATCATGTCTGGAAGGAAATATATATCAATGGCGGTGTATGGTTGTAATGATCATGACAATAACGTTGAATAATGGGGTAATGGCAGGGATGAGATGGTTATATGAAGGTAATAGTGTGTGTGTGGTGGTGATATGATGGTGACATGGTGGTGATAAGCTGTGCCTTATAATAATATGTAAAAAGATTTCGTCCACGGAAAACAACCCATGGATTGCATCGCATTCATGCTCAACCGGTTGCCATGGTTACCAGAGACGCGCATGTAGCTCCAGGTTTTCCTCAATGCCTCGATGTATTCTCAATTCTACACTGTATGCAGTGGATGTGTGTGTTGAATGCATCTATTAATGGCGATATGATATGAAGGCTCTCTCAGCACACCGTGGCAATTCTAATAGTTGTCCATATACCGAAGCAATATCAGGTCACCTGTGGAATTGATCATTATTGCTTGTGCAGGGAGCAGCCGTATGAATCATTTTACGTTATGGAATTACATGCCATACAATAATCTTCTGTAATAAACAGCGCCCAAAAAGAGAAGCAAAACCAGGAAAACGTGTCTCCAGCATCCTCAATTTCAAAATATTGGGTGGGGGTCGAATCCTCCCTGCAATAGATATTAGATCCGCCCCTTTGATGGTACTTATGACTTCACAACATTTGCAAAAATATTATATCCTTCTAAACCTAAAAGAAGGACAATCAAGTTAAACTTGTTGAAGTACTTTTTAGTTGGATAACAGTTTACAATAGCGCCCGTGTCCATTAAGATGTTTATCGATAGTATTTATCTGATGCAAACTGCCCATCAACCATAATATCCATAAGAACCATAATTGAATATCAAATGCTTGAAGTTGGGAGGGCCTGACGTTTCGATCCTAGCAAGATGTTTCCCCAAGGCTAAACGACAAGAGGCCAAGAACATGAAACTAAAGACACACATGAGAGGATGTTGAGAAGGGGGCAGAGTGACTATAGGAAAAATGGAAAGCATGCAATACGGTATGGAAATCTGAAAGATAGTGTAAAGGTAAGTATGTTCATGGGAATGAAGGCTTTGACATAGGCAAAATCTAGTGGACACTAGATCTGGTGGACATTTATAGGGTGAGTATACATGCAGGCTGTATGTAACAGGGATGAATAGGTTACTGATGACTACTGAAGGAAAATTGAATAGATGGAGGAGAAACACGGGATATTATGAGTAAAGATGCCTGACCAAGTCACTGCCGTGGCCGAGTGATGTAAATGTACAGTACAGGATTGGATTTCATCCTTACTTTCTCCCTGCAGAGCCTGACCAAGTCACTGCCGTGGCCGAGTGATGTAAATGTACAGTACAGGATTGGATTTCATCCATACTTTCTCCCTGCAGAGCCTGACCAAGTCACTGCCGTAGCCGAGTGATGTAAAGGTACAGTACAGGATTGGATTTCATCCATACTTTCTCCCTGCAGAGCCTGACCAAGTCACTGCCGTGGCCGAGTGATGTAAATGTACAGTACAGGATTGGATTTCATCCATACTTTCTCCCTGCAGAGCCTGACCAAGTCACTGCCATGGCCGAGTGATGTAAAGGAACAGTACAGGATTGGATTTCATCCATACTTTCTCCATGCAGAGCCTGACCAAGTCACTGCCGTGGCCGAGTGATTTAAAGGTACAGTACAGGATTGGATTTCATCCATACTTTCTCCCTGCAGAGCCTGACCAAGTCACTGCCGTGGCCGAGTGATGTAAAGGTACAGTACAGGATTGGATTTCATCCATACTTTCTCCCTGCAGAGCCTGACCAAGTCGCTGCCGTGGCCTAGTGATGTAAAGGAACAGTACAGGATTGGATTTCATCCATACTTTCTCCATGCAGAGCCTGACCAAGTCACTGCCGTAGCCGAGTGATGTAAAGGTACAGTACAGGATTGGATTTCATCCATACTTTCTCCCTGCAGAGCCTGACCAAGTCACTGCCATGGCCGAGTGATATAAAGGTACAGTACAGGATTGGATTCCATCAATACTTTCTCCCTGCAGAGCCTGACCAAGTCACTGCCGTAGCCGAGTGATGTAAATGTACAGTACAGGATTGGATTTCATCCATACTTTCTCCCTGCAGAGGCTGACCAAGTCACTGCCGTGGCCGAGTGATGTAAATGTACAGTACAGGATTGGATTTCATCCATACTTTCTCCATGCAGAGCCTGACCAAGTCACTGCCGTGGCCGAGTGATTTAAAGGTACAGTAAAGGATTGGATTTCATCCATACTTTCTCCCTGCAGAGCCTGACCATGTCACTGACATGGCCGAGTGATGTAAAGGTACAGTACATGATTGGATTTCATCCATACTTTCTCCCTGCAGAGCCTGACCAAGTCACTGCCGTGGCCGAGTGATGTAAAGGTACAGTACAGGATTGGATTTCATCCATACTTTCTTCCTGCAGAACCTGACCGAGTCACTGCCATGGCCGAGTGATTTAAAGGTACAGTACAGGATTGGATTTCATCCATACTTTCTCCCTGCAGAGCCTGACCAAGTCACTGTCGTGGCCGAGTGATTTAAAGGTACAGCACAGGATTGAATTTCATCCATACTTTCTCCCTGCAGAGCCTGACCAAGTCACTGCCGTGGCCGAGTGATTTAAAGGTACAGTACAGGATTGGATTTCATCCATACTTTCTCCCTGCAGAGCCTGACCAAGTCACTGCCGTGGCCGAGTGATTTAAAGGTACAGTACAGGATTGGATTTCATCCATACTTTCTCCCTGCAGAGCCTGACCAAGTCACTGCCGTGGCCGAGTGATTTAAAGGTACAGTACAGGATTGGATTTCATCCATACTGTCTCCCTGCAGAGCCTGACCAAGTCACTGCCGTGGCCGAGTGATTTAAAGGTACAGTACAGGATTGGATTTCATCCATACTTTCTCCCTGCAGAGCCTGACCGAGTCACTGCCGTAGCCGAGTGATGTAAAGGTACAGTACAGGATTGGATTTCATCCATACTTTCTCCATGCAGAGCCTGACCGAGTCACTGCCGTGGCCGAGTGATTTAAAGGTACAGTACAGGATTGGATTTCATCCATACTTTCTCCCTGCAGAGGCTGACCAAGTCACTGCCGTGGCCGAGTGATTTAAAGGTACAGTACAGGATTGGATTTCATCCATACTTTCTCCCTGCAGAGCCTGACCAAGTCACTGCCATGGCCGAGTGATTTAAAGGTACAGTACAGGATTGGATTCCATCCATACTTTCTCCCTGCAGAGCCTGACCAAGTCACTGCCGTGGCCGAGTGATTTAAAGGTACAGTACAGGATTGGATTCCATCCATACTTTCTCCCTGCAGAGCCTGACCAAGTCACTGCCGTGGCCGAGTGATTTTAAGGTACAGTACATAATTGGATTTCATCCATACTTCCTCCCTGCAGAGCCTGCCATGGCCGAGTGATTTAAAGGAATCTAAACAGAAATGTTCCACGATTTACGTATAACTTTCAGAGTATGAAGACGGTGCTGGTTGAAACAAACCGTTAACTATGTTTCCGTCTGAATTGGTGTATTTATCCAGAAATTAGTAAAACAAAGACCGAAAACAATTTTAATATCGGGGTTAAATCAAAACCTTTCTTTATATTTTATACAATTGTTTTTCTCTCTCGCATTTTTTCGTGACTGTACGAAGTCCGTTTGAGCTCCGTTTGAGGTATATTATTGTATGTACACAATGGATTAGACAGAGTTGGAGTCTTGTTCTGTAACCTTTACCAATCATGTATTATATCTTTAAAGGTAATAATTATCATACTTCGGTTTTTGTCAAAGAAATACAGATTCATGGGAACAAATATCAAGTAATAAACAGTAACGGTCATCTGTGAAAATGTCAGTCCCATACGATACCAACGTTTTGAGAAAACAGTGAAAAACGGCCACAGTATTTCTTAAATCCTTTCTCTTTTATTTTTTATCTTTGAAAGATCAAAAATAATTGTGGTCACTGGTTTAACTCTTTTCAGGATAAATACAGCATTTCAGGCAGAAAGATTTTATAGATAAATCTGTGAAGATTTCAGTTTCGGTATATTACCAAAGGATAATACTACATTTAATGCCCTGCAAGATCATATTAAACATGTTTTGGTTAAGGAGATTTAAATGGAGACAAACTCGGATTTTAATCTTGTGAGATTTAAAGAGATTTTATTTTAATTTATATGTAGCGAGTCAGCAGTTTATTGGTTGTGCAACGCCTACTTTCTATCGTGGTTGTATTTCACTGCCAAGTAGGATTTGAAGCTTTGCTTGGTGGAAGTCACGTAATAAGGAAAGTTTGGCATAGACATCATGTATAAACTCTTTATAGATTTGTGGTTCTGAAAAGAACCGATGAGAAGTTGGATGTCTGAGAAGTACTTCTCACCGGTTCTTTTCAGAACCACACATTTTATACAGTTTTATACGTGGTGTCCCCGCAAACATTTCCTTATTTTGTTTGACTGTCGTTATTCGTGTCAGAATGGATATCACACAAACTGTTTATGTGTGTTTGGTAACAAAACATAGTATATATCAAAATGTTATATTACTGGGGTGCTATTGTCAACCAACACGTATTGTAATTGTACTTTATGCACTTTAATTTAACTTTTTACCGGACAATGTCTATATCGCAGTTGGCAATGTAACGCTACATCTACAGACCTTCCCATTCGTCATTTCTGAGTCACATGCCAATGTTCTCACCACAATCATCGTGTTATCCAGTTAAGCAGAGTAGATGACTAGGAATTGCGAGGAGTTGTATACGATTACTGTCCCTAAAGACTGCCGCACAAGAAAGCCAAGTCCTTACGCAAAGGTATATAATTGTATACCTAGTCACAACCTTTGTATAGCCTGTCGTCATAGTTTTGTTTCTCATACCCATTCGAAACAGTCAGGATATGTAAAAAAGTGCGACCTTTTTGAATTTTTCGAGTAACGAAATTTGTCTTTTATGAAACACGTGCGAATAATATGGGTGCGCTTGTCTGATTGGCCAAGAAGCGGAACGATCCCATTGCTTTACCAATCATGCCATTGTAAGGGAGCTTCTTCAAGACTGGTACCCTACTTTGTGTGCCATTGTATAGTATACGTATAGCGTGCCTAGCGCCGTAGGCCTATAAGATATTCAATGTATCATTGCATAACGGGCATATGCACCACCATCATTTACGATTCGCACTTTAAATAACAATTCAACAATTCGCTACACACAATTCATCTACATTTGTGACGCCATAACATTTGACGCAGCCGACAATTTTTTTTTGGCTTTTTGCAAAACTTTGACATTAAACAAAAACCCACCAGCGAAACCTGCAGAAATGAAGTTGATACTGATCGAAAGGAAAACTCGTTGAGATTTTTCAAATCGATCAATCTTGTCCCTAAATATCTCGTAACAGTCAGGATAAGCAAAAGATTACAGCCACTCCAAAACAGTCTTAAAAGTATACCTCAATTTAAATGTTAAAAAAATAAGGTTCTGTATATAAATAGCTGTACAAAATACATATTTGTTGACGCAGTAAACGTTGTGCTTCATATCCGACTCCATGTTGGCCAAACACTGCCATTTTAAATGAGTTTCCCGCTCATTTTTTAGGCCTCTCCTGAACTCTCGTGAAGGTTCGCGAACTATCGAAGGGCTCGAGAGCGTCTGCACGCTGAAAATAAACTTCGCTGCGTGCCTCATTACCGCAAAAGCTGCGCATTGACTGTCGTAGCATATTTAGACCAGTGAATGCGTGCATTACTACAAGATCAGGCAACGTGTAAATTGAATCATATGCATCAACACCCAGATTGCTCAAGGTTGCTGAATGGCAAAATGGAGATTGGCAGAATCTTATTGTTCCTAGACCCAAATTAATTAGTGTTTGCGAATGCGCTACCTGGATTTTTGTTCAGGGATCCAATCACGTACTTAATGATGTGAAACAGTGGCCTTTTGTTGAGTTATTTGAGCTGGTGCAGAGTCCAATTCCCCCACTCTCTCACTGCTGATTATTGGATGCAATACTCACCCTTCACACTTCGCTGATAAAATAGACAGGACTTCTATGAGATTCGGGCAGTTTGCAGAGTCCAAGATTCCGTCAACAATTCGCATACAAATACATGTACATAGATATCCAATTATATAGGCCTATATGCTATACGCAGTTAATCACCAACATGATCGACGTGACATTTCTGGTGCGTTTCACCTCAGCTGTGAGCTTGTTTCTGGCAGGGATCAGCCCAACTGCAATTGGTGTGAAGACTGGATGGACCCAGTGGGGTAACTCTCTTTACAAGATGCAACCTTGTGGTACAGACAAAGTAACTTACGCCGATGCCGTTGAGTGTTGTAAGAAACACTGTGCATACCTGGACGTGCCTTCTTCTCAGTCAGAGAACGATTTCATGTTTGCGTTGCATCACGCATCAAATCCAAGCACTGGGGTGTGGATTGGCTGCACTGGGGGTGGAAACGGCGTGTGGAGTTGCATCGAAGGAGAAGACCGAGTCGATACCCAGTATAGAAACTGGTCACCGTCGACCGATTGGACATCGGGAATGTGTGCAGTCATTGCCGGAGAAGGCAGTGCAGATGAAAATGGACAATGGAATTCACCACCGTCTTGCGATCGTTTTAGGTACAACATGTGCGAGAAGTTAGTTTCCCGCCCTGACGTATGCACCGGAGCTGCAGCCGATCAGCAGTGCCTATCTGCCAAGCTCATCGAAGCACTGGAATCCAAGCATCTCTCCAAAGTGGCGATGCAAGGACAGTCCGTCTACAGCATCACTCAAGATTCACAAGCTCAGAATGGAGACTACGAAATATCTGTAAAATCTACTGACGTCAGAGAGGGTGGAATGAAGGTTGTGTCCCATGATATCACCGTTGATTTCTGCTCTAGCAACTAGGCCTGGCATTGGAGTGTCCGTCGGACAGAATGATCCATTCTGCTTATGAACACCGGGAACCTTTGTTTAAGTTGAAGCGATGAGATACGCAAAGAGCTGGCTACCTCACGCATTGAATCAAATATCATTCATCCGAATTTTGAGAAATGATGTCACACAAGGATGACTAATAATCATGGTGAACTACTTGTCATAATTTTGATAAGCCGAAATGAATGTAAATGTATACAAAATTAACGTTGAAACTGCCTATGGCTCATAAAGAGCATTGTAAGCATGAACTATCACGGGAACATTAGGACCGTATTTGTTCAGATGGTATCACCACACAATACAGTATAGGAATATCTTGATTCAGTTCAGCGGATTTGGGCGGCAAATCATGAGCAAAAAGTCAATGCCATCCCTGATAATATTCACGCTGAGGTTAGTAACTTCTTTTAAATCCGTATCCTATGGAGCAAACGATAGAAGATAATGAGCATCATACTTTCTTTTGACAACATTTGTTGGGCTTTCATATTAATTACGGGGATGCAATAGAAACGATTTATTATTTGGATGTCGTCAACTGTTATGAACACCAACATCTTTGAGACGGATTACTTAGTTGGTGATTATAATGTATCGTGTTTAGAGCAATTAACAGCGATCAATATAGGATGATCTAACAAGACATTATATAATCGTGGAAACGAGAGCAGTGTATAATGCACTGCAAACTGAGCTACTCTCAAACCCTTTGAAACCGACATTTGAAATTAGTGTCCGCGGGTAACATTCTACTTGTTTATGTATATGATATCGTGACATCTGACATGCCTAGTATTTGTTGTGCCACCTTTGTAAATTGTGCGTAGATTAACAAAATTGTGAACCATACTATACGTGCTCTGGGTGAATTTAGAAAAACCAAACCAACAAACCAAACCGGGCCAAACAAAACTAAATTAAATCCAACTCAAATTTTAACAGAGCACAAATCGTAAAGCACCATTTTGAATATCAATAAGCATTATTATAATATAAAAATAATTAACACGTTGTCTGGTTACTGAAATGTATTCGTGCGATCAATTGTATTCGAATTTTAGTGTGAATTCAAATTGTTTTCATTGTAAATGACATTTGATCTGTAGGTAGCCTGTTTTTCATGAGACGTTTATAATTTACAACTCGGGTCAATCCCATAGCGCTGCTTATTGGTAATGCTTCTCTGCTTACTGTAGCAAAAATCATTTACAAGATTGCTTACACTCGTCTGGTGATTTGCTGTATTAGTCGTGTTGAAGCCGAATAAAAAACAAACTAAATTATAATTATTGAAAAGTGAACAAAGAAAAATTGACTGGAGCGGGATTCGAACCGGCGACCTCCTGAATACCGTACAGGCGCTCTACCAACTGAGCCATCCAGCCCTATGTTGGTGGTGACCCCAATAGTCAACTATCTTTGTTCGCCGGTTCGAATCCCGCTCCAGTCAATTTTTCTTTGTTCACTTTTCAATGACTTAAAAATTCAGTCAGTTTCCCTTGTGGTTATTTCACGAATAAATTATAATTAGCTTGATTGTGACAGTCGACATTGAGATCACTATATGAACACTTTCACTCTTAAAAAAAAGACATTTTTTTTCGAAACGTGCAAAACCTATTCCGTGAACAATTATATTAAATTGATTATATTTGCTTTGATTATCGTTATACTTATAAGGTACAGGTTGGTTACATGGATTTATCGGTTAAGATTTGAAATAAATTTCCCCAAGCAAACTTGTCTGAGCGAATGTTGGATCTTTTTCTTCTATTGTTGACAGTGTCCCAAATTTATCGCCCATTGTATTAGATTGTTTTATGTCCACCAACTTGCAAACAAAGGTAAATGTTTGGCCACGTCTGACCAGGTCTTGCCAATTTTGATCAGGTCTAATAAGGTTTGACCATGTCTGACCATGACTGACCAGGTCTGACAAGGTCTGACCATGTGTTTCTGCGTCTGACCAGAGGCCGATTTCACTAATGCTTTGCGATCATCGCTAAGCCCAAATCCATCGCTAAACGGAAAATTGATCGCTAATTATTTTGTGTAGCAATTTTCCGTTTAGCGATGGATTTGGACCTAGCGAATATCGCAAAACGTTAGTGAAATCGGCCTCTGGTATGACCATGTGTGACCGCGTCTGACCAGGTCTGACCATGTGAGACCACGTTTAACCAGGTCTGACCACGTTTGACCAAGTCTAACCATGTGTGACCACGTCTGACATGGTATGATCAGGTCTGACCAAGCGTGACCGCTTCTGACCAAGTCTGACCAGGTGTGACCACGTTTGACCAAGTCTGACCATGTGTGACCACGTTGGACATGGTATGATCAGGTCTTACCGCGTCTGACCAGGTCTGACTATGTTTGACCACGTCTGACCCTGTCTGACCATGACAGGTCTGACGACGTTTGACCAGGTCTGACCAGGTCTGAAAACGTCTGACCAGGTATGGCCACGTCTAACCACGTCTGGCCACGTTTGACCAGGTCTGACCAGGTATGGCCACGTCTAACCATGTCTGGCCACGTTTGACCAGGTCTGACCAGGTATGGCCACGTCTAACCATGTCTGGCCACGTTTGACCAGGTCTGACCAGGTATGGCCACGTCTGACCACGTCTGGCCAGGTCTGACCAGGTATAACCAAGTCTGAACACATGTACTGAGCGATGAAATGGCCCCAAAACTGATAATAGACTGCAGCAGCACTGTACCCCAGGTTGTGATTACACTTCATAATTACAAAATAAAATAATATCAGCTCGGCGTATTCATGTGAATACATATGTATTATTTTATTGAACAATACACTATTCATTTATCAATCATTGTATTTTGCATATGTATATTATGGATACTATGATAATATTTTCTGTTGAGCAAATTTCCTCGTTTCTTCGGATGCTAAATGGAGACAGTCGACGATATAACTGTGATCTTGCTCAGAACTATAGGTTTTTCCGCACATATTCGAACTGTTTTCATTCAATTTCCTAAGCACTTCACTTCAATTTCGTCCCAAGAAGATTGGAATGTGCAAATGCTACATTCAATTTAGTAGTTAGTCATTCGAATTGATCAATGGTCAATCGGTTTAATCAGTTTCCATTCCTTTTCGTCATATGTCACTGTAATTCGTCTGACTTGATCATCATCTACATAATGAATTATCAAATTCGTCTCTTGTCAAGTTAATTTAATAATTTGTCGTTCAAATTAAAACTGAAAATATGACTGTAAACAGTTTTGTAAAAGAAGCTTACAGGTATGCAATTTATAAGCCCCTTTTTATGTTACATGTAGTTTCTTTCACTTGCTCTCATGATTCCGAACCGTCTTACACCACTTTAAACTCCAAACATCAGAAATCTTCGTAACGTAGGCAAATGGCTCCACATGGAAACTGGGCCAGAGGACCATACAACTTAGTGATGGTGTGAACTATTCCGAAAAAGATGTGAAATAACGAATACATCTTCTTATACTTTGATAAAGTATAGGCATGCTTCTTTCTTGTATGCATATTTTAAAAACCATCTTTCCTCGAATGAGGTTTTTCCGGCAAAACAAAAATACGGATCTGAATGCATACACATTCTGTTATGCCTTCCAGGCTCTGCTTTTCTGTTTGGCGCCCTCTCGTGTTTATTCTTAACAATGTCAGTTTACTTGTTCCAGATCATTCCATCAGACATTGTCAGTTTCGTTAATCATTCGTTAAATCTTACATTTATTGATTCCTGCTACATGCCTTGACAAGGAACAAACTGTAAGTCCTTATTCTATGTTCTGTTTATATAATTATACTGATCTGGTACTTATTTAAGGCACCTTTGACAGTTATATTCACGTTTTCTTGGGTTGTGTATTTCGCACATGGTCATCTCATATTACATGTGTAGCATACCTGTGTAGTATTTCGTCAGCCTATTCTATTGTGTTTATATAAGGGAGTTTGGGGGACATCTGTGTATTCATATATCATTGTTTGGGATATATCACACCTTTATTTCATGTAGATTATTGGGGAAGTATTTATGACTTTATGGATTCTTGTAAGGCCTCTCCTAGACTCGCCTAGTCCTTTGGACTCTCACATTGCTCACCTTATTTGGGGATAACTCATGACTTTGTTGTGGTTATTTTTATTGCCAGTTGGGTTCTTATGTGCTCGTGTGTTTACTATTCTCGGTCGGGGCTATCTAGTAATTATACCAGGGTTTCCCAGACGTTATTTTATACTTCTCGCCTATTTTATGTTCATGTACTTGTAGTATCATATTTGATGACTCAAAATTTGCTACCTCTTATTTGTTTGTTTACAGTTTTACACTGCTTCTAATAAACGTCGACAGCATATCATCAGTTATGTTTCCGGTTATGGAAGAGTGTTTAACCGCTGCATAGCTGCATCAGTGCATGCAGTGAGGGCAGAAGACATTCAAATAGGCTAACATTATTTTCGAAAAGCACATCACACATTTTCAGTTCGGGCGTGTTTCTGCGTCAAAAAAAACCACATTATTCCGACAGTTGGAAGTAATGTTTAAAAAAGGACGAAATTGATTCGCATGTTGTTCGTTTGACGAAATTTAATTGTCTTTGATCAAAATTTATGTCAAATTATCAAATTGGTTGGCAAAGTGTCAAAATGGACGACCAAAGACGAAATTGAACATGGGATATGCAAGGTTAGGAATCTCCGAGACGAAATTGAAGTTACTCAAAAAGTTTTCAAATGTGCGGGAAAACCTATATTAAATGCTGCAAGAATCGAGATCATATTATGTTTTCTTTCTAGTTTCGATCGCTTGAGAACCATGTTTTTGTAATTATTTGTGTTTCATTTGCAAATTTCTTGCCCAAAATAAGGTGATGAATTGCATTGAGCTGCTTACGCATGATCTGATTGTTCACTTCGTCACATTTCATGTGACTGCGTAATATTCAGCACAGAGTATTTACTTATTCCTTCTACGCTGACAGTTTGTAAACATATATGGCAGAACAACTGGCAGTGGCAGGCAAACTTGTACACAAATATTTAACGAAGTATTTTTGCTACAGTAAGCAAAGAAGAATCGCTTAACGTTTAGCAGCTCAATGAAATTGGCCTTGGCTGTAAATTAACAGTGTATGTTCATAAAGGGCAATATACGGATAAAAATGTCATTTACAATAAAAGTGGCTTGAAATTAACATTACTATTCGAATAGGATAACATGGCTCGAATTAATACCAGAAAACATTTTATGCGATAATACAGACTAGAGATGTTCCAAACGGTGCTCATATGTACACGATTTCCGTTTTTTTTTTTATTTAGAGAGGTGAATTTGAATTAGATTTGTTTTGTTTTCATTTTTTTTTTTTTTTTTTTTTTACATTTAACCAGAGAATAATTTGGTTAATATACGCATAATTCACAAAGGTGGCACAACAACAAGCTTTATTGACTAAATAATAAACAAATTATCTACAAATGTCATTCACAATGAAATTTCTTCAAAATGCAGACTTAAATCGGAATATAAAGAGACAAGCAAGTGCAGTTTTAACATATATTTATATACGTTCCTTATCTATCTACCGATGCTTATATATAATAGGAATTGTCATTTACTGATTACAAATTGTGATCTGTATAATTTCATTGTCATTACTGGCTGTTATTGTCTTCTTTTTTGTTTGCTTTCTTCATTATTCTTATCCTTTTTTTTCATATTCAATAAGTCTAAGCACAATACACCAAATAAAACCAACTTGAATTGTCCTGTTTGCTAAATAAATAGAAACATCTGATGCAAAATATGCTAATTGGTGCTAAGTGCTCTAAACACGATATAATCTGATTTAAATGTCGAAAATATTGACGTTTAAACTATTCACGACATCCAAATATGAAACTTGTTTAATTCATCCACGCGATACATTTACAAATCACAAATAGTTTCAAATCAAGTTACTGACCTCATCGTTAATATTATCGGTGATGTTGATTGTTTGTTGCTCATAATTTTGCTGCTGATCATAATATGTTTTAGCAATACCGTTTGAACACAAATTGGGACAAATAGACATAAATGTTCCTATAGCGTATTTCATATTAATGGTCTTTTAGGGCCTGTACAAGGCAGTTTCAATTTTAATTGAATCAACTGAAATTCAATTTTGCACCTGCTAATATTGACAAAATAGCTCACCCTAATTATTAGTCATCCTTCTGTGACGTCATTTCACATGATTTGGTTGAAAGATACATGTAGTTGATTTAGTGCGTGTGATAGCCAGTTCTGTGCATCTCATCAAATCAACTGTTACGATTGTTTGTCCCAGGGAAACTTCAATGTTAAGCCTAGTCGCCTGAGCAGAAGTCAACGGTGATATCATGGGACACCACCTTCATTCCACCCTCTCTGACGTCAGTAGATTTGACAGTCATTTCGTAGTCTCCATTCTGAGCTTGTGAACCTTGAGTGATGCTGTACACGGACTTTCCTTGCATCGCCACTTTGGAGAGATGCTTGGATTCCAGTGCTTCGATGAGCTTGGTAGATAGGCACTGCTGATCGGCTGCAGCTCCGGTGCATACGTCAGGGCGGGAAACTAACTTCTCGCACATGTTGTACCTAAAACGATCGCAAGACGGTGGTGAATTCCATTGTCCATTTTCATCTGCACGGCCCTCTCCGGCAATGACTGCACACATTCCTGTAGCCCAATTAGTCGACGGTGCCCAGTTTCTATACTGGGTATCAACTCGGTCTTCTCCTTCGATGCAACTCCACACGCCGTTTCCATCCCCAGTGCAGCCAATCCACACCCCAGTGCTTGGATTTGATGCGTGATGCAACGCAAACATGAAATCGTTTTCCGACTGAGAAGAAGGCACGGCCAGGTATGCACAGTGTTTCTTACAACACTCAACGGCATCGGCGTAGGTTAGTTTGTCTGTACCACAAGGTTGCATTTTGTAAAGAGAGTTACCCCACTGGGTCCATGCAGTCTTCACACCAAATGCAGTTGGGCTGATCCCTGACAGAAACAAGCTCACAGCTGAGGTGAAACGCACCAGGAATTTCACGTCGATCATTGTGGTGATTTATTTCGCGTAGAGACAAATGTACTTTTTTGGAAATTGCAGCCCGAATCTCGGTGAAATTATGGGCAATAACCAAACGTCATTCAAGTCGATCTTGTCTTCATTGGAAATCACAAAATTTTGATGTGCGAGTCTGACGTATCTTCTTATCTGCGTGTTTTCTTATTAGTCTCATGATGTCTGTATTGCAAAATAGTCTAACATCACCAACTCCGAAGCAGTTTCACGCACACGTTAATGTTTTGCACGTAATACAGAATATTGGGTTTTCAAGGCTTATGTACGGTCCCTTTCATCATGGAGGTAGAACAGTGTGGCGGAATTCCCAATCGAGTCCAATTCAAATTCAGAAGTATGGAGAGAGGTTCACCACCTGTGATGAAAGTTCTCCAACTCCGAACTCAAATCATACCACAGACCCGGGAAATGATACGAGCAGTCTCGGGCCCAGGGATGCAAGCTCGTTTGGCGGAAATATACCGCCCGATTGGATACTGATTATCTCGGTGGCACTTTTACTGGGGCGGAGCAGGGTAACTCTGGGAGGAGGACACTGGAACAAAGGGACTCAAACACAGCTCTTTGTGTTTACTTCTCTTATTGCCTCCTGGGCAATTCTCTTTATTACAACCTGGTAATTCTCTAGTGGAAATTATATTTCCTTGCTCTGCCCTTTAACAAACCTTTAATGTCCCTTTAAACAAACCTTGTGCTCGTCGAGTGTACCCCTCAAGTGATCGATCCAGTTTCAACTGTACGCAAAGCTGCAACCAAACATGCAGGCGCGAGCACGCCGATTGTTTCGTAGTGTCTCTGTTTGAGTTCCCTTACCAGTTGGACTACTCGACTAATACGAACAGCTATCAGTTAACCTCTGTGGTTAACCCTTAGTCAATCTCTGTGATCGACTGTCTGAGCCATTCAAGTTCTCTATGAACTCCCGATTAGCCGCCACTTCGTCACAACTATTCTAAAAGGTATACTCAAATCACTACAACACAATCGTAAGCAAGCAATTTACACAAGCAGTAAACCTATCAGCGCAATGACTATAACACTGGATCACTCACCGGAACCATGCACTCAACAAGTTACACATTATGCGGAAGTAAGGTCGGAGAAGTACTGTAAGCCCGGCGGACCATCACAGCGAAACACACTCGCCACGGCACGTAAGCCTGCTTCACGTCTCGCCGTCCGCTCCTTACACACAACTCCACCTTCCACTTCGCTACCAGGATCCTGAACTGACTACCCGGCCCGCTGTCTCCGAGCAAGCCAGCCAGACCATGCCGCTCTCGTGACCCCCAGGCACCGCCCAACCACTGTGATTGGTCGCCGCCCGGATATCACGCACCCGGTAGCATGATCCGAGTGACCTGCCCGACCCAGATTGGCCACACACCCTGTCACTCACCCAGCCAACTTTCCTAGCATTTTCCAGAAAATACAGGTCAACAACTTCACCTATTTCCGGACAAAATAGACTTGTGCCGGTCCACCCAATCTCGTCACAACAGTATAGCGCAGTTTCAACGTATACAGGGGACATGTGATCCTGTTATATTTCGAGAACAGTTAACTTTGGTACGAACGGCACAATCGTGTGCTGGAGAAAACAGCAAATACGACAACAATCGCAGCAAACAAGATGAGAGTAAATGCACGTTGTCAAAATGTCAAAACAGGAATAATTGCACACTCACTCCTCTGCCGCGACCAAGCGAAAATGGCAGTGCTCCAAGATAGTTTCATAAACAACTGACGTCGGAAATAAAGTAAAACTGTACAGAGCAAATCTTTCACAAAACATGTTAGTATATATTGGCTAGATGCATACAACCTCGAAGCAGACGGAACATCACTGCCTACTCATCCATCGAGTTCAGACACTGAAATGGTCAGCCGAGACAGAGGGAGAGAGTGACGTGATATGGAAACTGCATCAGCCCACGTATCATTAGAAACCAATTGCACGTTTTCCATTAAAACCTCCCAACAAACACTTCACCAGGCAATCTATCAAACACGAATCACAGCAACTTCCCGTTAGGAGGATTGCCTATGACCATTGACTTTATGCTTGGAGCGTTTTGTTAATCAGCCTAGAGAATAGGAGAGCGACGGGAATTGGGGAGCATGGAAGAAATCAATGACAAAGAGACTGCGCCGAGCTGCTCTGCCCTGTCGAAGAAATATAAACCATCCAATAAAAATATCATCATGTCTGCATATAATGTTAACCGTGGATAGCCGGTTTGCTTTAAAAAAACCAATCCTTGCGACAGGCATGCGGCTTTTCAATTGTATAAAAAGAAAATTCATGAACAAAACTGCGAGTTAGAATCCGTTGTGCCGCGCAGCCAATGCGCGTGATGCGTATTTGCCAGCCAGCCAGCCACTGTGAAGCTTATTACTTAATACAGCAATTACTGAAATGACAATGCATGATACATGTTAATTATTTGACCGAACTAATACACTTTCACTTTTATTATTCATTGCAATTTTGCACGTACAGTTATATATATATGACATAATTATTTTTTGTTGAGTGAATTTCTTTAGTTGTAATCTAATGTTATATGAAAAACAATCGACAACATATTCGCCAAAAACTATTCGAGACTGCAACAATTGAGACCGTTTTTTGTTTTTTGTCAATTTCTTCCTAAATTGGTTCGCTCAATATTTTTTGTTTATGTTTGTTTTGAAATCTCTTGCGCAAATAATTATTGGGGACGAATTGCAGAGAGCTGCTTATGCATAATAATGATTGATAATCCTTCTAAACCGATTGTTTAAAAGCATTTATGACAAAAAAATGTTTATGCTAACGTAAATGATTTTGTCGAAGTAAGCAGAGAAGAATCGTTTACTGTTAAGCAGCTCTATGAAATTGGCCCGAGTTGTAAATTATAAACGATATCGCTCTCGTTTCTTTGATTATGGTATAGGTCTTGTTTGATAATCCCAACAAACACACCAGTTACACATGTCCTGTGTCCATGGTGCCGGGAATTAGATTTCGGTAGTATTTTGAAGTGATGTTTGATAGCGGCCCGTGTTTGTTTGTCTCCATTCCCAATTCTGCTGTTTTCAGATCGCAAAAGTTACAGTTCTCGATGAAAGTAAGCAGCAGGATTCTTGCACACTGCACGATAACGATAATTGCAAGGCACGTCATTCCATTGATGGGAGAAACGTGAAATTACAACACAATCTTCTCCACTCTCATAGTCATTGGGCTCCCCGACAGTCCAATTCCTGTAGCTGATCTCCACTCCTCCCTGCTCACACACCCAGGCTCCCTCGCTCACTATGTCATTGCAGTCGATCAGTACATCCATCCCGTCCGGAATCACATTGTCCACGATGAATTCATTCTCTTCCAGGGAGCTTGGCACGGCCAGAATGCCACCTTCATCGGCGCACTCGGCTCTGGCATTAGACCAAGTAAACGTGGATTTAGTCAGTAAATAACAAGAAGTTCCCCAGTGATGCCACTCCGGAAGGCAGCGTGGACCTCGGAGCAAACTTCTACACTTCGCAGAAACTTGAGTGACAGAGCAAAATGATAAAGCGGCTAATATGATGACAGGTGCAGAAAACATGACGACAGTTATTGTGCGAATACCCGTTCTAATATCGGCAAAGAAAACTTCAGATGCAAAGTTTGTATACGTTGTCTATGTACGATGTTCACATGAGAGTTTCACGGGGCTGGCGTGCAAGGAACAATGAGATCTTCAGCCCTTGAATTGCAGTTTTTACCCAATACCCTGCAATTAAGATAGCACAACAAAACAAAAACAATAACATCAAAACATTACCCACTGAAATTCGAGTGTACACATACAATTTGTTGCAACTAAATTTAGGATATGATTTTTCATGTGCTATATGAAGAAAATACAAATGAATTATTGTTCCACATGTCAAGTCCATTACTTCCTTATAAACTGTTCACGGCCGGTATTTGGAATTCAACAAAACGAACACCAATCCAAGCCCTAAGCAGAAACGACTACGACAACAAGGGTGACAAATACAAAGACGAACGCGGGTTAGGAAAGGCGTGGCAGGACAGGGCACAACACACAAGGGCGGGCATAAAACACAAACAAAATCATTGCAGCACGACATGGCCTGTAATTTTGACCGTGGCGTAACTAGTGGGGGCAATAGTTCGCCTGGCCCGGGCGACACTTTGTTCATAGTTACGCCACTAATAGCGAATGCTTTCAACGGAAACCCAACAGAGCACACTGAGTTTGTAATCCGAGGAATAATCTGGCTTATGCAGTGACTTAATTAATTGGCTTGGATTGGCTATATCTGATACGAAACATGACTCCAAATGTGTCACTATCATGCAAACTGCTTCTACTGAAAATGTTTCAGATGTGATTTGTATTCACTTTAATAACTATACTGTATTCAATTCTCAAACGTTCAAGTGTGAAACACTGTAACTTACCAAGTCAATGCGTCTATTGGTAGTGATGGCGATCTATTCCAGTGTAGATCCTTCAATGTGTAGGTGGTTGAGTCGTAGTTGTATTGCCTGGGCGTGATCTTACATGTATAACATGATCTGTTTAGTGATCCTGACGATACGGCCAGGAGATTCCTTGGTGAAGATTGAAGAGCCACATAATGCTAACTACCACAGCAGGGCATTGACGGTGTAATGGCTGGGTTTTGCTTTGCAATTCTCAACGTGTACTGCAACGAACAATATCTGACGGGGCCTCGTAGTGTCCAGAGCAACAAACCCCACTCGGAAAATAGACAGCAATGAGAGTTCTTCCGGTGGTAATGGAGGTTATTGTTGTTATATATATAACGGCCACCACTACTAAATCAGTCTTCTGTTCCAACTAAGCAAACAGATTGAAATATACTGCTGCCTGTCTCTATCTGCTCATAATTGAAATAATGCTGGGTTTGGCTGGTACCCTGTCAGCGCTGGGAGCGAATTCGAGTCTAACACCTTGAGGTGAAAGGGGCTAAATTGTAATCAGTCGGGCGTATTAAATTTGCTGCACAATATACAATCAAAAAAAAAATAATCATTTTTTATATGAATTTCCTGGCAGTTTGGACGCCAGTAATTTCCTGTAAAAAAGGGCCCTGCTAATTTACACATGCGCCGTTAAATTACGTTGAAAGATAACGTTTTTATTTCTTAATTAATAACTGGGATTTTTCGTAAATATTTGGCATCGATTCAGTGAATATACATAAATTCGTCCACATAATGTCAATGTAGTTGTACATAAATAGCCCTGTAAATTAGGGATTCGGTAGGCCTACCTTGTATTTACCCAGAAAGATCTGTGAATTTGCATTTTCATTATAATTATATTACGAATCCGTTCCAGTATAAATATGGCCCCAACCCTGTATTGGAACTAACCCTCAGTGATGTTAACGTTCACGCTGCCGGTTTATTGGCCTAGTCGATTGATGTCGCCAGATGATCAAAGGTACTATTTTAGTGAAGAAAGGATCTTTGAAAGTAAAAAGAAATAATGCATTTAAGACAATTTTACAGCCGGCTTGTGTTTGCATTTCCCCCGCGATACAAAAACTAAATGCAACAAATTTCAAAACGTATTTTTACAATATGTAACTATCAAACATGAACTATCGTTGCAAACCTGTTCATATAATTGAGGTAGGAAACAGTATTTACCTGAATATCATGTGACCATATAAATAAATGTACAGCCTCGTATTTAAAAACACGTAAGTAAATGCTGGACTACATGTATGTTTTGGCGTGGGGTCTGATTTTTTTTATTGCAGTTTATGGCGATGAAATTAATAAATATTATCCAGACATATTCAAATAAAAGAATGGTCATCCTGACCTCTGCCTGTGCAGTCATCCATATGACAAGCTATAAACACACTATTGTACCGCGTTTAGCTTGATACAATACAGAATCGCGCCATTTCCAGCACCTTAAATAATCAATATTTTTCCAAGAAATATTGGATGGTGCAAAATGTAGGTTTTTAATTTACATGCAAATATTATTTGTATTAATCATTGACGATTCAGTTGTGTGATTCCTGCAGTTTCTGTTAAAAACGTAATGCATGAACATGGCTGCGTGGGCTGATATTACATGCAACTCCATGTATTGTGTGGTGTAGGGTAGCTTTCATCTTTCGTTGAGTTGGTAGAGAAAATAATATTCAATACTTTATTAGAAGAGTACATCACCACAAGACAGGGTTTCCTTTTGACGTTTTCCATAGTCCAATATTGTATCCTTGGTTCACAGAGACAGGCCGGAATCTGTTCTATATTTGTTCTGTATTTGTATTTTTGTTATGTTTTCGCAATTTGTTCAATCCATTTCAGATGACGAAGACCATGATATTATAAATAAATATAGATGATAATGGTTGTGCTTATTTTGAACGTAACGACTTCAATAACAAAGATATTCCTACTCCGGGTAATTTCTCAATCTTTTACATGAATTCAAGGAGCCTCTGTAAAACAATATTTGATATCCAAGACTTTCTCGCTTCTATTGACCACTCTTTTTCTATTTATGGCTTCACGAAAACCTGGTTCAAGGAGGTCTCCCGCTATACATTCATATGGACAACTTATTGTCCATTCTTCTAGATCAACTCGACATGGCGGAGGGGCTGCCATGTTCGTTAGCTCCTCACTGAATTTTAGCATCCGTGAAGACTTAATACCTTCTTCACCTGATGACTTTGAATCCATTTTCATTGAAGTCCCGCGAGACAATGCTGCCAATGTGATTGTTGGGAATGTTTACAGGGCTCATGGAACTTCGTTTGATACATTTAACAGGTGTATTGACTCTTGCCTGGACGCAATGTTCCCGGAACCACCGGTAAGGTGGCGCTGCACACGACTAGGACTTTATCGGAACACTCTCAATACACGGGTTTACACTTCTAAAAAAAGCGCAGGCGTGATAGTGCCTCGTTTCGAAGTCGCGATCAAAACCGCCGAAGTGTAAACCCGTGTATTGTCTTCGACAATGGACGGGCTTACACTTCGGAAAGTGCGCATGCGTGGTAGTGCCTCGTTTCGAAGTTGCGATTAAAATCTAAGATGGCTGCCATGGTGTATTCCTTTCGTAGAAAAAAAAAACAGGTAATGACCAAAAATGCCCCAGATTTGTATGTTGTAGCCAACATTTTGACATTGTATCGCATGGAACGCCTTAGAATTGTTTCAAGAGGGTTGGAAACGCTGAAAAACATACGAAACAGTATATATCTGAGCCAAAAAGTGAATTTTATGACTTTATTTAAATGACCTGTGACGTCACAACGAACGTCATCTTCGGCAGGTCTTCGGAAGCAACGTTTTCGGAAGCATTCGGATGCTCGGAAATGTGCAAATGCAAATGGCAAAGAATTCCACTGATCACCATTACGGAAAAAGGATTATATCCCCCAAGAGTTAACTTATTGGATACAAATTATGATAAACCTCAATCTCAGGTGTGGAAAACTTGCGTAGAAAATCTGAAAAGTGAGAGTACAGGGTTCTTTTACCTACAAACTGTACAAAGCCAGTTTGCTCAAAACGCCCTCTGTTGGTTCTATAGAGTTGTGCACAAATTATGGTCATCAGTGGAATTCTTTCCGATAGGTGCACTAGGGCCTATTAGACTAAACAAGGGTCCATATACATGATCCAATTCCTATTATAAAATGTCACATTTTCTGATAGAAAATTGGGGCGCAACCTCAAGTTTAAAAAAAGTGTGATCCTTAACTGAAGAGCCCTATTAAAAATAGGGTTGTGAGAAAATGCATTATTGAAAAACACAGAAAATTAATTAAATTTAACAGGATTTTGTTTATATGAAATTGGTATATTCTGTTCATCAATATACCATCAAGGTCCAAATAAAGGAGAGCTGCGTTGCCAATTTGAACTTGCATACATTTCCTTGTCCAGAAGCCAAGTTATATGTGCCATGATTTCTGACACTCCATTGATTTATGCTACCCAGGCCCCCAGAATCGCTAAAAATATGCCAAAATAATTTTGTGGCTTGTGTATGTTCCATTTTAGAAGAAATGCCGGCATCTCCCGAATTTACACTCCACTAAATTTACTGCCGTTCATTTCGTCAATGGCTGGAGTCTAATATCTACGCCATTGACTTTGTACACACTAGAGTCGTGCGCACGGGAGCACACGGACGGAATGGAGTCCAATTTCACGATATGGCTGAAATGGTCCGTTTTTACCAGGGCGTTGCCTTCAAAAACTCTGAAAATAAGTCCTGGATGTGTCCATGCACACATTTTCTTTTTTGAGTTCTGAGCAGTCAAATGACGCTTTTTTGGGAAAATAAATGGTGGCAACTTAAGAATTTGCCCACTGCATTGATGTGGTATTATTTTATTTTATGTGTGTCCGAATCATGGCAAAAATTCAGGTTATTTTCAAGTCAATTTTATTTCAAGGACACACAAAACTTAAATAAAATATCAACCTGGATATAATAACTACACTTTGTTGTTCATAAATAGTTGAGAGAAACAAACATTAAGAAGGTCAAATAATCCAAAACTGCTTAAGTGTCCGAATCATGGCACATTTACCCTACGTGTTCATCTCGTACCAAATTCAGCAGCCTGTCATGCTTAGAGAAAATGTTGATTTATAACGCCAAAGTATACTCAAATATCGGGAAATTTCGGGTCATTAATTTACACCGTTCAGTAATTAAGCAAGCATCTGGTGCAGAATTCTGATGTTCACATTGCCCTTATAGGTACACTCTCCAGGGGAGTGTACCTATAATGGCATCCCAATACTGCCACGACACTTCCCCCTATACTCCTCTCGAGAGGTTGTTCCCTTGCTCCAATACTTGCTTCAGTTGTGAGTGATGACATACATAATTATGTCAATGAAGCAATCGCCATTGCGATGGGAGTATACTTCCTGCTGGATCATACATGTACTCCTCCACAAATGCTTCACGTTTGGACCCTCATTGATTAAAAAAAATAATTATCTTAAATACCGTATATACTTTGGAGGTCAATAGACTTTTCCCAAATATAAACGTTACTTTTATGCCAGGCCACTCAACACACGGTCCATGGTGTCATTGTCTTTTATTGGTCACTGGCGGGGAGGGATATCGTATCCACATTCTTACCATCCTGCATATCCTTCACCTCAAGAACACCATGTAAACGTTTGTTTTAAGCACAATTCCAACACGTTAAAAAAAACCAAGGGCCGTAGGAAGTTATTTAGAATTTTCATTAAAGTTGAGATATCCACGCATAATAGGATTTGCACATGTCTATACCCATCATGCTTCCAACACCCCCCCCCCCCCTCTCTTCCAAGATGCGCCACAACATCTATAAAATGTACAGGTAGCCCCTTTCATCTGGCCAGACGCAACACATAGCATCTATCGCTAGTTCCGAAAAACTCTGGATAAAATAGGGAAGGAGGAGAAGCTGTGTTACATAATAGTTGATTTCAATCGGAATTGTCTCAATGTTGTGCTGACCACCAGCCGACGGACGACTTTTGTGAAAACTAGGCACGTTCTCAAACACCAAAAAGCGCGACTTTTAGTCGTGCCCACAAAGGCAAAAAAGCGCGACCCAAATCGCACCGGTACGATTTCTATCAAACATTGCGTAGGCAGTTAAGCGTGAAGTTGGCATCCGTCATTGGCTAAACTAACGGGCCCGCCTTGCATGATGGTATATAAAAAAAAATCGGAATTTGTTTCGGTGCACCGTTCACACAGCATATAATCGCGACTATTTGCAATAAGACGCACTACTAGTGCGATTTGGAGCGCGCTCCAAAATCGCGCTCCAAATCGAGATTTTTTGTGTCTCCACACATATAAGCGCGACTCTTTGGGTCGCGCAGCAAATCACGATCTAAATAGTCGCGCTTTTTTGTTGTGTGTGATTGTGCCTACTGTATTTTCTTATGGATTCCGTCCTCTAATCACCAAACCAACTTCCATCACTCCACACTCTGCTACCTTAATCGATAACATACTAGCCAATTCTAATCTTGATACCACAGCTAGTATATTGTACTTTTACGTAACCGACCAATATCCACTCTTTCAATACACTGTTTCTTGTCTTCAGAATCCGGTGCGTAAAAAAAAAAAATTCAGAAATGTCAACAATAACTCTCTCCAATCCTTCAGCTTAGATCTTGCAAAAGTTGACTGGACTGGAGTGAAATCACCGAGATTCAAGATACCGACTCTGCTTACGATGCTTTTCTCTCTACTTTCACTTTCCTTTATAATCGCCACTTTCCTCTCATTTGCAAAAAAAGCCAACCCTGGATCAACCAGTCTATCATCCACTCCTGTATCTTTAAAAACAGACTCAAAAGGAGATTCTTGCGAAATCCCACTGAAGCTAACGAGCGTAATGAAAAGGCCTTTCGCAACCGTTTAACAGCTTCCATTCGCTGTGCAAAAAAAAAAAAAAAAAAACCAACAAAAAAAACAACAACAAAAACGGGTTATTACGCTTGTCAGCTTCATCGGCAGAAAGACAACTTTAATGACTCTGGAGAGAAATAAACAGCATTATCGGGAAATCAAAATTAGCTTCAATGCAAAATGGCTTTACTTATTGAGAAAACATTATTTCCTCTGGCAAAATCAGTCCTGCTGATATTGCAAAATCTTTTAATTCATTTTTTTTTTTACTAATATCAACTCTTCTCTTGCAAATAAAATTCCTGCCCTATTCACCAACTTCACCGATACCCTGCATAACCATGATCCTTCCTCTTTTTTTTTCTTACACCGACATATACACTTGAAATCATCACATTTGGCAAAAATCTCAAGAATTGAAACAACTGCGGATTTGATAGGATCAGCTCCACTGTTATATAATTTGCCTTCCACTTATTGCTGAAACTTTGAGTTATAATATAATATTTAATATTTCTTTTCAGTTGAAGATAGCCAAAAATCATCCCTTTCTTTAAAAGTGGCGACACACACAACATCAATAACTAAAGACCTATTTATATCCTACCTTGTTTCTCCAAAATTCTGGAGAGGCTCGTGTACAATCGTCTTTCTCAATTCATTTCTCGTTTCCAGATTCTGTTTGATAATCAATATGGTTTCCGTTCTAAACACTCGACTGATATGGCTCTCATCCAACTTATCGACATAATCAACACGGCGTCCAGCATAAAAGAATCTGCTATTGGGGTTTTTATTGATCTTTCTAAAGCCTTTGATACTATCAATAAATAATATTAATTTATATATTATTAAAATATTTATACTATATATATATGTCTATTTGTCTATCTTTTATAGTTTCTAAAAAACCTTGTGGTTATTTCACGAATATAATAATTAAAAAAAGCCGTATCCTCTTTGAGTGATCCCCCATGTACCGTTCCCAGGTTGCAGCATTGTTGCGTGTATCATTGAAACGATCCCTGGGGTGTGGCGGTGTGTGCGTGGTTTCATGGCTTCTGACTGCCAAACGAACAAGGATAGTTGACTATTGGGGTCACCACCAACATAGGGCTGGATGGCTCAGTTGGTAGAGCGCCTGAACGGTATTCAGGAGGTCGCCGGTTCGAATCCCGCTCCAGTCAAGTTTTCTTTGTTCACTTTTCAATGACTCAAAATAACTCAGTCAGTTTCCCTTGTGATTATTTCACGAATATAATTTTATAGTTTTGCTTAGTTTCGTCCTTCCACCTCCCCTGGGTGATTGACTACAAGGCAAAGCTCGTCCTTCCACCTCCCCTGTTTGATTGACTAGAAGGCAACGATCGTCCTTCCACCTCCCCTGGGTGATTGACTACAAGGCAAAGCTCGTTCTTCCACCTCCCTTGGGTGATTGACTTGAAGGCAAAGCTCGTCCTTACACCTCCCCTGGCTGTTTGACTAGAAGACAAAGCTCGTCCTTCCACCTCCCCTGGGTGATTGACTACAAGGCAAAGGTCGTCCTTCGACCTCCCTTGGGTGATTGACTTGAAGACAAAGCTCGTCCTTACACCTCCCCTGGCTGTTTGACTAGAAGACAAGGCTCGTCCTTCCACCTCCCCTGGCTGTTTGACTAGAAGGCAAAGCTCGTCCTTCCACCCCCCCCCCCCTGGCTGTTTGACTAGAAGGCAAAGCTCTCCTTCCTCCTCCACTGACTGTTTGACTAGACGGCAAAGCTCGTCCTTCCACCTCCCCTGGCTGTTTGACTAGAAGGCAAAGCTCGTCCTTACACGTCCCCTGGATGTTTGACTAGAAGCAAAGCTCGTCCTTACACCTCACGTGGCTGTTTGACTAGAAGACAAAGCTCGTCCTTCCACGACGTCGTCTCCGCGACGTCTCATAAATTTCTCGGAGATCCCGGGAAACCTTCCATAGACACCAGCAAGACTGATGAGACGTTGCCGAAATGTTGCCGAGACGTCTCTGTGACTACTTCGAGACTTTGCAGCAACATTTCCGCGACTGATGGTCAGAGTGCCTGTCAACTGGACGGTCTGGAGATGTCGCGGAGACGTCTCCTTGGTGAGCCATTTCAATGTTGGAGACATTTCGCAACTACATAGTTGGAGACATCGCGGCGATGTCTCTGTTGCTGAGAAACTGCCTTTTAGTTAGCATCCAACCAAATGGCACGTATGGCTATCCAGCGTAGACTTGAGCTAAAGGCGGTATCTCACTGGGCTTGAAACTAGTTCGCGTTTTTCTTTTGTTCGCGAATCCAGATTCTGCTAGTTGCAGAGACGTCTCAAAGTTGCCCCGTATACCTTCCGGAGACCATAAAGACTGATGAGACGTTGAAGAGACGTCTCAGCGACTACTCGGAGAGTCAACATTTCCGCCTACTTTCGGGCGAAGTGTTTGTCACCTGGTCTGGAGACGTCTCCGCGACTGATAAATTAAGTTTCATGTCGCCGCAGTCGAGGAGACGTCTTCAGCATATTTAAATGGCTTGCGCTCTCACGAAGAAGAAGTCTCCGAGACTTCTTCCTGCCTATATCATGCACCTGACTTGGACCAGGAGGGTTATCGGCACGTATTTTCTTAAGTAGTGTAACAAGAATTTATCCTCCTGTAAACTTCACTCTCGACTCCAAAGGAACACACACTTTGACAGCAGAAAATCCTTCCAAACTTTATTAAACACACGTCTCAACGTTATACAAGAACATCACAAGAGCGTCGTCCCTCAGCGACGGGTTTCCCGATCCACCAGCAAAGGGCCGCACCAACATTTCCGCGGTGGCGTCGACTAGCGCCCTCTGCTGGCTGACCGGGAACGGCCGTCACACTGCCCCCTCCAAGGACATTGCTTGTCCTCAAGCAGGCAGCAGACGCCAACTCCGCTGGGAGACGACCCCTGACAACAGCAAGCAAAAGAGAAAGAAACAAAACACAACAACCCAACAAAAACTGAAAGGTGTCTTCTAGCCGCAATTAAGGTCGGGGTGGTGGCCTCCACTCACGGTGTCCGTGTCCGGCGGAACAGCTGCTCCCAGAAGCCGTCCGGAACGTTCTCCGGTTACCTGGGGCATGGGGGTGCCCCCGGTGGCAGCAGTCTCCCGAGCGACGGCTGGCTGGCCACCGAGGGGTCCACGAAGTACTGGCCATACTGTTGGCTGACCTCCCTGCGGCCGATCTGGTGTAGCTGTGACGACTAGGGGGGTCACGTCTTCTGCTGGGGGATCTTCCCCCCCCCCCCCCGCGGGTCTGGTTCGGTGGGCGCTCGCCAACGATCGTGGGCATTGCGTTGTCCCCTGCTGGGAGACCTCCTGCTAGCGGGCCTTGGGTAGCGCCGACTCCTCTGGGCCCCGGCCCACCGGTAACTCCTGGGGCCGGTGCGGTCAGTTCCAGCTGGAGGTGGCGATGACTGCCCCTCCAGGACCGGCGGGGAAGGCGTTGCATCCCCTCTCTCGTCTCGGTGTTTGGTTGCTGGGGGGACGGACTGAGACGCCGCTGCAGTCCGGAGCTGCTCCGGTGGGGTGCAGTCCTCCTCACCCGACACATAATCCCCGCCCAGCTCGCTGTCACTGGCACGCATCTCCATCCCGTCCCCGACGGACACAGTGGCTACCTGCTCCGGTTGGAGCGGGCAGTACTTGAGATGGCGCTGGGCGACATCCTCCCGGTAGAATCCCCTACCGCAACCGTACGGGCACTGGTGGGTTGTGTCCGGGTGTGTGACTGGGCACGATGTGCGGGCGTGTCTCCGCAGATTGGAAGCTCGGGTAAACTCCCTGTGGCACTTGTTGCATCTTGCTCGGCTCATCCGGGAACGAGAAGAATGAGAAACATTGGTGTTAGTTATGGAGAAGCAACAACGGCTGGGCTTATTGATTTTCTGCTCTCCTCCCGTCACAGTACAGGGAAGGGGTTCCTCCTCAGCAATGGAAGTAGGCGCCTCCCCAATGATGAGCACTGTGTTGTCTCCCCACTTCCACTGACAACGGTACTTCGACAGGAAATCTATTCCCAAGATCACGTCTGGCTCTATTGTACCAACAATGCAAGTTTGGGTCAAGGATTGACCTCCGATGTGGAGTTCAAACGTAGCCTTTCCCCGAGCCTGCATGGGACTCCCATCTGTCTGTCTCAAGGTCGGGGGAGGGGGATGGAGGACGGGCTTCTCCGGTTCATTCAGTTGGTCATAGATGCGCTCTGAGATCAAGCTCACCGAGGCTTCGGTATCCAGCAGAAAGTAGACAGGTGTCCTCCGTGCTCCTGTGCGGTGCGGAGCAATTCACGTTGCTCCTCTACAGTGCGGAGCCTATCTCCGTGCTCCTGTGCGGTGCGGAGCAATTCACGTTGCTCCTCTACAGAGCGTGCTGTTTTGTTCACGAGGTCCTTCTCCGGGCAGTCGCTGCGTCCCTTTAGGCTCGTTCGATCCTCTTCTCTGCTCGTTGTTGACGCCCCGCTTCTGGTGTGGACGCTCCCGTCGAATGTGGCCGAGCTCGTGGCAGCCATAACACTCCACCATGGACCGGCCAGCGAGCCTGCGAGCATACCCGGTGTCTTGACTGGTCGACGCCGATCCATGCGATGGTGTCTCCATCACTGTCCGAACATGTTGTGCCCCCTCCTTCCCCTTCTTGCTTTGTACCTGGGAGTCCAGGAAAGCCTCCATTTCGGCCGCAAGGCTGATCGCCTCCGTCAAGGTCTTCGCACCACGGGAGAACAGGTGACGTTGTAGTTGCTCATCGCCCAGGGCATTGCGGAAAGCCTCCACCGCCAGATCTTCTCGGGCTTGTATTGGTAGCTTTGGGTAGCTGTTGGAGACCAACCGCCGGATGGACTGTCCGAGATTGCTTATGGACTCATCTCGACCCCTCACGCGCATCGACAGCTGGGCCCGATGCAACGGGATCTGGGCTGTGACGCCAAATCGTTGTTCGAAACACTCCAGGATGCAAGAGTATTTGTCCCGTTCTTCCGGAGCCATATCAGTCAGGGCCTCAAGAGCAGAACCTTTCAAATGGGAGGCCAAAAACATCGCCTTCTCGGCCTCACCCCACTGGTTAACTCTCGCCACACTCTCGAAATGGATCCGGTAATCTGCCCACGAAGTAATGCCATCGAACTTATCCGGGAGCATCATTGGTCGCCGGCTCCCCAGGGGAATCCCCCACTGTCCCAGTCCAGTAGTCGCCATAATATTTCCCTTGCCCATGCGTGGTTCTGCGAGACCTGGTTCCTTTCTCGCAGTGCGGAACACGTTCTCTCCTCTGTTGACTTGGGTAGCGTGGACTCCACTGCCGGTCTCTGCTTTATGGATAGGTGTAGTGTGGGGCCATTCACCTTGTTCTGTTCCCGTGCGGGGCAATTCACGTTGTCCCGCCCCAGCGCGGGGGAATCCCGCGTCCCGCTCCGCTCCCGTGCGGAGCAAATCACGTTGCTCCGCTCCCGTGCGGAGCCTCTCTCCACTATGGATTGGTGCAGCGTGGGGCCGCTCTCCGTGCTCCACCGCAGTGCGGAGCAATTCACGTCGCTCCGCTCCAGTGCGGAGCAGCCACGCGTCCTGCTCCGCTCCCGTGCGGAGCAATTCACGTTGCTCCGCTCCCGTGCGGAGCCTCTCTCCCTGCTCCTATGCAGTGCGGAGCAATTCACGTTGCTCCGCTACAGTGCGGCGCCTCTCTCCGTTCTCCTGTGCAGTGCGGAGCAATTCACGTTGCTCCGCTCCAGTGCAGAGCAGCCACGCGTCCTGCTCCGCTCCCGTGCGGAGCAATTCACGTTGCTCCGCTCCCGTGCGGAGCCTCCCCCCTGCTCCGCTCCCGTGCGGAGCAATTCACGTTGCTCCGCTACAGTGCGGAGCCTCTCTCCGTTCTCCTGTGCAGTGCGGAGCAATTCACGTTGCTCCGCTACAGTGCGGAGCCTCTCTCCGTGCCCCTGTGCAGTGCGGAGCAATTCACGTTGCTCCACTACAGTGCGGAGCCTCTCTCCGTGCTCCTGTGCAGTGCGGAGCAATTCACGTTGCTCCGCTCCAGTGCAGAGCAGCCACGCGTCCTGCTCCGCTCCAGTGCGGAGCAATTCACGTTGCTCCGCTCCCGTGCGGAGCCTCTCTCCCTGCTCCTGTGCAGTGCGGAGCAATTCACGTTGCTCCGCTACAGTGCGGAGCCTCTCTCCGTTCTCCTGTGCAGTGCGGAGCAATTCACGTTGCTCTGCTACAGTGCGGAGCCTCTCTCCGTGCCCCTGTGCAGTGCGGAGCAATTCACGTTGCTCCGCTACAGTGCGGAGCCTCTCTCCGTGCTCCTGTGCAGTGCGGAGCAATTCACGTTGCCCCTCTACAGTGCGGAGCCTATCTCCGTGCTCATGTGCAGTGCGGAGCAATTCACGCGGCTCCGCTCCGGTACGGAGCAGCCACGCGTCCTGCTCCGCTCCCGTGCGGAGCCTATCTCCGTGCTCCTGTGCAGTGCGGAGCAATTCACGTTGCTCCGCTACAGTGCGGAGCCTCTCTCCGTGCTCCTGTGCGGTGCGGAGCAATTCACGTTGCTCCTCTACAGTGCGGAGCCTATCTCCGTGCTCCTGTGCGGTGCGGAGCAATTCACGTTGCTCCTCTACAGTGCGGAGCCTATCTCCGTGCTCCTTTGCGGTGCGGAGCAATTCACGTGGTTCCGTTCCAGTACGGAGCAGCCACGCGTCCTGCTCCGCTCCCGCGCGGAGTCTCCCCCCGCTAAGTGTAGCGTGGAACCGTTCACCATGCTCCACCCCGGTGCGCAGCAATCCACGTTGGTCCGCTCCAGCGCGGAGCAGCCCTGCGTCTTGCTCCGCCCCGGTGTGGATCCTCTCGCCTTGATTGGTCCGTGGGCACCGTCTCTGCTCCTTACAATTGCCGGTCTCGTCGCTCTGCTCCCAGTGCCCGACAGACGCGCCGGGACTAACAGGGCTCGGGGGAAATTGCCCGCTTCCCACTATTTCTGGCTCTAACATGTTGGCAGTGTCCCCTGAATCTTTCCCACAAAAGGAAGAACACAATTCGTCCACTGTCACGAACGTGTCGGACATGTTAGTCTGGCCTCCGCACCTATATTCTACGGTGACGGGCATGTCCTCGCCATGCGGCGAGTCTGATGTCATCACGTACATGTAGGTCAAAAGAACAATATTTTACCTGCTCAGTTCTCTGTGTTTCCGACTCGGAGTCGTCCCGCCGCTGCCACCAATGTAACAAGAATTTATCCTCCTGTAAACTTCACTCTCGACTCCAAAGGAACACACACTTTGACAGCAGAAAATCCTTCCAAACTTGAACTTTATTAAACACACGTCTCAACGTTATACAAGAACATCACAAGAGCGTCGTCCCTCAGCGACGGGTTTCCCGATCCACCAGCAAAGGGCCGCACCAACATTTCCGCGGTGGCGTCGACTAGCGCCCTCTGCTGGCTGACCGGGAACGGCCGTCACAGTAGGTCAAACAGCTTTAAGTGGTCTCGCGGAGACGTCATCGCAACGTCCCCTCATTCTTTTTATTCTCCTGCAGATCTCCGCGACTTTTCTGGGGCGGCACTGAGACGTCTCAGCAGTATCTAATTGTAAGGGTTTGCGATTTATATCATTGTTATGATTGTATAAGTATTATAGTTCAAATCCGCCGCGTCGGGCGGGCAGCGTAACCTAGTAACAATGTTTTGGCAACTGACGCATGCGCACTAGCTCTCTCTCTCTCTCTACCGATACTTTTTTTGGGAAAGTTGTCAGCCAGACAAAGCTCTGAATTGCTGTTAATTTTGGATTGCCTGTTATGATAAAGGTTCCGATTCCTCTGGTCCAGTCATCCTTTGAGGATCCAGGATCGTGTTGAGTAAGGTAATTTCATGAGATTTACCTGTATTTTTATCGAAAATACGAGATTTGTTTTTGGTTTTCAACGTGAAGTTATGTGCACGTACGCTGTGTGTAAAAACACATGGTCCTATTACTAGTATTACGCTATTCATTTTAACATGTATAGGAGGTGCATGGTACCGTTACTACTGGCCGTTGCCAGTGTCTGTGAGCCTGGTGATTTGGGAAGAGAGCTGGGAGCAGCGTCACGCGCTGTGTGTACTCCAGTCTGGGTGAGTTTGTAGACTGTACTAGGCTTTTAATGGGAGTACAATTGTACTTTTAAGTGATGACAAATCTTGTGTGTTTATGTCACATAACAGCTGTTTGATGGCTAATATCTGAGTGTGTAGGCTACACATTGTTTACATTAAAGTACTGTGGACAGACAGTTAATTAAATTGTCGATTGTTTTATTTTATATCAGGGGTTTTTGTTCATTACTGGATAAAGTCAAGATTGTGGAACTGGAGTGAACAAGAGGTTCATGTGACATCTATCCTAAGCATCAAGTTTAAACGATTCAATTGTAATAAATAAATTATATTGTATAAGCTGCAATTTCTGTGTTAGTGAGCTGTTTTCTTTAGTGTCAACTGTCTGCCGGATCATCTGGGTATACACCCAACCTTCAGCTTGACAACTCACATACAAGCTACCATGGGAACGCACCACTAGGCATGCCCTTACATAATAAAGTTCTTCTAAGCATTTAATGAGACTGTTGAAAGTCTCTAAAATATGTTAAACTTCTTGGGACTCCTTGGCGAAGTCATACTTTTCAGAGGATATCTCAAAGACGTCTCAGTAATTTCCGAATCTGTATCTACCGCGATAAATAGCCCTTCCCTTTCTGTATTATTTATAAAGAATTAATCAGAATGAGCTGAATATGTTCTATGAATATTTTGCAGCGAAGCGTCTGCGTCAAGATGAAAGTTAAAATAGCCGTGAATGACATTGTTCATAAACGAACCACTTTCACAAACATTTACAATAATTATTTAATCCGATTGGACCAGTATGGTCAAGAAATTGTTCAATATAATGACATGTAAAATAGTGATATTATGACTGACAATAAGATGCATCGACACACTGTCACCTTTAAATTGTATACTATTTCATTTCTGTTAAAATGGATCCAAGATATTAGATCATAGTAATACAATTTATTTCAGTATTTCTGTGCACACTTCATCAAAAGTTACAATTCATCTAAAAATTATGTAAAGGTAGCATTAAGTCATCCCTAATATTTACAATGTTACTAATGCTTACCTTTGTTATTTTTGCTGGTGGAGGGTATTGAAAATAGTATTGCTTTACACAGATACTTATACATTTGAAAGATTACATCAATGTTATATCCATATCAAATCAACAATAAATCTAGCTTTTCTAAAGGGTTGATTGTTGTAAGACATTTCAACACCGTGTCAACAGTCTGAAAACGTTTTGTATTGTTTTGTTTGTTTGTATAACTTACAAAAATGTAGGCATACAGGTCAATAAATATCAATACAAAACATGTTATTTCTAGACTGATTCATCCCGAACTTGAAGATACAATATTGCATATTTCCTAAAGGGTCTCTGCAATAGGAATATATTATTGCTTAACACGTTCCAATAAGAAATTGTTATTGATTGTACCCAGTTCCTCACACTGTTTCTGGGTTAACAAAAGGTTTTTTTTATGCTAATGAGAATGTCAATATTCATGAGCAAAACTGTGATGTCATCATGGGTATATGAGAGCAGTAACCCAATTGATGTGTGCACAAAAAGTTGGGGTTGTTTGATAGGTTTTCTTACAGACCTTTTCTTCCTCAATAGGTTTTGTGTGTTGAATATGTTCATTTCACTCATCGGCGGTGTAATATGTTTGCCAAACCATTTCTGTGGGTAAAGTTTGCCTCTTCATTGTTTATGTTTTTTTTTCATTATATTTTTGCTGTTGGTTCCCCTCATGAGTATGCATGAAAATCTCTCATTTTGCAAAGCCATTTAAACGAAAACCAAATGCTGGTTTGAAATCAAAATAAAACAAATGCCATTCATTATTTGTTTATTCTCTGTCTGAAGGCAATGGAATAACCTGACTGTAAAAAGCACTGCATGAACCCTTTAAATCATGATTATTTAAAACCGAAAAAACAAAACTATTTCTCAAGACAAAATATATAGCTTTGAAATATGTGCGAGTTCATTATATTATATAGGTAATCAAATACGTGTATATACATATGTGTTTTTTATTCAAACATTATACCAATGTTCCAAAGCCATAGTGCTGCTATCAATCAAACGTTTATTTTCTTCTTACCATAGCAGAAAGATATGCTTCAAACTAGAGTACAAGATTAGTAACATACCCGAACAGAAAATTATTTTCAGGGTATGAAGATGGTGCTGGTAGATACATACCTTTCAAATACTTCCGCCTGAAATTGTGTATTTATCCTTAAATTTGTTAAACAAGGACCGAAAACAGTGTTGATGGCGGTGTAAGATCAAAACCATTTTTAAGTTTGTATAAACAAAAAATAACAACTGATTTCGCTATGATCTCGTGACTAAGATGTCCGATTTAGCTCAAAATTTCATTTGTTGTTTATGTAAATTTTTCATCAGTATTGATACATGTATAATTATTATTATCTTGAAGCAGCACTATGGAATTGTCCAGAGTTGAAAATTATAAAAGTCTCATGTTTAACAGGCTTATCTACGGACTGAATTTTATTAAAAATTAAAAAATGTTGTAATTCAAATTCAAATAGGAATATAATTGATCGCACAGACATGTTACTGTTATGCTATGCTAAGACTTATCCATATTATCAATAATACACAAGATACATGCTATTTGTTTCCAAATTCGGGCTCTGTTCTATTTGTTTTATTATGTGTACTTTTCTGTCGTATAACTCAGCATTTCATTTAAACATAAAATCATGCAAGTGAACGTGTCACTGGATTGTGATTAAGTGTAAATGATCCGTGCTCTTTTACATATTTGGATAGGATTTTATTCAATCATCAAATAGCCACAAGGGAAAGTGGCTGAATTTAAAGTCATTGAAAAGTGAACAAAGAGCGGGTTTCGAACCGGCGTCCTCCTGAATACCGTACAGGCGCTCTAACAACTGAGCTATCCAGCCCTACGTTGGTGGTGACCCAAATAGTCAACTATCTGTGTTCGTTTGGTAGTCAGAAACCTTCAAACCACGCACACACCGCCATGCCCCAGGGATCGTTTCAATGATATACGCAGCAAGCTGCAACCTGGGAACGGTACAAGGGGGATCGCAAAGCCATATCCTCTTTGAGTTATCCCCCATGTCATTCAGGAGGTAGCCGGTTCGAATCCCGCACCAGTCAATTATTAAGTTTCATTTGCCCGGGTTTGGTTTGTTGCTTTGGTTTTTCTACATTAATGTCAACGCACATATAGAATGGTTCGCGATTTGGTTAACCTACGCACACTTCACACAGGTGGCACAACAAACACCTCTTTTGGTTCTGGTTCTAAATTGTAAAAAAGTCTCATGCAAAACAATCTACAAATGTGATTTACCAGACAATATGCTGCTTTTCTGACTTCATACTCTCGTTATTACAAATGGTGGTCAAAAGGCGTATACGATTTGTGATCTTTATATTTAGATTGTGTGTTGATCTTTCATTTATTTATTTGTTTTGATGTTTTTGTTTTTCGTCCAATATGTGTTATTGTTACTACTATCAATATTGTTTCACTCGTCATCATCACAAGAGACTATATGGAACTAAAATGATACACAAAATGACACGATGGCAGGTCGGAACTGAGAAAGCAAACTTAACCGGACAACCCCGATTTATATGAAAAAAATGTTCAATTAATCTAAACACAGTTTATATAAGTTGAATTTACCCAGTACATATCAAATGCCATTAACTGAGAAAGTGGCGTACGTGTTACCATTTATTCAAAATGTGATGTGGTCGTATTACCGGACAACATGTTACTTACATGCTAAACTGATGCCGATTGAAAAAAACAAACATTGTCGTCCACCTGGAAGGCATCGCAATTTCGATTAACTAATGCCTGGCAACTATGCCACTGTGTGTCCAGCTTGCATTACATGTCTCGGTGAGAGTCAGTTGGCTGCTGGAACATGCACGACGATTTAGTCCGCAATTCCCATTATTCAACTGACGAGTATCTAGGCGAAAGAGACCACAATCTTCTTGGCTATTGCCGTCATCTGGATGCCCGTCTGACCAATATTTCCAGCTGACCTCAACTCCTTCACCTGGCACACACAGGATCCCTTGCTCACTCGTGCGGTGCATTCAATCCAAGCTATCTCCCCGTCCGGAATCAAATAATTCACGATAAAATCATTCTCTTCCAGGGAGCTTGGCACGGCCAAAATAAAAACGGCAACAAAGAGTACACAATAAGTTCTCCATAGATGCCAATCCGAAGGGCAGGGTGACCCACGGAACAGACTACTACATTTCCCAGAAACTTGAGGGATTATATATGGCAACAGACGTATTCACTCGCACAAATCCAATACATGAATAACAAGTCAGATTATTGACTTTTCAATTATAGACCTTTTGCTCAATGGCAGGCTTTTCCCCGTGAACTTAACACAGCAACAATCCATTTTGTTTTCATATCTTACGGTTGAATTGTTTCAAAATAGAATTCAGAAGGTTAGTTCTGTGGTTGAGGTTTACTATAAACAGGTATGGAGAGCGGAGAGCAGGTATTCCAGATATCACGAGTTATAATTGTCGGTAAGAGTAAGTAGGCTGCTTACACACAGCACGGGAAAGCACATTACAACCAGCATCGTGCCACTGACGACCAGACCCGTGATACCGAGAAATGAAGGCACAATTTTGTCCGTAATGAAGGCCATCTTGGGGCTGACCGGCATCCCAATTTCTGTAGCTGATCTGCACTCCTCCCTCCTTGCACACCCAAATTCCCTCGGTCGCCTGATCATTGCAGTCGATCCATGCGCATTCCCCGTCTGGTATCACATCGTTCACGATGAAATCATTCTCTTCCAGGGAGCTTGGTACGGCAAGTATTCCACCCAACTTGGCACAGTCGGCTCTGGCACCCGACCAGATAACGTTGTTTGGCGTGAGGAAATAACAAGAAGTTCCCCAGTGATGCCACTCCGGAGGGCAGCGTGGACCACGGAGCAGACTTCTACATTTCCCCGAAACTTGAGTGACATAGCAAGTGGATAAAGCAGCGAATATGATGCAAACTTCAGACAACATGATGAACTCACAAACACAAGTGTAAACAAATGAAAATTTAAATCTAAAATTACTCTCCAATTTTCCTCATCAACGTCAATTGTAGAAATATCGAAGTCATTGTTTTAGAACAAACATCTGCAAAAAATGTTGGTAGTTTTTATATTAAAATCGTTCGCAGAAAACATATGTGTGCTTGTATCTCATCAAACGGAGACCAATTGTCAACACTCAGCTGCATCGAGCTCAGAAGATCAAATTAATCAGCCAACAGAGAGATAGAGTGAGGGGTATAACAACTGCAACTGCTCAACATCAACAATAAAACCATCATTTCACATGACAAAGTACCTAATTGTATCCATTCAAACAAATCCATTAGCGAGGCATGGTATTTACAAACCATATCGATTCACCATTAATTTTGCCAATTTCCATTAGGTTATCCAGCAACCTTGAGCAACGTGGATGTTGATGCACTTATTCAATTTACAACATGATAGCAAATTGCTACCACGGGAACAATGCACCAAAAATACATTCATCAACGCATATGCATACCGACAATAAATATACATTAATTTCCAATAACTAGTAAGGCCGACTGGAAGCAAGTTATTATTATACCAGGCATTTTCCATGCAGGTAAAATGTATAGCAATTATAATAAATTGTCTATTCCCCAGCTTATTAAAAGTAGGATGACATACTCAAACACAAGCCCCTAGGATCTCAGCTCATGCAACTTTGGATCTTTTAATTCCAAAATCGTACATAAAATATTATGCTGATGTATCATGAATGCCACAGTTTAAAACTTCACGAAACAATGAAATAACCTTAAAACTGAAAAGCGTTGTTTCTTCGTTTGTTCAGTTTTGGAAATGGTGTGATTTTGGCTTGAATTTATTTATTTTCATTATTTCCTTTTCACTTCAGGGGAAGAGGAAATCTGATCGAGGTAATCAGGGAACATCTTATAGCTGTTTGCTTGTTCTATATACCCTCATTTTCAATGTCAGAGTCCCATGTTTAGGGATATCCAGAATTAGTTTTTAGTATCCAGAATAAGTATTATTTTTTTCATTTTTGTAAATATATGGAATTTAATTTGGGCAAAATAAGAGATAAAAGAGTCGGGAAAAAACATGCAACAAAATCACCCAAAAAGTGCATACATGAAAAGTGCTCTGTTGTATGTGGGCATTAATCATGCCCTATTTTGGCTAACTGTAGCACGGGATCAAACATATTTGCATGACGTGTCTTTTCCTGTGCGTGACCTCGCGATACCTGTCGGAAATAGCCGACAGCATGACGTAACTATCCGAAGTTGGATGAAACGAGTTTGTAATGTTTCGGATAAATCCGTAAAAAAATATCAAAAATTGAATTTTTTGGTCACGTGACCCTCCAGTGAATTTAGCCGATACGGGTCCTTATAGTCAGATAATAGTCGGGACCTTTTCGGGTCCGGGAACCAAACTACGCTCTGCGATGACAAATATTGCTCAATTGGTGTTACCACAAGTAAGAATTGATATCTCAAGTACAAGGTGGATGTTGAGGTAGCTTGGACTGGCTTTGGATTTAAATGAAGCATCACATGCAGCGGCTTGTAATGAAACGAGTATATGAGTGACAATGCGGCATCCAGTCCAATAAAATGTCCGCAATGTGGAAACTCGTTGGGTTTTCCGACCGTATAGGATGTTTGTTTCCTTTTCAAGAAAAGGGTTTAAATGTTTTCAATCACTGGCTTGGGCTTTCGGATGAAACCGGAAACGAAATTCTTGTGTATCCAATATGCGAGTTTTATTAGTTTGGCCTGTGAATATCGCAAGCCTCAGTCAGTTCAGTAGCTGTTTATTGGCTGTTTGCACAATGCAGGATGATGAATATAACATCGATCATCGTGCCACTGACGACGAGATCCCCACTCTCGGGTTAGAATGGCACATTTTACGCCTATATTATGAGTACCTAGATTGACATCCAAATTCCTGTAGCTGACCTCCACTCCTCCATTCTCGCACACACAGGTTCCCTAGGTCTCTTGATCGTTGCAGTCGATCCAAACAGACACCCCGTCCGGAATCACATAGTCCACGATGAAATCATTCTCTTTTTAGGATCTCGGCACGGCCAGAATGCCACCCAACTTGGCGCTCTCGGTTCTGGTACTCGCCCAAGGAAATGTAGATTAAGTGAGGAAATAACAAGACAGAGACAAGTTGATAAAATGAAAAACAATGCAGAAACGTGACTAACCACGAATTCCTTCATCAATGTTCAATCTATTACTCTTCAATTTTCCTAATCAAAATCCGAAAGAGGTCCAGCTCTTTGTTTAAGACCAAAACTGTCTAAAAAGTTGTTATTTTTAACATTTCAATTTTCCATTGAAAACATGTCCTTGTATCTCATTAAAAAAGACAAGATATAAATTCAGAGGCAAACATATCGAGCTGTGATGATCAAATAATCAGCCAAGACAGATAGATAGAACGAACGATTGGGAACTGCACCAGCTCATCTTCAACAACGAAGCCATCATATTTGACAACAGAGCCATATTTCCACTTGATATCCATTCAATAGCTCTATGTATTTCGATCAGTGTATTTACAGATAATAGCAATGCGCCAGAAAGAAGAGTTGACGATCTTCACTCCTTAAGAAACTTGAGTATTGGTGCATATGATTCAATGTACACCTAATGTGGTAACTGGTTTGCATCATCAAGTTGATCAAATAACCTATTAAATCGTATTGAAAGATCTCCATGACATACATATACGGGTTCGAGCAGCATCAGTTTATGGCATAATTAGCTCCAAGTCACTTCCACGCTGAACAATGATGTAGAATTATAATATTCAATGTCATATTTCAATTGTAAACAAATATATAACAATTCATTTGCAAGCCATATTCTACCTAAAATAAGAACTCATGCTTTATTGTACAGATGCAGCTGCTGAGTAATATATCAGTATGTTACATGTGTCTACATGTGCCTACATTTGCAATGCCCCACTACTGAGTTTTCTCGATTCTGTACAATTAATTCTTATTCGGCCTATAATATTTGATGACACTGTAATGACATCTTTCAAAACAACTAGCATGATATATTCAAGTATCTTTTTATTGTTATTGATTGTAAATAATGTACATACACCGCCATTGATACATGTCTATATATTTACCTTCCAGACATGATGCTATAATAAATTGTCACCCAGTTTGTACCATTCTCAATATCCACTGAGTGCATGCATCATTATTATCACTGTATACACAGTGCCTTTCAATTTATATGAACAGATTATTGGGTAAACCATTACGAACACATAACTTCATTTATTTCGGTTCCCTCTACAATATTTTATTCAAAGTGCAATGCTGAACACTTCTAGATTGGTGGTCTACTGGTCTGACATTATACACTGCGAGTATTAAGCAGGAGCTGTTACTGAGAGAGCCTTCATATCATATCGCCATTAATAGATGCATTCAACACACAAATCCACTGCATACAGTATAGAATAGGGGATACGGCATAGAGAGAGAAAGAACAACATGGTAGATGCGCGTCTCTAGTTAACAATAGCAACTGATGGGGCATAGACGCGATACAAGCCACGGGTTGTATTCTGAGGTGAAATTGATGCAGGCATAGTTATAATGCATCGCTTAGTATACTGTAATGTTCAAGATAACTGCCATGATCATAACACCGCTATTTCACCACTAAATCTTCACCACCATATCACCACCATCACCACCATACCACAACCATATCACCACAATGTCAGCACCATATCTCCACCATCTCATCACCATACCACCAACAATTACCTCTTACTACCATATACTCACAATTATCAGAACTATCCGACCTATACCAATTATACCCCATCGCTACCCGAATTATTGATGTAGGGCCACCATCGTTATAACAAAGGAGCGAAACCACCAAACACGCATAACATCGAGAAACAAAGCTAATCTCAAATAGTATGAAGCATTTCAGGGAGTTTTGCTCGCAGCTCTAGATGCATGATAATGCTTAATCATTAATTGATTTATTCTTCATTTTCACTGCCTAACCTATGTGCATGTAGAGGGGTCTCTGTGTATAGATTAAATCGTTTCGTCTTCCCTTAACTACTCTTTCGGGAATGTCTTCCCTTCTTCCAGTGGGTATCATGGCTCAGATATCTTGGGATTCAATTGTGTTCTTTATTACAAATGTTTTTTGTTTTTTTATACTAATAAATGCATAAGGTATTTATCTATGCATAATTTATCAAAATATATGGATGCGTTTGAAAATGCAAGGCAATGCAATACAATGATGATATTCGAAATCATAAACGGATAAATTACAAAATTTTCATAGAATCGTTTTGTATTACTCGTTTTACATTTCAATAAATGAGCGAAAGGTTTCAATTTATGATAATTATTATTTACTGCTGGTTGTTAGTTTTATTTAACCCAAATACTTGAGGATTGGACATTTGGAGGATTGATTAATATTTTTTTATTATCATCCCATTGCGGCGTAGCGTCAGTGAATGATAACATCGTAGTCGTAGATCACACCGACAGCGTGAATATAATAATACTGACCGTGCAATGACACTTAAGCCCCGGTTAACCTAGTACGCGTGAAAGCCTCGAGCACCGGCTCTGTCGTGGTCGGCGATGTTCAGATGAATGTCATCACTGAGCACCGGTGGCGAGACGGTACCGTGATGCGATACATTCCCACCGCCGTGCCGCCGTACTTCATCGCGTTGGGTGCGAACGGCAACCTGCTCATCGGCGGACTGAACACGCACGGGGAAATTGACGCGATTGACGGCAGTGGTACCAGGGTGTTCACCGTGACTCCGGTGATTGCCGAGGAGCAGGTGTCATGCCGCAGTGTCTCCTATACGGAGCGGACAGGCAGAGTTTCTACGCCGTGTTACACGGGAAGGAATCGAACATTGGTCACGTCCATCGTTACAGTTCTACCAGGGACATTATTTGGTGTATGGCCTATGATCTTTACGATTCAAACGAGATCATCCTCAAATGGCAGTGACCAACTGCTTCTCTTTAAAAGGTTATGAAAAACTGTAAATCTTATTTGATCATTTCTTGCGTGAGGGATGCAAATTGAGGTGATAGAAACCAGGCACATCAATTGGTTAAACAAATAGATACATGATTTTGTTTTTAACGGGGATGTCAATGACTACGAAAGGAATCCCTTTAAAGATGTTTTATGATACATTTTATAATGAAAATTCAAACCCAATCCGTTCTCTAGATGATTAGGAATTGTGAATAATATGAAACATTGTGTAAAACACAATGTTATGACCATGTATGTAATCGACATGCACTTGAAGCTTAGATCATTTTCACAAATGTTTCGCTTTGAATGATTTGCAATCACATTATGCGGTTGTACACATGTTATAGTCGTATACACTGTATGCATAAATAGTCCTTGTATTGCTGTTACACGCAGTTCTTAGTGGCAATCACAATAAGTTTCAGTTCTCGTTGTGTTGCGTTTTTATATAGATTGTATATCAAGTCCCGTGCTGTTTGAATTTCTACATGATTCGATCGTTATCGATAATTAAGGATAACTCAACGCAACGATAATTTTGCAGTGTTATTATAATGCTTCTGCACATTCAATGAAACAATTGTAAGCTGGTTTTCTGGAGTTGATCATGTGTGAACATGTTCATCATGGAATTTCATATACGTTCCTTACTGCGCGCTCAACAGTAAATATGAATCATTACAAATCAAATAGAAAAAAAAACATCATTGTTGCTAAATTCCAATAATGTCTTTGATACTGAGCTCTTAATGTAAGATCCAACAAGATCTAGATGGGATTGTGACAAATAACTGGCAATATGTCGACATCCTGAGATGAATAATTCACCCAATCAGTAACAAATAAAAATAACACAGTACACAGCAGGAACTTGGAAAGCGTCTTAAAATCTTAAGAATAATCACCTTTATCCACAACATTTATCAATATGTGAAACCGTTAAAATGTCTGCACTTTACACTAATAGAAGCGGATACAACCTTTAATCTATTGTGTAACATTAGACATAAGAGTAAGATAACTATCACTCTATGTCAGTATCATTTGAAGTTTTGATAAAGATGATCGTATTGCAGTATTTTACTCAGGGGTCTACTTTTTACTAAAATAATCAGTTCAGCAACTGTTATGTATAGATTATTATTACACCTTGCCATCTCTGGTCACGTAGTGCATTGTACGATATTTTGCGCCGAGATAACAGAAGCATAAGAGGGACATATCAAGCCCAATTGTGAGGGTTCCAGTGGGAGAAGGCCTTTTCAGGAGGAGGTGGAGGAGGGAGGGTGCAAAGGAGGAGGGAGTGGTGGAGGTGGTGGAGGAAGTGCAAGTGATATTGATAGCGGAAGTAATTGATCCGGACGACATAACCGGACACGCTCTACGTTACTGTGCGCATCAGCTATCTGTCCCACACAGTTAGTATAGAGATACTGAAGACCAGAGTGATGAATACCGCTATCAATTTACGGGTTCTAGTCCCATGTCAAGCATACGATAGACGAAAACAGGAAAGTTACATGACTGATGATGACGGGAAACAAGCAAATTAAACAATAGCACAGTGTCAGAATAGAAGTCGTACCGAAAGAACATGAAGCGATAACATCGATACAAACAAAATAAACTAGAACATTTGTCAGATGTTTATCAATAAAAATCGAGAATATGGAGTCCTGCGCTATCATCAACACAGCCGGCGAATGGGAACTACACTACTACGCCTGGCTCTAAACGAACGTTCTGGCGTTTTGAAGAGTGTGTATGGCGCCCTCTGCATGCATACAATCCAGGATTCGGCTAAATGGATGTTGCTGGGGTTTCATCAATAGCGGGAACTCGCTGACGTCACTGAGACTCACAGATGCCACCGTCATCACAATCACTGGACCAGTCAGACATCGCAGTCCAGACTTGGGGCTTTCAGCTAGGGCTTGAGCCTAGTTTCGGAAATTATTTCCAATAGTCGGTCACGTGACGGTAATGTGCCATTAAACTGTTTTAAACGCGAGTTAACAAAACAAGTGCTAACACATGAGACAATTTGAAGTTAATTTTAACTTTTAACAGTTAATTTTAACATGTTTGCCAACCACTGTGTATCGTGCGGTTAATGACAATTTGTGACGACGTATATTCGAGTTCCTCTGGGTTATTGGGGCTTGGTGTTTATATCTTATAAGCAGAATTTTTCTGTAACAGCAATCCAAAAACAACGCCCATGTTTAATGTTGATAAACAATTTCGGCTGCCGTTTGTACATGTATAAATATTATTGATTATTGGAACGGAAACCAGTCTATCATCGGATGAGCCATCTCGTCCGCCAGTGGCTGGTTTGTGTTCATGGCAACCTAACAGTCAGCAATTACGAGATCGTTGTTCTGTTTTAAATATAAATTAAAATAGATCCGGATCCCATTTTAACATACGTACCCTGCATAGGAGGTGGATCTCTAAATCTGGGATCCTGTGCATTAAACAAACAGACCCTAAATGTATCAGCCTCGCAGCAAATGCGCGTGACGCATATTTCCGGTCAAAAAATGCAGCTACTATTGGTAACAGACCGATCCACTGTTTAGCTTACGATTTAAAACAGACTAGTGAAATGACAATGCATAATACATGTACAATATTTATTATGCCTATTAATACACTTTCACTTTTATTAATTATTGTGTTTTGCACGTACAGGTAAATGTTAATAAGAATATGTTACAGGAAAAACAATCATTATAATGATCAATTCGCCAATAATTATGCAAAACTGCAAGAATTGAGATCGTCATTGTTTTCTTTTTTTGTAAATTTATATCTCAATTCGATCGTTCGAGAAGAAAAAAGTGATTGTATGTTTTTAATATCTTGGCCAAATAATCATCCTACACCGAATGTTTAGAAGCATCTATGCCAATGCAAATCACCAGGTGGACGTGTAAACAAACTTGTGAACAATGTTCAGGTTTGAGTAAAAGTTTCTGTAAGCAGAGGAATATCGCTTATACCGTTAAGCAGCTCTATGAAATTGGCCCAACACTACAGATGAAACGTCATTTTCAATGAAAACAGTTTCAAATTCGCACTAAAATTCGAATTAAAATTGATCGCACGAATACTAGACAAGGTGTTATTTTTATGCTGTACTATTATTCTTAAAGTGATATTGAAAATGGTGCTTAAGTGAACACGATTTGTGCTCTGTTCAAATTTGAGTTGGATTTGATTTAGTTTTGTTTGGCCTGGTTTGGTTTGTTGGTTTGGTTTTTCTACATTCAGATAGAGCACGTATATAGTATGGTTAACGATTTGGTTAATCTACGCACAATTCACAATGGTGGCACAACAAACAGCTCTTTTGGCTCTGGTTGTAAATTATACTCGTCTGATGCCAACCAGGCTATCTACAAATGATATTTTAGAATGAAATTGGTTTGAAATTCACACTAAAATCCGAATATAATATAACACACATAAAATGTTACTTTTCTGTCTACCGATGCTTATTAATATTGAAAATGGTGCAAATGTTTTTTTATTTTTTTTTATTAATTCTGTTTGCTTCTTACTTTTTCTTCTCATTTTGAAATTCACAAAAAATAATGTGAATAAAATTGATTGCACTAATACACGTTTACTACACAACATGTTACTTGTATACGATACTTCATGATGCTTATTGATGTTCAAATTGTACCATTGATGCTGAATTGTACACAATTTGTGCCCTTTCATTTTTTTTCCCCATTTTTTTTTCCCATTACTATTTTACCACATATACACCATGAAATTAATCTGACCAGAATTCACAAAACAACTTGAATTTCTGCAAGTCATCATGTCAGATGTTGGACTTTGTCTTTCTAGTCTCTAATATACAGGTACAGTGCGGGTCTGGGCTCTATCGGCAATGTGTGACTACGACTTCAAATTGAGGGTATAAAGTGAAAAGTAAACATTGATGAACACATAGAGAGCAAAGCTTGATAACAATGAATTATTCCGCCCGTGACTAAAGCATGTCAGATGTCACGATGGAACAAAGTTGAATGAATGTTACAAGGGAATACGGATTTTAAATGTCGATTTTTGTAGGAAATGAGAGAAGAGCAGTTTGTAGTGTTGATCATTTTTTTTTTTTTTTTTTTTTTTTAGTGTTTGCCTTTTGCTACTGTCATACGACGTGTCTTAGGATGTTAAGAAACAATTATCGAAACTCTGGGGCTATAGTGGTGCGTGACTTTTCGCCTTTTGGTGCACTCTCTCTTCAGCGCTCTCAATTATACGTGCCCCTGGGAGGAACGATGGATGTTAAGAAACAATTATCGACACCATGTGCTAAAGTCGTGCATGACTGTAGCAGAGTATATAGCGGTTGTTAGCAGCCACAAAACTGAAGCCAATTTTGAATACCCTCCTTCCAAGGATATACGAGTTTCATGTTATAATCATATTGACGACAACGTCTTGACACATGTCCCTTAAGGATGTCATTCCCATAGATTTATGCACAAAATATGTCGATTTTCAATCCTGTAGTATCCCAGTCTTGTCCTTTGAAATATCTTCTACAACGAAGCTTAACAAACACATTCTTTGAATCCAGGAAAGCAAGGTGATTATATTAGTCTCGATTTCGCAACGGGAAATCTTTGTCGAAAAAGTAGATGTTCCAACACCAGGGAGGCACTCAAGTGTTTCCTCAAGCTACTTATGTCTCCCTAAGAAGGATTGTCCTATAAGTGACGTTGGTGACGCAGACAGTTTAGTCTGTAATGATGGAATTGGACAAACAAAGTAAGCACTTTGTGTTTCCTCTGCCGGAATATGTCCTGCCTGATCATGTTAGGAGGCGGTGCACTTATGGGTACAGTACAGGATTGGTAGCATACCCAAACAGAAATGTTCACAGTTGTACGTATAACTTCCGGGATATGAAGGTGGTGCTGGTAGAAACAAACCGTTAAATAAAATATTTCCACATGAAATGGTGTATTTATCCAGAAATTAGTCAAACAAAGACCGAAAACAGTTTTGATCTCTGAGTGAGATCAAAGCTCCTAGATCATGTGAAAATACCGTGAGTGTTTTCACTGTTTTCTATAATAGTTTCCGATTATGACATGAGCTGAACATTTCACAGGTTCGTTTTTATTCCATGACAAATCAATTAAATTATGAACTTAAGGTCTGCAGCTGTTCTTTCACCTTTACCAACCGTGCATTATGCCTTTAATGGTTGACCGTGCAGCGCGTAATGAAATGAAACTTAATTGAATAAAATGGTTGTAACGTAAAGATCGAGGGGCTTTGTCTCAAAATGTCCAGTGTATCCGTGAAGTGTTGTAAACATGGTGCTCCGAAACAGGTACGAGTTATGGAGGCTCAGTTCTGGTACTACATACGGTGAAATACTTCTTATGTCCACAATTTCCATTAGAAATTGAGGTTGCTGAAATGAAGGTGTGGCCAAGACAGCCAGATCAATGCTGTTTTGGATTCGCACTTCGTTGAGATATGGTTTACAAGTTAGAGGTTTGGGTGATCGTACTCAGGCTGCTTGCAGACGGCATAGAAATGACCTTCACATGGGACATCATGCCACTGACGAAGAGATCCGTACCTTCGAGAAATAATGCCACAATTGACTTGAACATCCTGATTCGGTTGATTGCGATCCCAATTCCTGTACCTGACCTCCACTCCTCCCTCCTCACACACCCAGGTTTCGTCGGTTACCAGATCATTACAGTCGATCCAAGCATTCTTCCCGTCCATTATCACATCGTCCACGATGAAATCATTCTCTTCCAGGGAGCTTGGTACGGCCAGCATGCCACCCAATTTGGCGCACTCGGCTCTGGCACTGGACCAGATAAAGCTGGTTTGAGTGACCAAATAACAAGAAGTTCCCCAGTGATGCCACTCCGGAGGGCAGGGTGGCCCCTCACGGTGCAGACATCTAGCTGTAACTTGAGTAGAACAGCAAGTGGATAAAGCAGCAAATGTGATGAAAACTGCAGGAAACATGACGACCAAAGGCTGAACCACTAATTTAACAACTATAGTTCTTTTTAAATAAACATCCACATACAATTCAAAGATGAAACGATCTATAGACCTGTTGTTAGCAAGTTTGAAGAAAATGTTAGCAGTAGTAGCATTAAGATTATAGACTGAGAGGAGGCGACGTGTGATCGTATATCATCGTACGCACTGACATCAAATCAAAACACAGCCAGAGCTTTGAAGTTCAGCGATCAGTAATCAGTCAAGACAGAGGGAGAGAATGAGGGGATTGGGAACTGCACCAGCTCAACTACCACAATAAAGCCACTGTTTCACGTGACAACGCAGTGACCAAATAACAAGAAGTTCCCCAGTGATGGCACTCCGGAGGGCAGAGTGGACCACGGTACAAGCATCTAGCCACAACGTGGGTGACAGAGCAAGTAGATAAGACAGCAAATATGATGAATTCTGCAGACAACATGATCAAGAGCAACTACAGTATACTTCTGAAGGCTGTTCGAATGGCGGGAAATCATGTACTTGTTAACGTACAATCTTCGCCACTTTTCAGGTGTATGGTGATATGGTCACCTGACCCTTAGTTTTGATACAATACCAGTCAGGTTGAAAGTAACCAGACTTCAGTGAGATGGATGCACCAAGCAATCTCTCACACCTTGAAATGATGAGAGGCAACAAGTGTTTGCCTTTTGCTACTGTCATACGACGTGTCTCAGGATGTTAAGAAACAATTATCGAAACTCTGTGGCTATAGTGGTGCGTGACTATTCGCCTTTTGGTGCACTGTCTTCGGCGACAACTGTCTCTTCCGCGCTCTCAATTATACGTGCCCCTGGGAGGAACGATGGATGTTAAGAAACAATTATCTAAACAATATGATAAAGTCGTGCGTGACTATAGCAGAGTATATAGCGGTTGCTAGCAGCCAAAAAACTGAAGCCAATTTTTAATACCCTCCTTCCAAGGATATACGAGTTTCATGTTATAATAATATTGACCACAACATCTTGACTCATGTCCCTTAAGGATGTCATTCCTATAGATTTATGCACAAAATATGTCGATTTTCAATCCTGTAGTTTCCCAGTCTTGTCCTTCTACAACGAATCTTAAGAAACACATTATTTGGGTCCAGGAAAGCACTGATGATATTAGTCTCGCATAGGGAAATCTTTGTCGAAAAAGGTGATGTTCCAACACCAGGGAGGCACCACTCCGGTGTTTCCTCAAGCTACCTATGTCTCCCTCAGAAAGGATTTCATAGAACTGACACGGGTCACGCGGACAGTGTATAGTCTAATGATGGAATTGGACAAACAATTAGTAGCACTTCGTGTGCCCCTCTGCCGGGGTGTGTCCTGCCTGATCACATTAGAAGGCGGTGCGATTGGAAGTTCAGCGATCAGTAATCAGTCAAGACAGAGAGGGAGAGAGTGAGGGGATTGGGAACTGCACCAGCTCAACTACCACAATAAAGCCACCTTTTCACGTGATGAATTAGTTTCAAGTAATTAACTGCTGCAAACTGCTCATGAACCGAAATAATGACCTCAAACATATAATGCTTTGAGGTAATAGGAACTGACGTTTCAATCCTGACTTTTTGGAGCGTATTCACGTTTCTGCTTCATGATGGTGATATTATATTTTTCCATTTTAATGAGCAACAACTAAGTCATAATATAGACATAAATACAGTTTTACCACACAGCATGTTACTTTTATACTATACTGCATGATGCTTATTGATATTCAATTGGTGCTAAATTGTATACGATTTGTGCTCCTTTCAATTGTGGGTTTTTCCCTCTTGTTCGCAATACACTTCAAACATATACACTCTTACAATGATCTGAGCAAAATTCACAAAACAACTTGAATTTATGCAAGTCAACATGTCAGAAGTTTGACTTGGCCTTTCTAGTCTCTAATATACAGGTACAGTGCTTGTCTGGGCTATATCAGCAATGTGTAACTATGACTTCTACTTGAGGGTATAAAGTGAAAAGTAAAAATTGATTAACAGATAGAGAGCAAAGGTTGATTACAATGAATTATTTCAACCGTGACTAAGGCATCATATATGTCACGATGGAACAAAGTTTAATGAATGTTACGCGGGGACACGGATTTTAAATATAGATTTTTGTAGGAAATGAGAGAAGCGCAGTCTGTAGTGTTGATCAAATATTTCACTTACATTTTATAGTTTTGGGTTTTCGCAAAGTGATTTACAAACGGTGAAAACACGTGTTATTTCATGATGAAGTTGATAAGATGGCAGGTATTTTTTTTTATAAATTATTCTTTATAGTCCATTCTCAATTATGCCAGGAATGAAATCATGACAATACAATGCATGCAATTTAGAGACAATTGATGAATGTGTCCAGTTATAGAGGCTGAAATATCTCAATAGAATGGGACAATTCTTGAATTGTGTTTATACCAAACAAATGATATACCCTTATAAAGGCAGTTTAGTTGCACGCTTTGCCCGACTCTCTCGGTTTGTTTACAAATACATCCGGGGATCCTAGAAGTATTAGACTTGGGGCCAAGTCTTTCTTAGTCCGCGCGGTGATTGTCTCTTTTTTCCCGCGAAACCGCGCGAGACTCATGGCTACGGCGAGAGTTCAGCTCTCGGCCCGGGACCGCTCAAAAAGAAAGACTTTGGAAACCTGTTTTCTCTTTGTACATGGCCTATGGGCTCTTTAGCCGAAATCGTACGGACGCGTCTGATTGGCCAATCTGTATTAAATATATGAATATTCATTATGTAGGCCTACGATACATCCTGCACGTGTACGGCTGATTCACGTTGAATACACAACCACAGCCGTCGCACGTATCTAGCTATATAGCTGCAGTGTGACCTTGATAATGAGACTTTTAACTCGTGGGTCGTGAAATTAATATGTGCATGTTTGTTTTTATCTTCTTTGTGCATAATAGGAATATCTTATAAGTCCGTCTTACTAACTGTAGCTATAGTGTAGACCTACGTACATCGGGTAAATGTTAACCTACACACTTGCTAAAAAACATTATTGACATTTACCGTGGGTATTATTCATTTCCATGAACTAATGCACGTATGTTAAACTAATAGATTAAGTTCCAGCTTAATACAAAATGATTTATTAAATCATTCAACTTATGAAGTAATTGAACATAAACCATACTTTGAAAATGCTGTCCAATGTAAGTAGTAAGTACACCACTGCTGCTTTATTTGAAATTGTATACACCCTCAAATAAAATGGACTCGTCTTAAAGGCCGTCTCTACGGCAACCGTAATGCAAAGCACGCCCATACGAGAATAAATGAATATGCGTCTAAAACAGGTTTCCCAAGTCTTTCTTTTTGAGCGGTCCCAGGCCGAGAGCTGATTTCTCGCCGTAGCCATGAGTCTCGCGCGGTTTCGCGAGAGTTGCGAAAAAAAAAGAGACAATCACCGCGCGGACTACGAAAGACTTGGCCCCAAGTCTATAGAAGTATAAGCACTGACCAATCAGCAAGCAGAAAACTTCTTCCGAACATGGCGGCAGAGTCGTTATACGATGTTTATGGAGATGGGCAGAGAAATAACTGTACCCTGACCCAGGTAAATTATGAAGTGAAGGAAATTGGGAAGAATTCGGAAGAATGATAGATGCTCTCTCAGTTTTATGTGAAATCCTGCTGTGGTACCATTGAAAAAAGGTAGTATTTTGACGGGTTTTGTAACGCATATTTTCGTTGTTTGTAGGCGTACATTCATTGCCATTTGTTATCAACAAAGAACTCGAATATCTCTAAATGAGACCTTCACAGTATCAAATATGTATCTGTTCACTACAAAAAGTCATTATTTTAACACGGAAACCCCGCTGAAATAAGAATGATCAGTGAAATTCGCACGAAGTCAGAGTCATCAATATTCAAGTTGCGCGTACTGCGGCACAAAATATGCATACGTAGTGAATTAAACCGAGCATGTTTCATTATAATGAATCAAGATTGCAAGAATTTAGATCGTCATTGTTTTCTTTTTTATACATTTCTTTCGAAATTCGATCGGTCCAGAATTTTGTTCAATGTGTGTTTTCAAATCTCTTGCCCAAATAATTATGGGAGACGAATTGCATAGAGCTGCTTATGCATAATGATAATGATTGTGCGCTGCATCGATGTTCATATTAATGTTAATGTGGCTGCCTAATATTCAGCACAGAAATAGGACACTTAATCCTTCTAAACCGATTGTTTAAATGAAAATCACCAGGCAAGTGTAAGCATACTTCTGAACCAAAAAAACCTTCATGTTTCATTAAATGTTTCTGCTACAGTAAGCAGAGAAGAATCGCTTACCGCTAAGCAGCTCTATGAAATTGGCCCGAGTTCTAAATTATACACGTCTCATGCAAAATATGTATTAATCTACAGATTAAGTGTCATTTACAATGAAAACAGTTTGAAATTCACACTAAAATTCGAATAAATTAATCGCATGAATACAGTTTAACCAGACAGTAAGATATTTATGCTATACTAATTATGCTGAATAATTGATACTGAAAATGGTGCTTAATTGAACACGATTTGTGCTCTTTTTAAATTTGAGTTGGATTCGATTTAGTTTTGTTTGGCCTGGTTTGGTTTGTTGGTTTGGTTTTTCTACATTCAGATAGAGCACGTATATAGTATGGTTCACGATTTAGTTAATCTACGCACAATTCACGGAGGTGGGACAACAAACAGCTCTTTTGGCTCTGGTTGCAAATTATACACGTCTGATGCAAACCAGGCTATCTGCAAATGTCATTTACAATGAAGTTGGTTTGAAATTCACACTAAAATCCGAATATAATATAACACGCATAAAATGTTACTTTTCTGTCTACCGATGCTTATTAATATTGAAAATGGTGCAAAAAAATGTAAACGATTTTTGCTCTTTTAAAAATGTGTATACATTGATGAAATTGAAATGTGTTTACATTTATTATTTCTTTTTGCTTCTTTTTATTTTTCTTCTATTTTTTGTAGGCATGTCTATTCAATTAATCTAAGCACAGTGCAAAAAGTTTCACCACTTGAATTGGCCCACAATTAAAAACGTCTTATGCAAAACAGGCTATCTACAGATTAAATATCATTGACAATGAAAGTGGCTTAAAATTCACAATAAATAATTTGAATAAAATTGATTGCACGAATACACTTTTACCACACAACATGTTACTTTTATACTACATGTATACTGCATGATGCTTATTGATTTTGAAATTGGTGCTGAATTTTAGACAAATTGTGCTTTTTCATTTTTTCATTTTTTTTTATTTGCTTTCTTTTCTAGATACATGTTTTACATATATATACCATGAAATTAATCTGACCAGAATTCACAAAACAACTTGAATTTCTGCAAGTCAACATGTCAGATGTTGGACTTGGCATTTCTAGTCTCTAATTATACATGTGCAGTGCGGGTCTGGGCTATATCAGCAATGTGTGACTACGACTTCAACTTGAGGGTATAAAGTGAAAATTAAAATTTCATGAACACATAGATAACAAAGCTTGATAACAATGAATTATTCCACCCGTGACTAAGGCATGTCAAATGTTAAAGTTGAATGAATGTTACGCGGGGACACGGATTTTAAATGTCGATTTTTGTAGGAAATGAGAGAAGCGCAGTTTGTGGTGTTGTTCAAAAAATTATTTGACTTAAATTTACAGTTGTTTGTTTTCGCACAGTAATTTACAAATGGTGAACATGTGAAATACGTGTCATTTCACGATGAAGTCAACATAAGACTCTTCTCAATTATGCCACAAAATAAATCATGACAAGTCAATGAATAAAATTTAGAGACAATTAATGAATGTGTCCAGCTATAAAGGCTGAAATATCAGCCAATCGTTCCTATCAAACCGGTAAACTCGACTGAAAATTATTACAAGTGATCAGATTAATTAAATGCTCACCATGAGTACGCTATAGTCTTGTTCATCCTGTCATCGTTGCAAACAAACAGAACTTCCAGCACAATCAAGATCAGTTTTGAGCTCAGGCGCAAAGCTCAAACGGTCCACATGCACAGTGTGATCGAAAATTGTCATATTTCCGCTACTGCAAGAAGTGTCCCGCAGGTCAGTCGATTTTACTCCATGAAAACAGTTCCATCCGTACGATGTGTGGGGGATATTCGAAACGAAACTCTTTTATGAAAAGCTGTAATTCTGAAAGTACCGGTGGTTTGCGCTTGACGTTCGGGACTGGATGTTCTGATTAACAGTTATCGTAGACATATGTCACTGTGTCTCCAGCGTGCACAGCGTCATCAATGTTACTATCTGAAGAAACACTGGGATTGTTGATAGGGAAATTGAGATGTACATGATTGTGTGAGGGCGGTGTATATATGGGGAATGGCAGCCAGATCCAACACCGATTCTGACTTGGGTTCTGAATTACAGGTCACGGTGAGAGTAAGCAGGCTGCTTGCACACTGCACGATAAGACCACCCGCAATCCAAATCATGCCACTGACGAGTATCTTGGCGAATGACAACACAATCTTCTCCATGATAGCCATTGGGCTGCCCGTCTCTCCTATTCCTGTAGCTGACCCTCACTCCTCTTTCCTCGCACACCCAGGTTCCCTCGGTCTCTTGGTCGTTGCAGTCGATCCAAGCTTTCTCCCCGACCGGAATCACATCGTCCACGATGAAATCATTCTCTTCCAGAGAGCTTGGTACGACCACAATGTCACTCAAGTTTGCGCACTCGGCTCTAGCTCTCCACCAGGTAAACTGGGACTGAGTGGGCATATAACAAGACGTTCCCAAGTGAATCCACTCCGGAGGGCAGGGTGGACCACGGAGCAGACTCCTACACTTCGCCGAAACTTGAGAGACAGAGCAAGTGGATAAAGCAGCATATGCGAGCAAAAGTGCAGAAAACATGACTAAAGGCAAACTCGCTCGTCACTCTTACCGAAGAAAGTCAACAAGTATAGTTCTGCTTAGATTGGCATTCAAAGATGAAATTATCTATAGGCCTGTTGTTATATAGCAAGTTTTAAATAAATGTTAGCAGTAGTGGCAATAAGATTGTAGACAGAGAGGAGGCGACGTGTGATCGTATATCATCGTACGCACTGACATCAAATCAAAACACAGCCAGAGCTTTGAAGTTCAGCGATCAGTAATCAGTCAAGACAGAGGGAGAGAGTGAGGGGATTGGGAACTGCACCAGCTCAACTACCACAATGAAGCCACTGTTTCACGTGACAACGCAGTGACAAAATAACAAGAAGTTCCCTATAGACCGTGGGCCAGAAATCATAGCTTGTAAGTTCGTTGTGACTTCAGAGTGGCAACGTAATCTTTGCTGATATGAATCCATGAGAGTATATGAATGAATATTCTGGCTGTTGCCACCCTCAAAAGCTGCTCTTTGATGTGAAAAATAAAGGTTGAAAATCTCGAAAAAATAGCTGTTTCGTTTGTATTTTTCTGACAAGTCAACAGAGGGCGCTATTGCAACCTCGATCCTAGGATAGTTCAATCTCAATGAAGAAGTCACGTTTTACCTGGGGACGACTGGAGTTCTTAGTCAACATGGCGGCACCCATGAACTCGACATGTGTTTACCACATTGTGAAGAATCGGGGGAAATTTCACAGTTTACAATAACAAGTTGGCAGAAATATCTAGAATGTTGTGAAGAATGGAATGAGCTAGATGGCAAGGAGAGAGATGTTGCTCTGGGTAACGTAGAAATCATGGAAAACGAGGCCGGAGTATAGCTGTCATCGTCAGTAAACATTGAATTCGCCAGGCCTGTCATTCACTGTTGCTGTTAACTTTGTTAAGGTCAGTTTTCAATGTCAATGTTCGTTATCCTTATGGTGCATTGGCGGGATTGTAGAAAGATTTTGGGGTTAGTGTAGTTTACGCAACTCGTATTATTTTCAGTATTTATTTAGCTTCTTCTGTTCCAAAATGAGCTTTGTTACTAGTTAAAGCAAATTTATTCATGGGTCCTGTAAGCCCTAAAATGAACACATTTCGGCAATATTTCAGTGAAAAAAAAAAGTTTCTTACCCAAATAAATAGTTTAAATACTGAAAATAATACGAGTGGCGCAAACTACACTAACCCCAAGATTTTAATCCAGGCAATCCTGGATCCTAAATTATGTGCATACAAAAACTGAGTTAATAAAATCTATTACTAGACCTAGGCTAAGTTGGGAATCTTCCTGCAGTAGGAAAACATGTTTGGGGTGTTAACTACAGTCTGACAACATGTTCTTAGCAGGGTATAGTGACCAAACATGACATGTGTGTTTACGTAAATGGTGCTTTCTGCCTAAAATAGAATTCTGGGGCCGATTTTACTAACGCTTTGCGATCATCACTGAAGCCCAAATCCATCGCTACATGGAAAATTGCTATGCAAAGTAAAGTTTGATTTTCCATTTAGTGATGGATTTGGGATTTAGCGATGGTTACAAAGCATGAGTGAAATCGGCCCTGATATTTAAAAAAATTAGGTGTATAACAAAATTACAATTAACAAAGTACAGTATGTGTATACGTAAACATCAGTGTACTTGTGAACACAACTGTATGGTCATTTGCCAAAATGTTGGTGTTCTTGACCAATTCTGGTGGGGGCATTGAAGAAAAATCTTTCCGGAGCCGGCGGGGCGGTGTATTTGGTGTAACAGAGAATAACAGCTTTTGGACTCACCTAGAGAGGGTTTATATAATTAAGAGGAGTCCCCAAATATATAACTCCTTCCCATCATCAATAAATTCATTCAGTTTTTGCATCTGTCATATTTTCCCTTCTCATGTGATACAGTAGCCCTGTTTATGTCAGACATATTTTAAAGTTTTGGGCCAGTAAATCTTATGAATAGGTGTAACCTGGTTTTTTTTTTGAGAATTGGTTCTAACATTACACTTATCGGAACACTGTTTTATCCTTGGATTGCTATCCAAGTGGAATCATGGGACATACATTTTGTTTTCAATAGATTATAATTTCTGTAGATAAACAATTACCGGTAATGCGCTTATCATATATCACTTTTAATTCTAGGTATGTTTAAAATTGAAAGGCAGACATTGTGTGGTTTATTTTCAGATTCTAAAATGTGGCCAAAATCAAGTGATTCAGCAGAGGATGGAGTCAGTGATGCTGGAGCCCTACAAATCACCAGCAAGAGGAGACGCATAAATGAGGGAGGACAAAGGACAAATCATACAGGTTTTGCTTGTTGAATACATCATATGCAGAAAGGACATCAACTTCTGTGGCTCCCCTGAATGTGCTGCAGAGTGTGTCTTGCAAGTGTAAGAAGGGACATTGTAGTTCATGTAAAATTGTTGTTGTCTATCCAGTGAACTATGTTGCATTGACCTCTGTCAGAACACAGTGACTCACAATTAGAACTCAGTGACTCACAATTAGACCCCAATACTTAATGTGTAGTGATGAAGATAACAGGGACAATGATTTGTAGACACATACAATGTGGTCCATTTTTATACCCTGTAAGTTTACATAAATCTGTGAACATTTCTGTTTTGGTTTCCTACCAAAGTATGATAGTATGATAGTATTTTCATACACAGAGATTTATGAACACAACACATTAGTTGTATGTAGACATTAAAATATTAAAAGGTTACAGCAGTTACACACATGTACTACTGTATATTGTACACGCATGTTGTGTAATTGGCAAGTTAGATTTGGTATTTTAGGCTCCTGTTTAAAGGCCTCGAGTGACTAAATCTGCAATGTCCTATTCATTTTAAGTCAATGAAGATGTGATTAACAGGTTTTTATTGATACGCAGATATTTAGGTAGCCTACAGTGGCTGTAATGTTCAGGGGCCAATTTCATAGAGCTGCTTAAGGACCAAATTTTGCATAGCACAAAAAATCTTGGTAACTAAAATCAGTATGCCAGCCAAAGCTCCCTGCGAATGTTATACTCAGCAAACAATGGCTGAAATATAAGTCAAAAGCACTAAATATCACATGAAAATTTGGTTGGTAATCTTGTTTGATCAAGGAAGACTTTTCATGCTTAAGCAAAATTTGTGCTTAAGCAGATCTATGAAATTGGCCCCAGGTGTCATATGTCTTATATTTGATGGAAATGAGACTTCCCAGTTTATTACTCTGTGCCTGTCTTTTATTGAATGTTGTTATTTTGTTATTTTGTTATTTTTATATAATTATGCGTGTACTCTCTGCAATGCCAAACATCACGACTGTTTTGATGCCAACTGGGAGATTTTTCCCAAATAAACCACATGTGTTCCGATTCAATGAGGGGAATAAAGTTGCTATGGCAACACATGTTCAAGAGTTGATTGTGTCAAATTTCAGTATTTGTTTCCAGGTCAAGTCTAGATTGAAATGTACATGTAGGTTGTAATAACCTGTTTAGAGAAATAGCATGGCTGGAAATAAAGAAACACACAGTACAAAAGCAGCATTCTTAAATTAGGGGTTGCCCCGCCCCCTTCTCCTAACCCCAAACCCCCCCCCCCCCCACACCCCACCCCACACACACAACAAGTCTCAGGTAGTCATTTATTTTCATGGGAAATGTTGTTACAAAGAAATCTGCAAGATCTTAATGCATTTTATTGAAGAACTTAGAAGATAAACCTAAAATACTGTTTTTGCCCAAAAATGAGCAAAAAATTGGCATAACAGCCCTTATAGTGACCCAGGGAGGAGTCTGACATGGTGGCAACATCGTTGGAAATGATGTTACAAAGGAATCTGCAAAATCTGTACGAATTTTATTGAAGAACAGAGAAAATGAACCTAAAATACTGATTTTGCCCAAAAATGAGCAAAAATGGGATTAACGCCCCCTATAGTGGCCCAGGGAGCAGTCTGACGTCGTGGCAACAGGCAAATTTGAATTCAGCACCCCCAAATTGACCTAGAACACATGTTTTCATGTTGCCACTCGAAAGTAAAAACGAAACTCATTTTCCAGAGCAGCTATGATTTCTGGCCCACGGTCTACTAGTGATGGCACTCCGGAGGGCAGGGTGGACAACGGTACAAGCATCTAGCCACAACGTGGGTGACAGAGCAAGTAGATAACGCGGCAAATATGATGAATTCTGCAGACAACATGATCAAGAGCAACTACATTATACTTCTGAAGGCTGTTCGAATGGCGGGGAATAATGTACTTGTTAACGTACAATCTTCGCCACTGTTCAGGTGAATGGTGATATGGTCACCAGACCCTCAGTATTGATAAAATACCAGTCATGTTGAAGGTGGCCGGACTTCAGTGAGATGGATGTACGAAGCAGTCTCTCACACCTTGAAATGATGAGAGGCAACAAGTGTTTGCCTTTTGCTACTGTCATACGACGTGTCTTAGGATGTTAAGAAACAATTATCGAAACTCTGTGGCTATAGCGGTGCATGACTATTTGCCTTTTGGTGCAGGCTGTCTTTGTCAACAACTGTCACTCCATACGTGTCCATAGGAGTAACTACGGATATTAAAAACAATTACAGAACTAAGGTGGCTATTGCCGCAAATGGCTATAGCGGAGTACAGTGGTTTCTGGCAGCCAATAAAACTGCAGCAAAATTAGAATGTCCTGCTTCCTAGGACTATACGAGTTCCATGTAATATTCAGATTGATAACAATTTCTTGATACGCCATGTTTTTTTTTTAGACTGTCATTGCCGTAGATGCACACATTAATATGTCGATTTTCAATACTGTATTTTCCCCAGCCTTTTCCTTTGAAATCCTCCAACGAATCTTAAGAAACACGTTATTTGGGTCCAGGAAAGCACTGATGATATTAGTCTCGCAACGGGAAATCTTTGTCGAAAAAGTTGATGTTCCAACACCAGGAAGGTACCACTCCGGTGTTTCCTCAAGTACCTATGTCTCACTAAGAAAGGTTTTCATAGAACTGACACGGGTCACTCAGACAGTTTATTCTAATGATGGAATTTGACAAACAATTAGTAGCAATTCGTGTGCCCCTCTGCCGGGGTGTCCTGCCTGACCATGGTGGGAGACCGTTCACTTTAGGTACAGTGCAGGATCGGTATTAAACGTACCTAAACTGAAATGTTCACAGCTAATACCTATAACTTTCAGGAAATGAAGACGGTGATGGTAGAATGATACCGTTGAAAATATTTCAGCCTGAAATTCTGCATTCATCCGTAAATCAGTTAAACAACGACCGAAAACAGTTTTGATATCTGGGTGAGATCACAACTCCTAGATATATGCTTTGTTATTCAAGGTGTTTTTTTCAGATTGGACTTATTTCAAATTGGAACAGTTCCATGTAGGACGCAGTGTGATTGACCAACGCGTTGCAAACTCTTGGAGGCGCACTTTTTGGAATCGCCCGAATTGAATCAGTAAAAGATTTTCACAAGTTACCTGTCTTTGGTGAGAGTATAATGTGGGCTGCTTGCAGAATGCAGGAAAATATACATCGCATTCACCGTCATGCTAGTGAAGACGGCTGCCTCATCTTCGGTTCATATTACCACAGTCCTGTCCACGATTGTCGTCAGCCTGACAGGCATCACAGTTAATGATGAACAGTAATTTTGTCGTACTTATGTCACTGTGTCTACAGCGAGCGAATATTTTATCTGAACAAACACTGAAACAATTGATCCAAACGTTGAGATAAACAAGTCGTGTAAGACGGCTAGTGCGGTATATGGGGAAAGGCAGCCAGATCCAACACCGATTCTGACTTCTGTTTCGAATTACTAGTCTCGGTGAGAGAAAGTAGGCTGCTTGCACACTGCACGAAGAGACATTTCGCAATTCCTGTCATTCCACTGACGGCTAAAAGAAGAAATGACAGCACAATCTTCTCCATCCACACCATAGTCATCAGGCCGCCCGTCTAGCCAATTCCTGTAGCTGACCTCCACTCCTCCCTCCTCGCACACCCAGGTTCTCTCTGTCTCCTGATCATTGCAGTTGATCCAAGCTTTCTTCCCGTCCGGAATCACATTGTTCAGGATGAAATCATTCTCTTCCAGGGAGCTTGTCACGGCCAGAATGCCACCCAGCTTGGCGCACTCCGCTCTAGCATTCGACCAGGTAAACTTAGATTGAGTGACCAAATAGCAAGAAGTTCCCCATTGATGCCACTCCGGAGGGCAGGATGGACCACGGAGCAAACGTCTACACCTCGCAGAAACTTGAGTGACAGAACAAGTTCACAAAGCACCAAATATGATGAAAGCTGCAGACAACATGATCAAGAGTAACTGTACGCTCGTACACTGTTCGGATGGCGGGGAATAATGTACCTGTAAACGTGGAATGATCTTCCTCACTTTTCAGGCATTGATGGTCATCAGATGATCAAAGTCAGGTTGAAGGTGGCCAAACTTCAGTGAGATGGATGCACGAAATGATGAGAGGCAACAAGTGTTTGCCTTTTGCTACTGTCATACGACGTGTCTTGGGATGTTAAGAAACAATTATCGAAACAATGTGGCTATAGTGGTGAGTGACTATTTGCCTTTTGTTGCAGTGTCTTCGGCGACAACTGTCTCTTCCGCGCTCTCAATTATACGTGCCCCTGGGAGGAACGATGGATGTTAAGAAACAATTATCGACACCATGTGCTAAAGTCGTGCATGACTATAGCAGAGTATATAGCGGTTGCTAGCAGCCAACAAACTGATGCCAATTTTGAATACCCTCCTTCCAAGGATATACGAGTTTCATGTTATAATCATGTTGACGACAACGTCTTGACACATGTCCCTTAAAGGGATTGCATATGTTTGGTAATTTGAGCCTACTGTTGTATATAATTGTATATATATATACCATAAAACTAACCTGTGAAAGTTTCAATTCAAAAGGTTGTAGCGTTTTTGAGATTTTGGCGAGAAACTAGAGCGGTTATTTCACGCCAGAGAACAGTAAGTCAATAGCTGAGAAGCGTTACGGCCATAACGCTTCTCAGATTCATAATTTTTGGAGATAAAAAGTGACATATTTTTCCATAACCGCGGTACTTCGAATTGAACGTTTCTCAATATGCATTATACTATCCAAAGCAGCTGTACTTCTCACCAAGTAAGTTTTTATTGCCATAAATTTTCAGAGTCATTACCAAACGTATGCAATGCCTTTAAGGATGTCATTCCCATAGATTTATGCACAAAATATGTCGATTTTCAATCCTGTAGTTTCCCAGTCTTGTCCTTTGAAATATCTTCTACAACGAAGCTTAACAAACACATTGTTTGAATCCAGAAAAGCAAGGTGATTATATTAGTCTTTGATTTCGCAACGGGAAATCTTTGTCGAAAAGTAGATGTTCCAACACCAGGGAGGCACTCAAGTGTTTCCTCAAGCTACCTATGTCTCCCTAAGAAGAATTGTCCTATAAGTGACGCGGGTCACGCAGACAGTTTAGTCTGTAATGATGGAATTGGACAAACAAAATAAGCACTTTGTGTTTCCTCTAGCGGAATATGCCCAGCCTGATCATGTTAGGAGGCGGTGCACTTATAGGTACAGTACAGGATTGGTAACGTACCCAAACAGAAATGTGCACAGTTGTACGTATAACTTCCGGGATATGAAGGTGGTGCTAGTAGAAACATAGTGTTAATATAGTTCCACATGAAATGGTTGTCTTTATCCAGAAATAAGTCAAACAAAGACCGAAAACAGTTTTTATCTCTGAGTGAGATCAAAACACATGTGAAAATACAGTGAGCGTTTTTCACTGTTTCCGATGATGACATGAGCTGAACTTTGCACACGTTTGTTTTTATTCCATGACAAATCATAATTATGAACTTACATTCTACAGCTGTTCTTTCACCTTTACCAATCGTGCATTATGCCTTTAATGGTTGACCGTGCAGCGCGTAATGAAATAAAACTTTATTGAATAAAAAAATTGTTCCGTAAAGATCCAGGGGCTTTGTCTCAAAATGCCAAGTGTATCCGTGAAGTGTTGTAAACACGGTGCTCCGAAACATGTACGAGTTACGGAGGCTCAGTTCTGGTACTACATACGGTGAAATACTTCTTATGTCCACAGTTTCCATTAGAAATTGAGGTTGCTGAAATGAAGACACTACACAGGCTCTCCCTCCAGGTCCAGACTTTGAATTGCTGGGTCTTCAACTTATGATAGCGGAAGCGCATGCTCAGAGCTAGCAAAAAAGACTGTAGTCTGCTGCCGCCAACATCTCGAAAGTCTCCCATTCACAAGAATTGGAAGATTTTGTTTACTGGCAGGCCACGTATTTTTTTCCCAAGGAAACAAATTCGTGTTTTTAATACTTATTGGAACCAGGCAGGGGCGTAGCTACGGGGGGCCTGGTGGGCACGTGCCCCCCACAAATTCTGTGTGCCCCCCAGGTGCCCCCCCCCCCATAAAATTGTGGGTAGGAAAAAAAGTTTAAGCGTTATCTGTCGGGAGTACGATAGCTAAAAAAGAAATAAAAACAACTTAACAGCTTTTACTGTTCCAAAATGATACTTTTGACTTTCAGCAAATGTTCCCGAGTCCTTACAACCCTACAGTGAAGAAATCTGTGCAACATTTAGGTGTAAAAATACAATTTTCTTACGCGCTTACGGTTGCAAAATTCAAAACAGCCCGTCTGTCATTTTGTCTGATCTGGCTGGTCTAGTTTGTCTGGTCCCCTGACACAACAGATCAAGAGTCCTCAAAATCAGAACCGCAGGAACCAGACTATATTCTTGTCTGCGGCCGAAAATTTACTGTTTTTACCCCAAAATTTCCCTCAAAAATCAAAGCTGTACCCTCTTTCTACATAATCGATCTTGCTAATAATATGGGGAGGACACCGTTAAGGTATATTCAGGTAAACAACTTTGCAAAAAGTTGTTTTTATTTCCTTTAGGCCTATATTTATTGTACCCTAAAGGAGGAACTTGAAAGTAAATGTTGTGAAAAATCATGCATTATCTCAGCTCACCCCCACGAAATGGTAAGCTCACCCAAAAATCCTACATGTATCTATGCCCTGTATACCCATGTCTTGTGAACAAAGTTCTCTTAAAATTCTCACCGCTCTCCCACGTGAGAGTGTTCGATTAAATAAAATAATGAAGTAATAATATAAATAAATGAATACATTTATTGGAACAAATGCTAACAAAATAAGGCTCAGATTGCGCCAGAGAATATATAGAACTTCTGAGCTTTCAGGGCCCTTAGGCGGGCCCTGGACCCCGGCCGCAAGTACTTCGCGCTTTGGCTCATTTTCAGGAGTGGATCAAGGATTTTTTTCTTCTTTTTTTTTTGCTGGAAGAAAAAGGGAGCGTGCGCCCCTTGATCCGCCCATGCATTTCTCATATTGAAAAGACAAAAATTCCGGGTGCCCCCCCACAAAAATCCAAGGCCCCCCAGTGCCCCCCTGCTAAAAAATCCTAGCTACGCCGCTGGAACCAGGCAAAGCGCCATTCGTACAGCGTAATAGAATTACACAAACCACGGCAAGCCACTGCTAGATCGAAGGACAGTTTTTAATATGAAAAAAATTAGATCGTTTTGTAAATTAAGTAAAGGGGAGACAGTCTGGGGATTGCCTGGGAACCAATTGAAACCAGTCGAAGAAGAAAGCATCCATGCAGCGTATTATACACAAACCATGTACCACGGTAAGCCACTACCAGGAGGATAGACTTGATAGTGGAATATGATAGCGTTTTGTAAATTAAGCACAACTTATCATAGGAGACACTTTGGGTATTGGGAACCGAACAGTCCACTCGTTTAAAGGTAGTATCATATACTTTGGTAGCATACCGGAACAGGAATCTTCACAGATTTACCCATAACTTGCAGGGTATAAAGATTGCGATGGTATAGAAACATACCTTTAAAATTGTTCTGCCTGAAATGCTGTATTTATCCAGAAAAGAAAACAAAATACCAATGACCAAAATTATTTTTGAACTCAGTTAAAGATCAAAATAAGAGAGAAAAGACTTAAAAAAAATACCGAGGCCGGTATGTGAGAGCTAAGCCCTTGTGGGGACCAAAGTAGTTTTTAACACAAGGACTGAAAGCTGAATGACAATTTTCAATCTTGTTCAAGCCCAATAAAATACAGTTTTAAGGTTGATTTTTTGCATGCATGGTTCACAATTAAATATTATGAATAATCTGACCAGAATTCACAAAACAACTTGAATTTATGCAAGTCAACATGTCAGATGTTGGACTTGGCCTTTCTAGTCTCTAATATACATGTGCAGTGCGGGTCTGGGCTATAACAGCAATGTGTGAGTACGACTTCAACTTGAGGGTATAAAGTGAAAAGTAATAATTGATGAACACAAGGAAAACAAAGCTTGATTACAATGAATGATTCCGCCCGTGACTAAGGCATGTCAGATGTCACGATGGAACAAAGTTGAATGAATGTTACACGGGGGCACTGATTTTAAATGCCGATTTTTGTAGGAAATGCGAGAAGCGCAGTTTGTAGTGTTAATCAAATATTTCACTTGAGTTTTAAAGTTTTTGTTTTCGCATAATAATTTAAAAACGGTGAAAACAAACGTGTTATTTCATGTTGAAGTTGGTAAGATGGCAGGTATTATTCCTTTTAGTCTATTCTCAATTATGCCAGGAAAAAAATCATGACAATACAATGAACGAAATTATTATGTGTCCAGCTATAGAGCCTGAAATGTCAGCCAATCGTTCCTATCAAACCGGTAAAATTGTCTGAGAATTATAACAAGTGATCAGATTAATTTAATGCTCACCATGAGTGCACTATAGTCTTGTCCAGTTGGCCATCGTTACAAACAAACAGACTGGGATTTTTGATAGAGAAATTGAGATGTGCATGATTGTGTGAGGGCCGGTGCATGGGGAATGGCAGCCAGATCCAACACAGATTCTGACTTGTGTTCCGAATTACAGGCCTCGGTGTGAGTAAGTAGGCTGCTTGCACACTGCTAGATAAGACTCACCGCAATTCCTGTCACCCCACTTACTATCTGGGTGAATTATACTACAGTCTTGTCCATCGTTGTCATTGGGCTGCCCGTATTTCCAATTCCTGTAGCTGACTTCCACTCCTCCCTCCTCGCACACCCAGGTTCCCTCGGTCGCCTGATCGTTGCAGTCGATCCAAGCTTTCTCCCCGTCCGGAATCACATCGTTCACGAAACAAAATTCCAGGGAACTTGGCATGGCCAGAATGCCACCCAACTTGGCGCACTCGGCTTTAGAACTCGTCCAGATAAAGTTGGATTGAGTGAGCAAATAACAAGAAGTTCCCCAGTGATGCCACTCCGGAGGGCAGGGTGGACCACGGAGCAGACTCCTACACCTCGCCAAAACTTGAGAGACAGAGCAAGTGGATAAAGCAGCATATGCGATAGAAACTGCAGAAAACATGACTAAAGGCAAACTCGCTCGTCACTCTTACCAAAGAAAGTCAACAACTATAGTTCTGTTTAAATTGACATTCAATTCAAAAATGAAACGATCTATAGGCCTGTTGTTAGCAAGTTTGAAGAAAATGTTAGCAGTAGTAGCAATAAGATTGTAGACAGAGAGGAGACGACGTGTGATCGTATCTGATCATACGCACTGACATCAAATCAACACACAGTCAGAGCTGTGAAGTTCAGCGATAAGTAATCAGTCAAGACAGAGGGAGAGAGTGAGGGTATTGGGAACTGCACCAGCTCAACAACCTCAATAAAGCCACCGTTTATCGTGATGAAGCGGGTACAATTATGGCCTCCGAGAAAAGCCATTAATGAGGCAGCGTATATAGCGATACAGACCTTACCCAGCTAGCAAAAGATCTGGGTCCCATCTGGGTTTTAGCTTGGCTATCTAGGTCCCATATGTACCACATGTAAACCACCTGGGTACCACTTGGGCTATCTGGGCAGGGAGGAAGTGGGATTTGCCCACATATGTTATATATGGGCCCCATATGGGCTATCTGGGCAGGAAAGAAGTGGGATTTGCCCATATGGGTTATATATGGGCCCCATGTGGGCTGCATTGCACGTATTCGAGAATACAACGGAATATGACGGAATTAGCCAATTAGATATTCAAATGAAAGTGACTTTAAAATTGTGAAGAGCCCGCCCCTAGTTTTTGATGACACCTTGCCCCTTGGCCAAGTAGTTTAAATTTCCTTTGTTTTCCCTGTAATAAATAACGTTGGAAATTTTAAACCATTGCTCCCTAAAATTCATAAACTTGTGATAGTCCACAAGCACTGCTTGAATCACGGCACGTTCTATTAAATGGCATAAATGCATTAATCAGCCTCCGTATTTATACAAATTATGTTAGAAGTATAAATATTAATTTCATTTGCTTAATATCTACGAAAATACCATGTATAATGATAAAATAAACATTTAATGAAAAAATACTCAGTTTCACTGCAACACTCAAAGACTTGTCAAGTTTACGGCTCAGCATACAGCCAACGAAAACGCGCATGCGCAGCATATCGACCGTTATATTTCATACACATGAAGAAATGTAACGGATCTCTTGGTGGTGCACAATTTGCCGAGGATTTCTCCGCGATTTGTTGAGAACAGTGAGTTTTACTGATTGTTTGGTATATCTACGCTTTCTCTTAGATCCCCTGTATTTATATTCATAGGTTTAACCTTGATGTCATGTGAAGAAAAGTGGATTAGGCATAACGAATTATGTGACTTCGTCTGGTCTATGCCCCCTGCATGACTGCATGAATGACATGTACAGCACTATGCCGACTTGTGTGCTTTAGTCCACAAGGATTATTTTCAGATATATGTGGCTTCTAGTTCTACAGTAAAACTTACGTAAATATATGTTGAACAGTATTTGTGATTTCCTCTTCAACATATTTAGCAATGTTAAATGTGTGGGTGAGGGCTAAGCCTTTGAGTTTTGGTGGAAATTATGGGGGTCTAAAAATTATCCTTGTTGACTAAAGCACACTAACCCCACATGTTTAGGCCTACAAAAAAAATGTACTGGGAATGTACATTAACGTTAGGCCTAGCAGATTTAAAGTTGTCAAATAGTTGATATTGATATATAGGCCTGCTATTTTATTGATTTTTCCCTATAGATGATAAAGCAACAGGTTTGTGGTCTTCGAGAAATGAACTCGTGATTTGTGTTCACTGGACTGCTGTAGTACTGTGGTGTGCTGTGTCTTTCAATTGAGCCTGAAGGAAATACATCTGCTTCTTTCCTTGGAGTGTAAGTCTCAATATGAATTTGATGACTAGTCTTAGTGTAGGTGACTGTTGTGTAAATTTAAATTAGCTAGCCTATAGTACTGGAGCAGGCATTGAGGTGCCTCATGCCAGAGGGCACATTACTGCTCTGTAGGGTCAACAACTGTCCTTGACATGTTGACCCAGTATAGCAGAGCCCTCTGGTTATGTTGCTGTGTTACATGTACTTATGACCCACACAGATATAGGCATACTGTACATGTATATTGGTCTTCTGTCTGGCTCCTTCTAATTGACTGTGGTCTATGCCTTATACTGCTCATTCTACAGTACATGGCATCATGGTTAGTTGCAATGAAGTATTTAAATAATCTTGTAATGATACACATTCGATGGCCATGTTCTGACTTCTGAGCCCAGCGTATTCAGAGTTATATTTTATTTCACTTTCTTGACAGAATTTTCAGAGTTCAAAGAAAAACTAGCAATGGCATGATGTGCATTAATGGATATTTTGTTCTGTCTGTTGTCATTTTGCAGATGTTATGAAGGAGACTTGGAATGAGTGGTTTCTTTACAGCTAGTTGGTGCGGAGAACTTAACCCTTATCGACGTGGTAATTGAACCAGCTTGAGGCTGAATTGTTGTTGGTCATTGGTTTTACTCTTCTCTGGATAAATACACTATTTCAGGCAAACAAAACTTAACTGTATGTTTCTACCATCGCCATCTTTATACACTAAGTTATAGGTAAATCTGTGAAGATTTTTTTTTGCGGTATGCTTCAAAATTAGTTTTATACCTTTAAGGTATATGGTATAGGCCTGTATTTCAGCTTGTCATTGAAATGCAAGTATATTCTCTATGTTGTATATCAAATTCAATACACTGAATGAAAAAGGTTAGCATTGCCTTGTATCTGGCATGTCTGGACAAATTGAATTTGTCACACTTGTTGTATCTCACATAATTTCTCATCTGCATATTTATCACCTTCTACCAATATTGCACCGTAAAATGAGTGCCAAAAGTCCGAAACTACAATGTTTATGTTTCACTTATTTGGAAAATTTCTTAAGTTATTCTGCAATGAATGAAGAATTTTGCAAATCACATATTTGATTGTTTTCAATAATGCCATCAGTGTTGATTTCAGTTAAATAAAGTGTACAAATGTGTATTTTTATGATGACAGCATATACAGTTGTTTCTCACTTGATTTGTATACATGTTCTTTTTTGTCTCCATCCCAAATTCACAGGCCTGACTGCTGGTATGACATCGGGACACTGATTATTACTAAGCCCATGATCTCTACTGGATGAATGCTGTTTAAAAACAAAGGTTCGCTTGACATAATTACTTAAAATATGTCAATCCAACATTTTCAAACCCACGTTTGTCCAGCATTCAAAAAATCAGTTGCCCCGATGTTATGCCAACACGTCAGGTAAAACTAAAGTAGTTGAGTAGTTGACCCTATGTCTTTTGGGCCCGGTTTGGTTCTTTTTCTTTTCCAGCATCACCAGTTGGTGATGTTGGAAAAAAATAAAGAACCCAACCGAAAGTGGCCACAAAAAAATACGCTAGCTGGAACTGGGTTCGAACTGGGCTAGCCTAATTCCAACCCACATAGCCCATGTGGGTGTAATCTGGGCAGCCCAGAAGGGTCCCATATATTATAGCCCAGTTGTGACCAGATATAACCCACTTGGGGCCCATATGGTGCCCACGGTGCAAATGCCAACTGGGTCCCAACTGGGCAAAGCGGGCCCCATATGCAACCCACATAGCCCATCTGGGTATCAGTTGGGCTGCCCAGATGGGCCCCGTATCAAAGCCCACATGAAACCAGATAAAACCCATATGGGTCCCAGATATTTTGCTATAGCTGGGTTAGTCTTTACATTGAATTTATACTGTTTAATTCTTCTGAATATCGTTCTTAAATGCTCTACAATCCGGCTTTATGTTCTAAAATGCGACTTTTCAACTCTGTTTTTATTAAAAAGGCCTTGGTTTGGGAGGGGGGTATCCCACCTCCCACAGCCTCCCCCCGGCTCGGTTGCTTCGCTCCCTCATATAGGACACCAAATCACCAATCATCCCCCCCAATCATGAAAAGAAATCGACACCAGTGATCTCGGGGTTTTATAAATGAATGCTGTTGCCAGTTTCAATGTATTAGGGTCACATGGAAGCGTTGATTGTGTCTGACATACGCCACTGCAACATTCACAAATTGGGCAAAAAAGTGTGCTGTATATAATTATACAGACCATCTGATATAATGGACAGAATACAGTACATACAAAGAGTCACGATAAAAATACTTACAGCTTTCCCCCAAATTGGTGATCCAATTGCCAATGAAAAGGCATAGGAGCTGAACAACAAGCCGATGACAGTCTGTGACATGCCTATTGTCTTGGCCTTGAAATACAACCCCAAAAAAGTATACAAAAACGGTTTACAACTACAACAACAAAACAAAACGACAGCGACAACAACGCCGACAGTGACAGCGGCAGAGGCGCTGTCTCTTTAAGTGAAATCCAGTCTTAGTCCAAGCAAAAGAAAACCCCATCCAAAGTAAGATTTATTTGATCAAAAAGAGGATTTCGGAATACAGCCCTATCTTGAGAAAATGTACACAGTCTGTAAAGACCGTTTAATATAAAGACTGCAAATGCTTTCTTGGTCATGCGCCAAGTCTCATTTTGAACACGTTACAGAAATCAATGCCACCCAGGTCAGTTGATGGTAATCTATGCGTTTTAAAATTTGGGAAAATGTCTTTGATTCCAATATTTTAAACATACTATCCCTTACATTTACAAAGAAATATATGGATGCGTGCTGCAAATATGTTTGAATTTAAATATGCAGATCTAATTACCGCGTGTTAGCTGAGTTGTTCACAGCTGAAAGGCCGATGTCCCCCTGCTAAATATGTCCGCGCGTATACCCAATCACGGGCAGGACTTATACGGCTAGCATGGACATTTCTTTTATTTCTACACACATAGACCTGGTGCTTGGCATGGGCGGCCAAATACTGCGAATCATTTCGTCTTCTGGACAGACGGCATGACCAAATTCAACGTTTTTGCAAACTTCCCATAGTTAGCTGTACAAACTACATAGCACCATTGCGTACGTTGTTTGCATTATACATCCAGCAATAGCTTTCACTGTTTATGGAACGTTGTGTGCACATTGTGTTCAAATTGTGGTTATTTGTTATGTCTGGTTTTGATGGCTCGCCATAGTCTTCATCATTTTGGTTTGCAAAATCTCGGGCTGTGACGTTGCAAAAGAGGGGTCTGTAGCAATTTATGTAAGCCTGGGGTCGATTTCACCAAAACTCATCGTAACTTACTACCAATCGTAGGACGTATGATGCACTGCAGTCCTACGTTGGATAGGCCCCCGTACGATGCGTTATCCTTCGTATTAAAGTCGAGTTACGATCGATTGTAGGGCTTCGTGAAATCGACCCCTGGACACATTTAGCAGGGACAAATCGACACCCAATTTAGCTTACCTCTACGGGGTAGAACACGGCTATTATTGAGAAGGCCGTCGTATTGGCGAATGTCGCCAATATAGCACTGACGAAGGTCACCTTCTGGTGGAATGTTATCTTCTGTTTGGGTGCGGGTTTGTCCTCACAATCCAATTCCCCTGGGTCTGGTTTAGCATTATCATGAGCCTCTTGGGGAGGTGAGCTCATGACATCTGATGCATTGATCCTTTCAGGCTCCGTATCCATAATTCTGAAAATACACCAAGAGAATTGAAACTAGGATAAAAACTTGAAGAACCTCAACTGTGAGACTTCTAGCACTCTGATGTTGTCGGGTTACAGTAACGTACACGATACAGGCTTTGAAAACATCAATTGACTGGTGAGTCTGCTCCTAGATCGTGAATACGCTTAAATTACCTTTTCCTGATCCGTTTTCTCTTGTAATTCACACCCACAACCTTTGAGAAAGACTAGCTTAATGACGAATGCGGGCAGCTACGTACATATCAGATATATCATAGGTTAGAATGGATAAAGAATTTTACATTGATATCCCACTATACAGTAATAAGGATCACAATTACTCTTGGATGAGGTTTTATAGATCCAAAATCATACAACTGTACCTGAGTTATGGCTGTGAATAACATACATTGTACACGTACGGCCTGGGATAGAGTTAACTGCACAGTTCATTGTACAGTACTGTACGTATAGTTCCACAGTGCTACAGTACAGCCGAAACGAACGAATATAACACAGAGCTAAATCACGCATTAAATGTCGAGTCATCGTAGTATTTCTTTGCATTAACATTGCACTTGGCTTCCCACTGTGGGAAAAGTAAAAACCATTCACAAATCACACTTCTTTAGTTTCTGCTTTACTTCCTTTTTTAAATAGCATATTTATGACCCTCGATTACTCAACTGAAAAGCCTCTACGGTGAATGCTCAGTGTAGCCGTATAGAGGATACGGGTATACACCTTGGCGGCCATCTTAGATTTTGATTGCAACATCAAAACGAGGCACTTCCACGCATGCGCACTTTTCGAAGTGTAAACCAGTCCATTGTCGAAGACAATACACGGGTTTACACTTCGGCGGTTTTGATCGCGACTTCAAAACGAGGCACTTCCACGCATGCTCACTTTTCGAAGTGTAAACCCGTGTATTATATCATGGTCAGGCCTAGTCTAGATTGCTAGACGTTGTTATAGTTATATGCGCGATAACCTGCCACCACGAGAGGGCGTATCATGACAATCCGCTAGCGACGCACGAGTGCACGACTACTAACTTGAATTCGATCGGTAATAACGTCTAGACGATCTCTGAAATTTTACCGTGTGCGCGCGCACATATTTTGCCTAATATGACACTCACTTGCATAATTACGCCAAGCAATGCATATTCATGTCTCTTATCCCCTGACTCTCCTGGCTCTCGCTGCCTTAAATACGTACGTATACAAAAACCATAGCGTGCCACATCCTTCCAACACTTGCTGACGCTGGAAATGCGTATACGCTGACCTTTGACCTGATTTTGTTTTTGTTAATTAACCTTAATTACACGATATATTTCTGATTGTCTTTGTTACAAAATTCCTTATTCATTGTTCTAGAATTATTTTATTATACTCCGCAAAGTTGATTTTTAGAACTTGAAGCCGGTGTGTACCTTTAAGTTTATTTATAATTTCATATCCACTGTAAATATTTCTCACTTGTGACCTACATAATCAATATTGTCTGTTTTGCCGATTTAGATACACATACAATCAAAAATAAATAAGTGTTTGTTTTTTGCAGTGAAAAAGTACAGTGTTTTGTGTTTTCATTTTTTAGTTGAGCCTTGGGAGGTTATTTCTGCCCTGGTTAATCTACCGTAACAACTATTTATGAGGTATATTAACGCTACCCAACCAAGACTTTCAAAAACTATATTGCACTAATCATGCCCTATGCCAATTTGTAAGAGGGAAAGTATTGAAATTTTTCTTTTAAACATAAACGACGAAGAATCTGTTCTCTTATTACATTGTACTTTATAAAACACGGATAGGAATATGTATTACTGTTTAAATCTACTGAATTACTTCATGTTATTCGTATTATTTTTAAATAATTGTGACTGTTTTGTTTGTTGAATGTATATTTATTAATCAAAAAATAATAGGCCGGATACGAGCCTTATACCAGCATTTCTTCTATATTTTGTATGTGTATCGTAAAACGTTTTATGTTATTCATGTAATGATATTTATACATGATAATACCCGCACCTTAAGGTGGGGGGGGGGGGGGGGTTCCAATGTTATGTTAGCATGGTAGTGTCTGGGGACTTTGGTGTAAGATTGGTTTCTTGCTGGTAGGTGGTCTTAAAAACGAACGAAAATAACCACTATAAAGCTTATCATTCACTTGGAAACACCATCAAGAAACATGGCTCTCTCCCTACGATTAATACTCGTGTCTTTAGTGATCCTTGCTTGTGTATTTCTTAGATGCGAATGCTACGACAGCTCGTCTAGCAAGTTCAAGTTTTTGATCTACACGGCAGCGGATGACGGTAGTCATCACATGCATCACATCAACATCGCAAAGTCTCTGATTAAACAAGGCCATCAAGTTACATTTCTTCTGAGCAGTAGCTGCTTGAAATGGATGCACACAGATGACGCACATCTGTTCACGTTCATTGTATACCAATCTGTCTATACTCCATCAGAACGTGAAGAGCTTTCCCGGCGGTTTTCCATGAGTGTTATGAATGGTGAATTCACTAGCCTTACCAGAAGCTTATCCATGTTATTCCGATGTGAAAGGCCGTGTCCCTTGACGTTCCCAAGGGATGAATGCAGCCACTTGCTTGGAGACAAGATTGCCATTAAGCAAATGCTCGATGGGAGATTCCACATGCTTATTGGAGACGATCTCACCTGGTGCAACCCATTGCTAGCTCACAAGCTAGGTGTCAAATTTGTGCTGTATAGCTCTAAACCACTAGGACCAGCCAAATACACGCTTTTGTAAGTATACCTGAAATACATCCATATTGGTTAGTCGGTCGGTTGATTAGATTAATCAATTGATTGACCGCACAGTATTGATCAATTAATCGCCTGGTCGAATAATTAAGTGATTGATTGATCTTCTGATTGATAATTTAGTCGGTTGATTGATCTATTGGTCAATTGGTCAAATGGTCGATGATTGATCGATTGGCCCGTTGATCAATTCAAATCATCGACTTCTCAATTGGTCGATTGATTGGTCGATTGGTCAATGTTGATTGATTGATCGATTGGTTGATATTAGTCTATTGGTTGATCGACTGGCTTTTTAATCAATAATTGAATAATGAACTTCTCAATTGGTCGAATTGAATGTTAGATTATTCAATATTGGTCGATTGATCGATTAGTTGGTTTATAATTAGTTAAGTGATTGATCAATTTGGTCCATTGGTCAATTGATTGATCGATTGGTCAATATTGGTCGATTGATCGATCAGTTGGTTTATATTAGTTAAGTGAATGATCAATTTGATCCATTGGTCAATTGATTGATCGATTGGTCAATATTGGTCGATTGATCGATCAGTTGGTTTATAATTAGATAAGTGATTGATCAATTTGATCCATTGGTCAATTGATTGATCGATTGGTCAATATTGGTTGCTTGATTGATCGGCTTGGTTGATTAATCAGTTAATTCATCGTTTTCTCAATTGGGAGATATTTGATACGTTGGCGGCAACAGACTGAAGTCTCTTTTTTTGCAAGATCTGAGCCTGCGTGCCCAATTGGGAGCATGCGCGTATTGTTGTTTACGTGCGCTATCAAGTTTGAAATCAAGCTCCAAAGTATCACTTTCTTCGATTGATGAATAGATTAAACCATACAATTGGTTGATTGATTAATCAATTGGTCAATTCATCGATTGATCTTTGGTCGATGGTCTTATCGATCAATCAAAGCTTTACTAATATTGTCAATGTTTCTGGTCAAATTGTGTAGGTACGGTCTTCCGCAAAATCCAGCCTACATACCTGAGCGCCAACTCGGGTTATCTGATAACATGTCGTTTAGGCAGCGAGCCTTCAACGCGTACATGCACTTCGTGTACAAAGCTCTCTTCTACATCCTAATGAGGTCGCATTCTAGCCTTCAATATGAGCACGATGTCGCTCCAGAGGTGCCCACATTGGAGTTGATGGGCCGAGCTGAACTGGTGATTTTCACAATGGACTTTGGGTTGGAGTTTGCACGCCCTCTGCCGCCAAACGTGCTCCTTATATCGCCAGCACTGCTTGGTGTTGAGAAAAGTGTCCAGGTAATATACACTCGTCCGACTTGCGATTCATGTAATTTGTCCTGTGGTATATTTAGGGATGTAGACCCTGCAATATAGAGTGCGGCGTGCGTAAATTCTTTTGTTGCCGTAGAAAAAGGCGGGTCGGGCACCGGAGTAATTGGCCCATGGTTTGGTGTATATCAAGAATATCGTAGCTTAAAATTTTAACGGTAATTAAATTTGGGAAAGCTGTGGAAGTGCTTTGAAATTATTGCTTAATACATAATTAATGACTATATATATATATATATATATATTACAATTGTTAGTGTACAAAATCAAAACAAAATCATTACATGTATGCCCTGCACCCCCCCCCCCCCCCCCCCCACCGTCCCACCAAAAACAAAGTCCACCTTGGAACCGATCCAAGCAACAATACCGTGTGACACGTAGTATAAGCGCGCACCACAGTTTATTGCGTGGCGTTCTGCATGTGACGTAATCAAAGTTTTTCGTCGCGAAAAGTGGGGTGCTAAATTATGGGTCTAAAATACCTCCCTTTTATATATACAATATTATATAGCACAGACATGATACACAGGTTGGCTTTTATAACAATACCAATGTATTTAACTTCATATGAGTTTTGATTAGAGTAAACCTTTAATGTGTCGTTAAATACCTAAATTGACCCTGAATTGTATTCAACATGGAGTTGTGATCATATCTTTCAATATTTTTCCATTTTAATATTTAGCTCATTACTGCTAATCACTGAAAAGTGGCCCAAGTCAATCGATATTCATCAAATCTGGATTAACCCCTGGGACCAATTTCACTAAAGTCATATTTTGCGATCATCGCTATCACACTTGATATGAGATGGCTACTTTAAGATTGATTCTCCGTATTGCGATGAATTTGGGCTAAGATCCATCGCTAAGATGATCGCAAAGCGTTAGTGACTTTGGCCCCTGATCCCCTAAAACTGTGTTCATTCCCCAGGTACCCCAAGATCAGCAGGACTTTGTCGACAATGCCACCGTAGAGGGCGTAGTTCTGTTTTCTCTTGGTACTCATGTGAGTCACATGGCAAACGATACCGCCAGAATATTTGCACGAGGCCTGGCCAAGTTGAAGCAAAAAGTTCTGTGGCATTTCCCTGGTAATATATCGCACTTACCACTTGGAAACAACACAATGGTAGTCAAGTGGATACCGATGAAGACATTTATGGGTTTGTATATTACCTTCCGCTTTATATTTGCTCCTAAAACTCTACAAAGTTGTCTGATTATCTGCTTATGTGGTGAAGATACTGCTATAAACTGACTGACTGATATATATAAACAACTCACTGTATAGCTTTTGCTTTTGCTTTTCCTTATGCTCTTTGCGTTAGCCTTGAGTAGAATGTACACTCACTATACTGTCAACATTTTCGGTAACAATCTCGGTAACGTGTTGCCCAGTTAAGGCAACACACCTAGGCAACACGACACGGCATCATTTGACCAATTTATTACCGAGATGTTGCTGGGACATGTTACCTAACTCGTTTTGCTCTGTGTACACTGACAGCATTTTCAGCAACAAGGAACGTGGGAAACATGTTACCGAACATGTTTCCGACATTGTTTACAGTGTACACTGTCTGCTTCAACTTCTGCTTCTGGATCTGCTTTTGTTTTTTCACACAGGGACTTTCGTTAAAAGGTTTTTGTTCTTTGTCAATGCATTCTTAAGATTATTGAAAAAATTCCCCCTCGAGCAGGTAATTTTGTAGTCCGAGTATCACTCATTCTACTACGCGCCACTACGTACGAACGACATCAGCCAATCGGATCTGTTTTGAGAACATGTCCGTCTGGATCATGACGGAGGATGTTGATTGGTCATTTGCGCTCGTCACGCATCAACTAACTAGTCTTGTGATAGACGCACTCACCATTCGGTACGATAGAAGCAGGCGCGGTTCTAGAAGACCCAATATTTTGGGTTCTTTTAACACTCGCTTCTGCCATGCCTTAATAGTGGTCGAAAAACATGCACGTATATCATACACTACGCGTTTTTTATGTAATTGGCGCCAAGTAGCTGAAAAGACCCAGTATTTATAAGATATGTTTTTCTTTTAAATTGCCTTTTTTTCTTTTCTTTTTTTCGGGGGGGGGGGGGGGGGGGGGTTAGACAAACAAATGTTGGATGGGCTACAACCCTTCCCCCTAGCCACCCCCTCCCCCGTAGAACCGCGCCTGGATAGTAGATGCATGCTATTTTTTTTCAATTGCATTTTTTTTTGGGGGGGGGGGGTAGACACAAAAATGGGTGGGCTACAGGACCCCCCCCCCCCCTCTTCCCCCGCGTCAATCCCCCCCCCCCCCCCGTAGAACCGCGCCTGGATATTAGACGCATCTGATTGGTCAAAATCAAGCGGCCAGTGCTGGGTTGGCTTGCCTAATTAATCAGAAATTATGCATAAATTAGACGCTCGCTCGCGGCTGTATGGCGAGTGCGTCTGTCACAGACTAGTTACTTTTGTTGAATGTGACCAGAGGCCAATTTCATAAAACTGTTAATCACAGAAATGTTCTTAGCACATATATTTATCGCCCAATAAGACAAACCACAATAGAAAATTCCATTTGACATTCATGGTCAGCGAACAACAGCCAAAGAACATTCACAAGTGATACACAACACATAGAAATTTGGTTGTTAACCCTGTTTTTATTAAGACACAAGGTCATGCTTAGCCAATTGTTGTGCTTAACAGTTTTATGAAATTGGCTCCTGATCATTATGCAATTATTTGTTTTTCAATTTTAGCACATCGCAATGTACGTGCAGTCATTTGTCATGGAGGGGGCGGAACCCTACACGAGGCAGCGTGGTTTGGTTTACCTGTGATTGGTATACCGCTGTTTGCAGACCAATTTGACAACATGATCAGAGCGGTTGGTAAAGGTATTGGTCTCTCTTTGAACCTCCGTGAGATCAAAGAAGACAGTCTCTACCAGGTCGTGACGAAAGTAATTGAAGATCCAAGGTAACTCATTAACACACAACAAGAATGGGTTTATCAGTGTTGTGCTAATTATACATTGGAATCAATAATTATACTCATGTTTTCTTAATAAACTCCTCAAAAAGTTCTTCAACTCAAGTTTGAGTGGTAATAAATTTCCCAATGCCCCATCATCGTATGCGAATATGGTATCATGGAAAACGTGATTATCCCTCTTTACAATGATGTGTAATTTTGTTATGCTAATGTAATCTTAGCTTTGGTCAAGGCGTTATCGTATTCGAACCATGTACATTATTGTTCACAGCGCTCCCAATCCCATCCAGGCACGATCCCGTCACGATCGTTTGCGCGTACAATAATATAATGCACATTATGCAAACAGCGACCTCTCGCGGTCGTGTGAAATATGCAAATTAGGTCTTCTGGTTTCAACGCCTTGGATCACTGGTCAACGGGAGGTGTATTGGGCGGAGCTCATTATGCTAATTGCGATAGACAGCCTTTTCAATGTGCTCTTGGATTGGCGCGTTGCGGCTCATAACAGGCTGCATTATTCAAATAGGCCTAGGTCGCGCGGGTTTGTAACGGACGGAACGTAACTATGTTCTGCCAGTTGATCGATCGAGTAGTAATCGGTGATCACGTTAAAAGACTGGTCGAACACTTGTTTTACTTATTCGGATTGATATTTTTACAGGTAGGCCTATTCAAATCATAGGACAACTGCCAATTGCCTTAGACCAATTCATCTATCGTTTCAAAATCAGTTCAATATGCATAATTTTATATGATTTTGCTGCCTGACATGGAGTTTTCAACTTTTGTCTATTGTCTATTGCGTTGGACTTCCCGGGCGCGATTTTTTTTTTCTGCACCGCTGACGCGTCAGGTCATCCAGTTTATTGGACTTTTGCGACCTGAATGAAGACCAAAGTGCTGGCACGACAGGATTGTGCAACCCAAGTCATCAACGAAAAATGCATCGCTATACCGTGTGTGCAGTGCATTGCGCAGCGTGATAGCTATATGGTATAACTTACAGGGTATACATTATTAATGGTAGAAACATCATAATAGTGTTTCTACATGAATTGAAATGCTGTATTTATCCAGGAAAGAGTAACCCCCCCAAAAAAAAAAAAAACCAAAAAACAACAACACACGTTTGAGTGGCAAGATAAAAAAAAAAAGATACAGCTAGCTACGCCCTCACAATTTGGCGCAATAATTATTGCAACTGTTTTTCGTTGTTTTCTACTGTTTCCAATGATAAATTGAGCTGAGCATTTCACAGGTTTGTTTTTATTCCATGACAAATCAAATTGAGCAGCCTAGACTCTCTGTCACCCGTTACTAATGTTGAAATGCCCTTTAAATCAGCTTTATACAGTGATATGCACCACTTTCTAGGACAAGAAGTTCATGTACGGATAACATATATTTGTTTGTCTATTCAATGTTTGCTAGAGTCCTCCATACACAAACACACATTTGGATGACAATCCACCATTCACAATAATTAGTATTCCACACAGAAGTTGATTTGATGATTTGATTCATTATAAAGTTGGCATAGCCACCACCAGCTACTAGTCAACCCATGGAGGAAGAAATCCATGGTCACCACTCTCTTTCTGTGTGCAGAGGGTTTTCATTCCTCCATATTGTGTAATTACTTGTCCTTGGTGAATTGTTTACTTGTACTAGTTTGGTATACATACAGACTACTATTAAGCCTATACTGCATGCAGTGTATAGCGTGCGCTAGGTCTGGATCGACTGAGCTGATGTGCGCCACCTCCATGGTCTTCATTCAAGTCGCAAAAATCCAATAAACTGACATCCTGACGCGTCAACGGTGCAGAAAAAAAAATCGCTTCCCGGGCCATTGCATGCCTATCGGTACCCTGCGGAAAGTATTGAAGGCTTGCCACGAAAATCTCCCAACAGTATCATTCAAACAACATACATGCACACATGGACAATATTGGACATGTATTATGACGTACAACGTAGGCCTACTGTATACGTTGTGCAACATCAACGTACTGTTATAGCTAGACGTCTCGACAGAATTGCCATTCATACATTGTTATATGCTTGTATACTGTGCTGTGATTGGACACTGCACACACAATGGCCCGCCCCCACATTTCATATTCGCATTCGAGGGCTTCGCTGGAAATCCTGCGGAAAAGGAAAGAAACACATAAGCTTGCGTCGACGACTGGTAGAAGGCGTGATAACAAGTATACCTAATTTGCATATTTCACACGACCGCGAGAGGTCGCTGTTTGCCTAATGTGCATTATGTTTATTGTACACACAAAAGATCGTGACGGGATCGTGCGGGGATGGGATCGGGAGCGCTGTGAACAATAATGCACATGGTACGAATACAATAACTATGGTGGCCCTAAAGGGACATCGCATATCGCAAACGTGTGCGCACACGTATGCGATGTCGTGAAATTTATCGCGAATATGTGCGCACACTTATGCGATGTCGTGAGGTATACAAAATGGGACCTGGGCCACTTGCGTACTCCCTAGGTCACTAACAAATTGCCCGCAAAAATGACGTCAGCCCAAAGGTATGCGACAAAGGTATGCAATAAAATTCACGACATTGCAAACAAATTTGCATACGTGTGCGCAAATATTCGTGAATTGTTTCACGACATCGCATACGTGTGCGCACATATTCGCGAATTGTTTCACGACATCGCATACGTGTGCGCACATAATCGCGATAAATTTTGCGACATCGCATACGTGTGCGCACACGTTTGCGATATGCGATGTCCCTTTAGGGCCACCAAAGATAACGCCTTGGCCAAGGCTAATGTAATCTCAGGAATGCGCCGCCTTGATAAGATGCAATGTCAAAAATGAAATTTTGCAAAATTCATTGTTTTCCCAATCGTTTTGAGAATGGACTGAGATCGAATGGTGTTGATGCGCTAATACATGGAAGTCCAAACATGGTGTACTCATAATGCATTTTGCAACATGTTACTTCTGAATTTGCCCTTATATTCAGATAAAAATTCACATTCAATGATGACATAATAACAACAAATTGCATCATCGTAAAGACGAATAATGAAGCTTTTCAATGATAACATTTGCACCGTTTTTAGATCAGCAACAAAAATATATCATCCCTCACACTTGTTGAGTTTCAAAACGTTGTTTAAGGAGATTATTTAATTTTTGGCTAATGTCATTTTAGATGTCAACTTTGATACATGTTTTTTACGTTAAAGGTTTTACATTCTTGCTTGATTGTGTTTCTGAGAGTTATGTGTAGACTCTGCGCCTTGAGCACCCTGTCAGTGGATGAAGTTGGCGCATCAAAATAATTCAAATATTATGAATTTTTCACTGAATATCGCAAAAGGGTGACGCAATCTTGTCGACCTGGTACTTTTTTTTCTCGAGAACCACACATTTTAATGTCGGTTATTATTTCTTTTTACTTCGAGGTCAAAAACTCAGACTATTATTTTGATCCACCTGGGTTTAATTTCTTACAATTGGAAATATAATTGCTTATTCTGTTGATATTGGTTTGTACACAGGTCTGTGGGATTGTCGCCCCAGTGCGAACATGATAGGAAAATGTATTTATTTTACATTACGAATACGTAATTGAATGATGATAAATGAATTTTCTCAAACTTTAAATTATTGTTTTGTTTTGTTTTTACTTTTATTTCGAATGACAGCTTTCGGGCGAAATCGCAAAAATTATCCGGTATTTTGAGAGAAGAAATGTTGAGCCCGGCTGACAAGGCGGCTTCGTGGATCAGTCACGTGACTCGATTTGGATGTGACCATTTGCGACCCAAGGTGATGGACATGGGTTTCATTCAGGCCAATCTCTTGGATGTATACGGATTCTGTCTTCTTCTCAGCATTGTGGTGCTGTTCTTAAGTGTCAGTATTTGTCGTTGCTAAGAGCTATGATCATGATTCTTTCACCAATAGACAATGTTAGGCAAGGTCTTTCATTTGTGACACATTGCTTGACCTCTGTCACCTCTACTTCCGGTCAAACAGGAAGTAGCTCCTCATTTAAAAGTGGTAAGAGCTAGGATCATGATTCTTTCACCAATATACAATGTTATGCCTTGGTCACACCTACGGGTTTTGCCGTACTTGGCCGCAGTTCTTGCACCCGTAGTTACCCGTACTTACACGTACTAGATTCGCAGTTAGCCTCAGTTACATGTAGTTAGCCGTAGTTACCCGTACTTAACCGTAGTTCAGCCGTAGGGTTTTACCCTTGGTCTAGCCGCACTTCTAGCCTAAAATTTTGAACATGTTCAAAAATTTCGCCAACACAAGTACGGGTGGCCACCCGTACTTATCCGCAGTTGTTCGTAGTTACCCGTACTTCACCCGTACTTCATTCGTACTTCTCACCCGTACTTACCCTAAGTTACCCTTACTTCCCCGTACTTACCTGTAGTTACCTGTAGTTACCTGTAGCCATTCGTACTTACCGTGGACAATTCAGCCGCAGTTACCCTTACTTACCCGTACTTACCCGTACTTACCCGTAGTTCAAAGTACGGGGATTTTCAATTTTTTGAACTGCGGCCAAGTACGGCCTTAGCCGTAGGTGTGACCACAGCATTAGGCAAGGTCTTTCATTTGTGACACATTGATGGACCTCTGTGACCTCTACTTCCGGTCATTCAGGAAGTAGCTCCTCATTTAAAAGTGGTAAGCGCTATGATCATGATTATTTCACCAATAGACAATGTTAGGCAAGGTCTTTCATTTGTGACACATTGCTTGACCTCTGTGACCTCTACTTCCGGTCAAACAAGAAGTAGCTCCTCATTTAAAAGTGGTAAGAGCTATGATCATGATTCTTTCACCAATCGACAATGTTAGGCAAGGTCTTTCATTTGTGACACATTATTTGACCTCTGTGACCTCTACTTCCGGTCAAACATGAGGTAGCTTCTCATTTAAAAGTGGTAAGGGCTTTTATCATGATTCTTTCACCAAAAGTCAATGTTAGGCAAAGTTATTTTTTTGTGACACAATTCTAAATGACAATGTGTTCCATAAACCCTGCAACTAAATGGGTTAAACTTTAGTTTTCTTCATTGAAATAATTGATACTTTTAAATCACATGTCTTAAACTGACAAAATAAGTGATACAATTTGAGAAATATTCTATATCATATGTGGAAAAGCCATGTGTTCTGTTTTCAACAGACACAATCTCTAGTTTCGTCTTACTCTTCTTCTGCTTTGAGTTACCATAGACTTTTTCTCGGTGGCACTTTGGGTACTTATAAGCTGCCGATTTTAATCAAACTTGGTCTGAAGGAAGTCCATATAGGGTAGTTGTGTCCCGAAACTTTTCGCCATCATGACGTCATCAGGGGTCACGTGACAAGCGATTTGAATTTAATAATCAAAATCTTTAAAAATCAACAAAAATTCAAGGGTTTGAGATAATAAGTTGATTCTTTCACCAAAAGTGATTGTTAGGTAGGGTCTTTCTTTGTGACACATTGCTTGACCTCTGTGACCTCTACTTCCGGTCAAACAGGAAGTAGCTCCTCATTTAAAAGTGGTAAGAGCTATGATCATGATTCTTTCACCAATAGACAATGTTAGGCAAGGTCTTTCATTTGTGACACATTGCTTGACCTCTGTCACCTCTACTTCCGGTCAAACAGGAAGTAGCTCCTCATTTAAAAGTGGTAAGAGCTAGGATCATGATTCTTTCACCAATATACAATGTTAGGCAAGGTCTTTCATTTGTGACACATTGCTTGACCTCTGTGACCTCTACTTCCGGTCATTCAGGAAGTAGCTCCTCATTTAAAAGTGGTAAGCGCTATGATCATGATTATTTCACCAATAGACAATGGTGAAAATGGAGCTCGACTGGTTCCGGTCTTATCTTAATGGGAGGACCCAAATGACTAAAATAGGAAATTCTTTATCTAGCAAAACCTACATCAACTTTGGAGTTCCTCAGGGAACTATACTGGGCCCTTTATTATTTACCATTTTTATCAATGATATTACGACTGTGATTGATCATACTAAAATTGCACTTTATGCTGACGATACTGCATTGTTTTATCCTAGTAAAGATGTTCAGCAGATAAATCTCTTTTTAAATCATGACTTGCAGAAAATTTCTACTTGGCTCACTGACAACAGACTTCAACTAAACATTTCCAAGTCAAAAAGCATGTTAATTGGTTCTGCCCAGAAGCTTGCTAGGTGCTTAAATCCTAATATTGATATTTTTGTTGACGGTAACTGCCTGGATCAAATCACCACTTATAAATATCTTGGTGTTCATATTGACAGTAAAATGAAATGGACTGAGCATATTGAGCATATTGAAAAAGCTGTTTCTAAGAGAATAGGTGTCCTGAATAGACTAAAAAATATTTTACCTGTGTCTACCCTTAACTTTCTCGTCAAAAGCCTTATCTTTCCCCAATTTGATTATTGTGATCTTGTTTGGAGTAATGCTTCAAAATCACTAACGCAACGGCTTGATGTAGTTTTGAATAGAGCTGGACGGACAATTCTTAAGGCTCAAACTAGAACATCAGCTTCTGTTATCAGGAATAGATTAGGATGGAAGACTCTGCAGGCAAGACGAGATATCCATATAAATACCATGGTTTTTAAATGTCTAACTGGTAAAGCTCCTATGTATCTTAATGTTTTTACTCCAGTCAGTGAATCACATAAATATCAAACAAGGAATAGCACTGTTGGTAATGTCGTCCGCCCACATCCAAGAACTGAAAGTGGAAGAAGAACATTTAGTTTCAGGGGTGCTCAAGCATGGAATATTTTACCAATTAACACAAAAACATGTCAAACTGTAAGCCTAAATACCTTTGTCAACCAACTCAAACAGCTCAATTAATTGTGTCTTCATTGTTGTTGTTTTAGTTCTGTGGTTTGTGTAATTTTTAATGTATGCTTTTTCTTACCTGTATTTTTGTATTGGTATTTTTTATCACATCTTGTAGTTTTGTAAGCTGGGATCCATGGGAGATCAGTAACTTTTCCTTGTAACTGAATGGATCACCCAGGGTAAAATAAGAAATAAATAAATAAATAAATAAATGTTAGGCAAGGTCTTTCATTTGTGACACATTGCTTGACCTCTGTGACCTCTACTTCCGGTCAAACAAGAAGTAGCTCCTCATTTAAAAGTGGTAAGAGCTATGCTCATGATTCTTTCACCAATCGACAATGTTAGGCAAGGTCTTTCATTTGTGACACATTATTTGACCTCTGTGACCTCTACTTCCGGTCAAACATGAGGTAGCTTCTCATTTAAAAGTGGTAAGGGCTTTTATCATGATTCTTTCACCAAAAGTCAATGTTAGGCAAAGTTATTTTTTTGTGACACAATTCTAAATGACAATGTGTTCCATAAACCCTGCAACTAAATGGGTTAAACTTTAGTTTTCTTCATTGAAATAATTGATACTTTTAAATCACATGTCTTAAACTGACAAAATAAGTGATACAATTTGAGAAATATTCTATATCATATGTGGAAAAGCCATGTGTTCTGTTTTCAACAGACACAATCTCTAGTTTCGTCTTACTCTTCTTCTGCTTTGAGTTACCATAGACTTTTTCTCGGTGGCACTTTGGGTACTTATAAGCTGCCGATTTTAATCAAACTTGGTCTGAAGGAAGTCCATATAGGGTAGTTGTGTCCCGAAACTTTTCGCCATCATGACGTCATCAGGGGTCACGTGACAAGCGATTTGAATTTAATAATCAAAATCTTTAAAAATCAACAAAAATTCAAGGGTTTGAGATAATAAGTTGATTCTTTCACCAAAAGTGATTGTTAGGTAGGGTCTTTCTTTGTGACACATTGCTTGACCTCTGTCACCTCTTCTTCCGGTCAAAAAGGAAGTAGCTCCTCATTTAAAAGTGGTAAGAGCTAGGATCATGATTCTTTCACCAATATACAATGTTAGGCAAGGTCTTTCATTTGTGACACATTGCTTGACCTCTGTCACCTCTACTTCCGGTCAAAAAGGAAGTAGCTCCTCATTTAAAAGTGGTAAGAGCTAGGATCATGATTCTTTCACCAATATACAATGTTAGGCAAGGTCTTTCATTTGTGACACATTGCTTGACCTCTGTGACCTCTACTTCCGGTCATTCAGGAAGTAGCTCCTCATTTAAAAGTGGTAAGCGCTATGATCATGATTATTTCACCAATAGACAATGTTAGGCAAGGTCTTTCATTTGTGACACATTGCTTGACCTCTGTGACCTCTACTTCCGGTCAAACAAGAAGTAGCTCCTCATTTAAAAGTGGTAAGAGCTATGATCATGATTCTTTCACCAATCGACAATGTTAGGCAAGGTCTTTCATTTGTGACACATTATTTGACCTCTGTGACCTCTACTTCCGGTCAAACATGAGGTAGCTTCTCATTTAAAAGTGGTAAGGGCTTTTATCATGATTCTTTCACCAAAAGTCAATGTTAGGCAAAGTTATTTTTTGTGACACAATTCTAAATGACAATGTGTTCCATAAACCCTGCAACTAAATGGGTTAAACTTTAGTTTTCTTCATTGAAATAATTGATACTTTTAAACCACATGTCTTAAACTGACAAAATAAGTGATACAATTTGAGAAATATTCTATATCATATGCGGAAGAGCCATGTGTTCTGTTTTCAACAGACACAATCTCTAGTTTCGTCTTACTCTTCTTCTGCTTTGAGTTACCATATACTTTTTCTCGGTGGCACTTTGGGTACTTATAAGCTGCCGATTTTAATCAAACTTGGTCTGAAGGAAGTCCATATAGAGTAGTTGTGTGCCGAAACTTTTCGTCATCATGACGTCAACAGGTGTCATGTGACCAGCGATTTGAATTTAATAATCAAAATCTAAAAAAATCAACAAAATATTAAGTTGATTCCTTCATCAAAAGTGATTGTTAGGCAGGGTCTTTCTTTGTGACACATTACTTGACTTCTGTGACCTCTACTTCCGGTCAAACAGGAAGTAGCTCCTCATTTAAAAGTGGTAAGAGCTAGGATCATGATTCTTTCACCAAAAGTCGATGTTAGGCAAGATCTTTCTTTGTGACACATAACTTGACCTCGGTGACCTTTACTTCCGGTCAAACCGGAAGTTGCTCCTCATTTAAAAGTGGTAAGAGCTAAAATCATGATTCTTTCACTAAATATCAATGTTAGGCAAGATCTTTCTTTGTGACACATAACTTGACCTCGGTGACCTTTACTTCCGGTCAAACCGGAAGTAGCTCCTCATTTAAAAGTGGTTAGAGCTTTGATCATGATTCTTTCACCAAGTACACAATGTTATGCAAGGTCTTTCTTTGTGACACATTGCTTGACCTCTGTGACCTCTATTTCCGGTCAAACAGGAAGTAGTTTGTCATTTAAAAGTGGCAAGAGCTTTGATCATGATTCTTTCGCCAAATGTCAATGTAAGGGAAGATCTTTCTAATGACACATTTCGATCTGATTGACAAGCAATTTATATAATATGCGGAAAAGCCTTATGTGCTGTTTCAAACAGCCATAAACTCTAGTTGGGTTTTCCGCGTCAGCGAAAACCCTTTGTTTTTGTTCTGTTTTTTTTTCTTTTCTTCTTCTTCTTCCATTTTGATTTCCCATAGACTTTACACACGGACATAGTACACGCCACTTTGGTCACTTCAAAACATTCGATCTTAACCAAAGTTGGTGCAAATAAAGTCCCTATAGCGTAGATGTGTGCCAAAACTTTTCGTCATCATGACGTCATCGGGTGTCATGTGACCAGCGATTTGAATTTAATAATCAAAATCTTTAAAAATCAACAAAAAATCAACGGTTTGAGATATTAAGTTGATTCTTTCACCAAAAGTGATTGTTACGCAGTGTCTTTCTTTGTGACACATTGCTTGACCTCTGTGACCTCTACTTCCGGTCAAACAGGAAGTAGCTCCTCATTTGAAAGTGATAAGAGCTATGATCATAATTCTTTCACCAAAAGTGAATGTTAGGCAAGGTCTTTCTGTGTGACACATTGGTTGACCCCTGTGACCTCTACTTCCGGTCAAACAGGAAGTAGCGCCTCATTTAAAAGTGGTACGAGCTGTGATCTTGATTCTTTCACCAAAAGTCAATGTTAGGCAAAGTTATTTTTTGTGACACAATTCTAAATGACAATGTGTTCCATAAACCCTGCAACTAAATGGGTTAAACTTTAGTTTTCTTCATTGAAATAATTGATACTTTTAAATCACATGTCTTAAACTGACAAAATAAGTGATACAATTTGAGAAATATTCTATATCATATGTGGAAAAGCCATGTGTTCTGTTTTCAACAGACACAATCTCTAGTTTCGTCTTACTCTTCTTCTGCTTTGAGTTACCATAGACTTTTTCTCGGTGGCACTTTGGGTACTTATAAGCTGCCGATTTTAATCAAACTTGGTCTGAAGGAAGTCCATATAGGGTAGTTGTGTCCCGAAACTTTTCGCCATCATGACGTCATCAGGGGTCACGTGACAAGCGATTTTAATTTAATAATCAAAATCTTTAAAAATCAACAAAAATTCAAGGGTTTGAGATAATAAGTTGATTCTTTCACCAAAAGTGATTGTTAGATAGGGTCTTTCTTTGTGACACATTGCTTGACCTCTGTGACCTCTAGATCCGGTCAAACAGGAAGTAGCTCCTCATTTAAAAGTGGTAAGAGCTATGATCATGATTCTTTCACCAATAGACAATGTTAGGCAAGGTCTTTCATTTGTGACACATTGCTTGACCTCTGTCAACTCTACTTCCGGTCAAACAGGAAGTAGCTCCTCATTTAAAAGTGGTAAGAGCTAGGATCATGATTCTTTCACCAATATACAATGTTAGGCAAGGTCTTTCATTTGTGACACATTGCTTGACCTCTGTGACCTCTACTTCCGGTCATTCAGGAAGTAGCTCCTCATTTAAAAGTGGTAAGCGCTATGATCATGATTATTTCACCAATAGACAATGTTAGGCAAGGTCTTTCATTTGTGACACATTGCTTGACCTCTGTGACCTCTACTTCCGGTCAAACAAGAAGTAGCTCCTCATTTAAAAGTGGTAAGAGCTATGATCATGATTCTTTCACCAATCGACAATGTTAGGCAAGGTCTTTCATTTGTGACACATTATTTGACCTCTGTGACCTCTACTTCCGGTCAAACATGAGGTAGCTTCTCATTTAAAAGTGGTAAGGGCTTTTATCATGATTCTTTCACCAAAAGTCAATGTTAGGCAAAGTTATTTTTTTGTGACACAATTCTAAATGACAATGTGTTCCATAAACCCTGCAACTAAATGGGTTAAACTTTAGTTTTCTTCATTGAAATAATTGATACTTTTAAACCACATGTCTTAAACTGACAAAATAAGTGATACAATTTGAGAAATATTCTATATCATATGCGGAAAAGCCATGTGTTCTGTTTTCAACAGACACAATCTCTAGTTTCGTCTTACTCTTCTTCTGCTTTGAGTTACCATAGACTTTTTCTCGGTGGCACTTTGGGTACTTATAAGCTGCCGATTTTAATCAAACTTGGTCTGAAGGAAGTCCATATAGAGTAGTTGTGTGCCGAAACTTTTCGTCATCATGACGTCAACAGGTGTCATGTGACCAGCGATTTGAATTTAATAATCAAAATCTAAAAAAATCAACAAAATATTAAGTTGATTCCTTCATCAAAAGTGATTGTTAGGCAGGGTCTTTCTTTGTGACACATTACTTGACTTCTGTGACCTCTACTTCCGGTCAAACAGGAAGTAGCTCCTCATTTAAAAGTGGTAAGAGCTAGGATCATGATTCTTTCACCAAAAGTCGATGTTAGGCAAGATCTTTCTTTGTGACACATAACTTGACCTCGGTGACCTTTACTTCCGGTCAAACCGGAAGTTGCTCCTCATTTAAAAGTGGTAAGAGCTAAAATCATGATTCTTTCACTAAATATCAATGTTAGGCAAGATCTTTCTTTGTGACACATTGCTTGACCTCTGTGACCTCTACTTCCGGTCAAACAGGAAGTAGTTTGTCATTTAAAAGAGGCAAGAGTTTTGATCGTGATTCTTTCGCCAAATGTCAATGTAAGGGAAGATCTTTCTAATGACACATTTCGATCTGATTGACAAGCAATTTATATAATATGCGGAAAAGCCTTATGTGCTGTTTCAAACAGCCATAAACTCTAGTTGGGTTTTCCGCGTCAGCGAAAACCCTTTGTTTTTGTTCTGTTTTTTTTTTCTTTTCTTCTTCTTATTCCATTTTGATTTCCCATAGACTTTACACACGGACATAGTACACGCCACTTTGGTCACTTCAAAACATTCGATCTTAACCAAAGTTGGTGCAAATAAAGTCCCTATAGCGTAGATGTGTGCCGAAACTTTTCGTCATCATGACGTCATCAGGTGTCATGTGACCAGCGATTTGAATTTAATAATCAAAATCTTTAAAAATCAACAAAAAATCAACGGTTTGAGATATTAAGTAGATTCTTTCACCAAAAGTGATTGTTACGCAGGGTCTTTCTTTGTGACACATTGCTTGACCTCTGTGACCTCTACTTCCGGTCAAACAGGAAGTAGCGCCTCATTTAAAAGTGGTACGAGCTGTGATCTTGATTCTTTCACCACAAGTCAATGTTAGGCAATGTCTTTCATTTGTGTTACATTGCTTGACCTCTGTGACCTCTACTTCCGGTCAAACAGGAAGTAGCTCCTCATTTAAAAGTTGTAAGAGCTAGGATCATGATTCTTTGACCAGATATCAATGTTAGGCAAAGTCTTTCTCTGTGACACAATGCTTGATCGTTCTGACATCTACATTCGGTCAAATAGGAAATAGCTTCTCATGTAAAAGTGGTAAGAGCTATGATCATGATTTTTTTAATCAATTGTCCGTATAAGGGATCTCTTTCTTCGTATAGCAGTTTATATTTGTATATCAATTTATAATATTATATGCGGAAAAGCCCTATGTGCTGTTTTCAACAGCCATAGGTGTCTAGTTTCTTCTTCTTCTTCCATTTTGATTTCCCATAGACTTTGTACAGGGGCATAGTACACGCCATTTTGGTCACTTCAAAACATTCGATCTTAACCAAAGTTGGTGCTAATAGAGTCCCTATAGTGTAGATGTATGCCGAAAATGTTCGTCATCATGACGTCATCAGGTGTCATGTGACCAGCGATTTGAATTTAATAATCAAAATCTTAAAAAATCGACAAAAAATCAACGGTTTGAGATATTAAGTTGATTCCTTCATCAAAAGTGATTGTTAGGCAGGGTCTTTCTTTGTGACACATTGCTTGACCTCTTTGACCTCTACTTCCGGTCAAACAGGAAGTAGCTCCTCATTTAAAAGTGTTAAGAGCTAGAATCATGATTATTTCACCAAATATCAATGTTAGGCAAGGTCTTTCCTTTGAGACCGTTGCTTGACCTCTGTGACCTCTACTTCCGGTCAAACAGGAAGTAGCTCCTCGGTTAAAAGTGGTAAGAGCTAGAATCATGATTCTTTTACCAAAAGGCAATGTTAGGGAAGGTCGTTCTTAGTGATACAATTCTTATTGATATTAAAGCAGTTTATATCATAATTATGCGGAAAAGCCTTATGTGCTGTACACAACAGCCATAAACCTCTAGTTTTAATTGAGCTTGGGGCGATTTGGGTTTTTTTTGCCAGAGAAGTGCAGAATCGTGGGAATAAAATCAAAAGATACAGTAACAGCCACCTGTCACAATTTCAGTCCCAAATGTTGGTCACTTTTTTTAGAAAACAGTGAAAATAGCCTACGATAAATAGTGTCATAATGACCGTTGAATCCTTTCACAGTCAGCTATAGGATAATTCACTGTACTGTGGTTGTAATGTGGTTGTAATGTCTCGTAAACAGTGGGTAACAACAACTGCTTGCAGGTTAGTTTAAAAAAATCGTTTTTGTTCATTTTTTTTTCTCGATTTATAATTAATTTTTTATTAAAGGAATTATATACTTTTCTCAAAATGATTTCACATGATTATTATAGTAACTTTTTATATTAACTCGGCATTTAGATAAAACGAAATTTTGAGGGTTTCAGATGCACCAATAAGGTATGAGAGCACCTTTAACCCTAGACTTCAAATTAGTACATGACGTGACTTGTTTATTGATTTGCTTACTTTCTTTGTTTTTGCAAACCAAAGACAGATATCTTCCAATTACTGATATCATCTGAAAACTCCTGTTGTTGAGTTAAGCAGTTTGGCAGACGATTTGAGTTTTGTAACGCCTCAATTCATTGACCTGGGGTCAATTTCATAGAGCTACTTAGCACACAAAAAATGCTTAGCACAGTAATATCTTGGCCAATAAAACAAAATAATCAACATTGATATTCATGGTCAGCGAACAACAGCCAAATAACAATTGGCAGTGATACACAACACATGGAAATTTGGTTGTTAAAGCCCAACTAAAAAGGTCGGAATGTTTTTGTGAGTTTTTATATTTTCTGGTAGGAAATGGACTCAGGAATACACAGAAGCTCATTCTTGACAAGTTTTTCACTGGATACATTCTTTAGAGGAGTTTTCATCCCCCGCCCCCCACTTTCCCCGAAATCCGAAAAGCGCGAGGAGTGAGTTTGTAAACACGATGACGTCATTCTGGGAATTGCTACATTCACATTGGTATGGTGTTCCATTTGTGCCGTCAACGTGTCGCATTTGTTTTTTTTTTGTTTTTTTTGTTTTTTGGGGGGGGGGGGGGCTTTTGGCGTCGCATTTATAATGCATGTAATACAATACAAATTGATACACGTAATAAACTGCTGGAAACTGCTCATCGGCAAAATAAAATGCGACGCCAAAAAAAAAAAAAATATTTGACGGCAAAAAAATGCGACGCTGAAAACAATCAATTTATTCTACCTTGTAAATACAGAATGGAGATTGTAGTATTAACTGCTTTGTTGTAGGTTACACACCACTCCGGTTTAATTTACACCATATAGACGTTGTGTCTCGTGTCAATTTATGTGTGGAGTCGGTAGCTTGGAGAAATATTCCCCCTTCTCTTGTCATGCATCACCTGCAGTCCACTACATTACCCTTTACATAATAGGTTAATGTTATACACACACCAAAATGTGTTGCAAGAATTAAAGAGGTTATTCACTGACGTCATTGAATCACGTGATTGGCCGTCAAGCTTTTCTACGTTGTCCATGGTTACCCGTAGGACACTGTACGTTGCGTGTGCACTGAAGCGTATTGTATCGTGTTTGCGATCATTGTGCTTGACGGCCAATGACGTCACGTGAATAACCTCTATTGATTTGGAATCTTCCGAGCTCAATAGGTTCAAAAGAATTGATTTCTCCACAATGTAACCAGCCACGTACTAACATGCTAACAGATTGGATATAAGCATTATATTTACAAAGTTTGTCTGGTCGGGAAATCAAAATAAAAGTTATTAAGCGATAGTAATGTAATAATGGAAACACACGAACATTTTAATATGTAAATGTAGAGTAAGATGTACGTACATTATTTCAGAATTGTGAGGGAATTGAGAAATAAACGATTTGTCTTCAGAAAATAAGAGAATGATTTGGTTTTCCAAAACGTTTTTTTTTAATGAGTTCATAAGATCATAGATCTAGGAAGAGAAGGAGTGAGAACCAAGGCACTTCAATTGTGCAATGATCGCCGCCGCTTCATGCAAGTTGCAACCGCAGGCTTTGTGTAAAATAGTAGTTATTATGCAAATGTATTATTGCGGTAGTCTGGCTGTGAGCTGGCATAACCAACTTCGTCCCGGCATTGTGGAAAGGTCTAATTTCCTATCGCGTGTAATATACAAACGTAGTGGAATCAACATGGCCAAAATTAAAAACTGACCGGACTTTTCAACAACTGGCCATAGATGGCTGGGCATTTGTCATATACATACATGTACCATATTTTCTGTCAGAACATTATCTACAATTTAGGCTGACTCCTCACCGTGAACAATCTCGGGTCAAGCCGCATAACGAAATATGAAATTACTTTTTTTAAGCATAATTGGTTTTCGATAAATGTCAAGAAAAGACGACAAATTGACGTTAAATGCCCGATTTCGACGAACGACGGACCGATCGAAACAAAATTTTCTTGCGCATCCTAAGGTTTGCCATGTAAGCATGCAGGGGCTTTCAGTATCAACTGCGCTTGCCATTTATATTTGGTTAGTTTGTTTTGTTACTCCAATTTGCAATTTCAGTTATGAACAATTTTTTGGGGTTACCAGGGAATTCCGGCGACCATCATAATGATCAAAGGATCGACTGCGGTTGTGTTATGTAACCGGCGCGTGGCCGGCCGCAGTGCTTTTCCAACGGGGCTTAATTGGGCGATTGGTGAGTGGATGAGTGATAGGTGCAGTTCGAGCTCCATGGACCAACTATGCTGGACATAACATCGTGGCCTGAATAATTATAAGGACGGTACATACGTGGTTAATCACCCTATTACGTAACTAGTGGCATCTGTCCTATATATATAATTCGGCCACGTGAATAGGCTACTAGGAACCGCAAGATTGTTTCACAATAGGTTAGTGATTATCATTCAATATTCGCCGTTGGATTCAAATTATTTGCAAATACATTGACTCCATATCATTTTAAGTAAACAGTATTATCCGATATAAATGTCCTTTTTCCCATTTGATATACATTTGATAGTGAAGTGTTTTTGCCAAAAGTGTAGTAGTTTTTAGTACATCTAGTCGATGTATCTTACATTGATGCCAAACTTATTTATTCGATCTCGTCAATCATTACAAATCTCAAAAACTCATCTTAAAACACAGCTTTCTAGATTTGTCTAGAGCCCTCAGGCTTTCAATTTATTTCACGTGCACTATCTTTTATTATAATTGTTATATTTTCTTATAAAGTAATCAGTGCCTTTAATCGCATACGTTGAATTGTTATCGTTTATTAAAAAAGGTATTTCTGTGATCCTTTTTGCAACATCTTATGAACTCATTGAAAACGTTTTGGAATATAAAATCATTCTCTTATTTTCTGAAGACAAATCGTTTATTTCTCAATTTCACAGGTCTAAATAAAATGTTCGTATGTTTTCATCTTCACATTATCATGGCTTAATAACTTTAATTTTTAATCGGAAGATATTTGCCTTTGGTTTTCAAAAACAAAGAAAGTAAGCAAATCAATAAACAAGTCACGTCATATTCAAATTTCAAGTTTAGGGTTCCAGGTGCTCTCGATACCTTATTGGTGCATCTGAAACACTCTAAATTTCGTTTTATCTAAATGCCTAGTTAATATAAAAAGTTACTGTATTAATCATGTGAAATCATTTTGAGAAAAGTCATTCCTTTCATAACAATTAATTATAAATCGAAAAAAAAAAACCAGAACAAAACGATTTTCCAAAACTAACCTGCAATTTGGTCGACAAGATTGTGCCACCTTTTTGTGATATCCAGTACAAAATGTCATAATAATGAAATATTTTGATGCGCCAACTCCATCCACTGACAGGGTGCTCAAGGCGCAGAGTCTACACATAACTCTCAGAAAAACAAACAAGCAAGAATGTTAAACCTTTAACGTAAAGAACATGTATCAAAGTTGACATCTAAAATAACATTAGCCCAAAAAGTAAATAATCCCCTTAAACAAAGTTTTGAAAACTCAACAAGTTTGAGGGATGATATATTTTTGTTGCTGATCTAAGAACGGTGAAAATGTTATCATTGAAAAGCTTCATTATTCGTCTTTACGATGATGTAATTTGTTGTGATTATGTAATCATTGCATGTGAATTGTCGTCTGAATATTCGGAAGTAACTTTTTGCAAAATGCATTGTGAGTACACCATGTTTGGACTTCTATGTATTAGCGCATCAACACCATTCGAACTCAGTCCATTCTCAAAACGATTTGGAATTCACTACAGAAAACAATTAATTTTGCAACATTTCATTTTTGACATTGCATTTTTTTCAAGGCGGTGAATTCTCGAAATTACATTAGCGTAACAAAATTAAAATGACACATCATTGTAAAGAGGGATAATCACGTTTTTCAATGATACCATATTCACATATGATGATGGAGCATTGGGAAATTTATTACCCCTCAAACTTGAGTTGCAGAACTTTTTGAGGAGTTCATTAAGCAAACAGGAGTATAATTATTGATACCAATGTATAATTAGCACAACACTGATAAAATCATTCTTGTTGTGTGTCAATGACTTACCTTGGATCTTCAATTACTTTCGTCACGACCTGGTAGAGACTGTCTTCTTTGATGTCATGGAGGTTCAAAGAGAGACCAATACCTTTACCAATCGCTCTGATCATGTTGTCAGAATGGTCTCCAAACAGCGGGATACCAATCACAGGTAAACCAAACCACGCTGCCTCGTGTAGGGTTCCGCCCCCTCCATGACAAATGACTGCACGTACATTACGATGTGCTAAAATTGAAAAACAAATCATTGCATAATGATCTGGTCTGTGACAGACGCACTCGCCATACAGTGAGCGAGCGTCTATAGTATGCCTGCATAATTTCTGATTAATTAGGCAAGCCAACCCAGCACTGGCCGCTAGATTGGACCATTCAGATGCGTCTACTATCCGGGCGCGGTTCTACGGGGGGGGGGGGGGGTTGACGCGGGGGAAGGGAGGGGGAGGGGTCCTGTAGCCCACCCATTTGTTTGGTCTAGCCCCCCACAAAAAAAAAAAATTGCAATTAAAAAAAAAATATCATGCATCTACTATCCAGGCGCGGTTCTACGGGGGAGGGGGTGGCTTTGAGGGGGGGGGGGGGGGGGGTTGTAGCCAACCCAACATTATTTTGTCTAACACTCCCCCCCAAAAAAATAATAAAATATGCAATTGAACAAAAAAGTTATTTGTATGATATAGGTGCATGTTTTTCGACCCCTATTTAGACATGGCAGAAACGAGTGTTAAAAGAACCCAACATATTGGGTCTTCTAGAACCGCGCCTGCTACAATCGTACCGAATGGTGAGTGCGTCTTATCACATGACTACTTAGTTGCTGCGTGACGAGCGAAATTTACCAATCAACATCCTCCGTCATGATCCAGACGGACATGTTCTCAAAACAGATCCGATTAGCTGATGTGCCGCGTTGCATTCCATGCAGGCATGTATTAGACGTTCGTACGTTTTGGCACGTAGTAGAATGAGTGATACTCGGACAACAAAATTACCTGCTCGAGGGAGAATTTTTTCAGTAATCTTAAGCATGCGTTAACAAAAAAACAGACTCTTTTAACGAAAGTCCCTGTGTGAAAAAAGCAAAAGCAGATCCAGAAGCAGAAGATGAAACAATGTCGGAAACATGTTCGGTAACATGTTGCTGAAAATGTTGTCAGTGAAAACAGAGCAAAACGAGTAAGGTAACATGACCCAGCAACATCTGGGTAATATATTGGTCAAATGTTGCCGTATCGTGTTGACTATACTTGCTTGACTCTCTGCTTGCTTGTCACTCTTCTTGCTTGTCCCTCTACTTGCTTGTCCTTCTTCCTGCTCTTACCTCTACGTGTCTGTCTCTCTACTTATCTGTTCTTCTACCTGCTTGTCCCTCTACGTGTTTGTCTCTTTTCTTGCTTGTCCTTCTACTTGCTTGTCCCTCTACGTGTTTGTCTTTCTACTTGCTTGTCCCTCTAAGTGCTTGTCTCTCTACTTGCTTGTTCATCTACATTGCTTGTCCCTCTACTTGCTTGTCCCTCTACTTGTTTGTCCCTCTACATTCTTGTCCTTCCACTTGCTTGTCCATCTACGTGTTTGTCTCTCTGCTTGCTTGTCTCTCTACTTGCTTGTCCTTCGACTTGCTCGTACCTCTACGAGTTTGTCTCTCTACTTGCTTGTCCTTTTACTTGCTTGTCCCTCTACGTGTTTGTCTCTCTACTTGCTCGTCCCTCTACGTGCTTGTCCCTCTGCTTGCTTGTCTTTCTACTTGCTTGTCCCTCAACGTGTTTGTCTCTCTACTTCCTTGTCATTCTACTTGCTCGTCCCTCTACGTGCTTGTACCCCTGCTTGCTTGTACCACTTTACTTGTTCGTCTCTCTACTTGCTCGTCCCTCTACCTGCTTGTCCCTCTACTTGCTTATCCGTCAACTTGCTTGTCTCTCTACTTGCTTGTCTCTCTACTTGCTTGTCCCTCTACTTCCTTGTCCCTCTACTTGCTTGTCCGTCAACTTGCTTGTTCCTATACTTGGTTGTCCCTCTGCTTGCTTGTACCTCTACTTGTTTGTCTCTCTACTTGCTCGTCCGTCAACTTGCTTGTTCCTCTACTTGCTTGTCCGTCAACTTGCTTGTCCCTCTATTTGCTTGTCTCTCTACTAGATTGTCTCTCTACCTGCTTGTCCCTCTATTTGCTTGTCTCTCTACTAGATTGTCTCTCTGCTTGCTTGTCCCTCTGCTTGCTTGTACCTCTACTTGTTTGTCTCTCTACTTGCTTGTCCCTGTACTTGCTTGTCCCTCTGCTTCCTTGTACCTCTACTTGTTTGTCTCTCTACTTGCTTGTCCCTCTACTTTCTCGTCCCTCTACTTGCTTGACCCTCTACTTGCTCGTCCCTCTACTTGCTAGTCCCTCTGCTTGCTTCCTCTCTAGCACCAGCCACGTGATAAATAGAATCCTGACTGCCGTGTGCGCCAGATTCATTCGCATTCTGCCCACTGCATGGAACGCAGATTCCTGCTTGCATTGAAGTGCTGGGATGTCAATAGAGTCATCACGCATGTCATAAGATATGACATTATGGCCGAATCACAACCACTGACTGCACCTCATCATTGAGCATGTCGTGGCAGTTGACCGCATTTTTTTTTACTTTGTTTGATTACATTTCACTTTGTTTTCCCATACCGTAACAAAGATTATTCGGAAAATCATGGCACATAACATGTATGAAAACCACGCAAAGAAAAACATGTTCGCAAATATATAATGTGGACATATATTGTGACGTCAGCAAACATCGCATATCACAAATGTGGGCAGATTTGATTGATGTGAAATGTTGCCCTGCGACACAATTATTTGCCCATGATATGCATATTTAATGTCATGCTGCGATTAATTTAATATGCGCCTCACGTGTCATTTGTCATGGCGACAAACTGCATCTCGTCCTGGGAACGAAACCGCACTGTTGGCATGTTTGATGTATACGAAACTCGTAGACCCATAAAAACATGTAAGGTTCGTGATTTGAATCCCACGTGAGCCAGCACATGGTTTTCACAATGTGGGTGCAGTGGTAATGCATATTAATGAAAGGGTAGCTTAATTTTAATAACTCAGTCAACATTCCAGTTTGTAAAGTCGTTATGCATTGATGATTTTATGGAGGCTTCTACATGAGTTGCAGCAACCACTCCCTGACATACATACATACATACTGAATTACCCTGGACTGCACTCAGAATTTGAAGACTTCCAAATATTTGACGTCCCTGCTGCATCTATGGCTTTCCTTCGAGGTTTGAGGTTAGCACAAGAGCCATTCTGCCGCACAACATGGTGCAACAGTTAGTTAATGGCACGCGCCTGGAGTCTACGGAAAAAACTTCTCTAGCGAAAACGAGTCCGGTTTGTGCTCACAAGGAATGGGACCCGTTAGAAGAGGTTCTGGTCGGGCGTCTGGAAAAAAGCATGTTTCCGCCTTACAGTGCAGAAATGAAGGTATCAATTCCTGTAAAGTGGAGGGATTTCTTCAAGGAGAACCAGTGCGGTCCGTGGCCCAAGAAGCACATGGAGAAGGCCATAACTGAGATCGAGGAGCTCTCCAACATATTGACCCATGAAGGCATCACAGTCCGGAGGCCTAGCGTGGTTCCTTAAGTCCTACTTCTAGGTCCTTAAGCATTGTAAAGATCACCTGGACATTGATTTGAAGTAATCGATACATCCAACCAAACACAATGGACATGCCGTGTGTTGTTAGTCATCACAACTTTAAGAATTTTGAAATTACCAAGACTTTGGTGAAAACACTTGTGTGGGAACTTTTTGCCCATTTATTAAAATTTACAATGATCATTATTATAACCATTTATTAATTAACTTTTTGACATATATTTGGTTCTGGGAAAATTCCAATGAGAAACTTGATTTGACGCTATATTGTCCAAATTAGTATAATAGTGTAAATAATTGCCTCAGCCTTAAAAGTCATATATAACTGCAATGCTTCTTTGTTAAATGTTAGTATTATTCGAATGTTTGACTTTTAGGTGTTTCATTGTACCAAGATTATTGATATTTACTCTTAGTGATCAAGTAGAATGGCGTGCGGGTGAGCGGAGTGTAATAACTGGTCAACGGGTGCATTGCACACTGTTAGTTTGATGTGATATTGGGTTATAGAACCAAATGCAGATAAGTAGAAGAATTCATAGGAATGAAAACACAAGACGTATAGCAGATAAGTGGACACGAAGTTGTAATTCATCTTACACACAATATTTAGTCCACACATAGAAAAAGACACCAAATTATACGGAATATAAAACCACTAAAGCTTCAACTACGGCAAAAATAAGGGCAATGAAATGCTGACAATGGGAGACTTTTGGAGGGTCGGTCTTGAGTCAACAGCGCACGCGCAAACCATGCTTGTGGAATTGTGAGCATGCGCGCGTTGTATTGCGCGTGCGTGCGCGTGCGCTGTTGACTCAAGACCTACTCTCCAAATGTCTCCCATTCTAGCACGTGTTTTATTTTTGATAAGCAGTTTTGATGAAAACTTTTGAGGAAATTGTATTTTTACTTCCAGTATAAGGGAAATCGAGTTGACAAAAAGGCCGATTATTATTTCCTGAAATCAAATTAATTTTTTTTTCTCTAATGCTATTAATCGGTTGTGGGAAATTATGTTGATTTTTACAAACATTTCATTTTGAAGGATTAATTAGAAGTATTTTTTTCAGAATTAATCTAATGTGATAAATTCATCGGCTTTCTATTATTATCTGAAGTAGAAATTTAACCATACAAGCTTCATGATACAAACACGTTTTGAAACGCTTCTGTTTACTTAAAGGTAGTACCATACTTTTGTAAGAAACCAAAACAGAAATGTTCACATATTTACATATAACTTACAGTGTATGAAGATGGTGGTAGTACAAACATACCGTTAACATTTTTCCGCCTGAAATGGTCAATTTTTCCAGAAATTAGTAAAAGAACGACCGAAAATCTTTTTGATCTTTTAAAATTTCAAAAATAAAAGCGAAAAGACTTAAGAAATACTTTGGCTGTTTTTCACTGTTTTCTCAAAATGTGGGCACCGTATGGCACTGAAATTTTTACAAATGACTGTTATTTGTATCAGTCTGGATATTTTCGCCCATGAATCTGTGTTTCTTTGATAAAAGCCAAAGTATGATACTACCTTTAAGTCTCACTGTATTATGCAGGGTACATGTACATCCACAATCTTCAATAAACTCACATACACATGTACAGACTCTTTTCAGGTGCATAACTATTATGTTCTGAAAAAACATATATATCCAATATGGCGATTCACAATAGTGCGCCCTCAAGCGTTTGCAACGCCTTGTCCAATCACAATGGACAAAATCGTTCGACGAGTTCCAGATGCACATTACGTCGATATATAACATTTTGGAGGTGAACGGTACAATACACGATTGGTAAAGGTCACAGGACAGCACTCATACTTTGTCTGATCAAACATGTATATGAAAATTTGAAAGATCAACCGGACATTTGAGTCACGAGAAAATAGCGAAAATAGCGATTTTTCTTATAAAACATGTAGAATAGTTGACTTTATGTTTGTTCCAAAAATCGTTCGGACGAACGATCTTTGGAAAAGACACTAAATCTTGATTTGCTTGAAAAAACCAGCATCTGATGAACCAAGATTTCCCATGGTGACTGTTTGCACTATTTACGAACTTTTGAGTCCATTTTCTGTCTCAAACTCAATATTTTGTTTTGAGGCCTTGCAAATCCTATATGCTCCCTTTAAGCATTAATGATGTCAAAACAAAACTATTCATGCCATGGAAGTAAAATAAAATTGATGATCTAGGACTCAGCCCTCTACAAAGGAAATGCAAACGCACAACCTCGTGAAGCATTCATTTTTGTTTGCAGTGAAAATATACAGCTACGCTTGGGTAGGTTTCAAAGAAGTTGGTTACATGGTTGATCTTAGTTAGTTAACAGAACTACCACAGAATACACTTACAACACGGAAATATCTAGGTTACAGTAACATACACACTGGATACATGGGTAGATATAATTGTCAGATCAGTCGATTTAAATGCATCAGTTCAGCCTTTCCTGTATCAGAAAAGTCTACTTTCCACAAGATAATCTCGAAAAGTGACAAATGTAAGTACTCCATTCATATTGAATTTGGAAACTAACATTCCAATTTCACCCCATCCGCCCAAAATTAGTAGTCACTTTGTGGCATGAAACACATTTCACAAAAATCTTGGGACTGATGTCGCTACCGCCATTTGAGGATCCTCAACGACATTAAGGGATTGGGCCACGTGACAAAGCCGAAGAAAGGCTCCAGCCTTCCCATCTATATCAAAGCATTTATTATGTTTAGTACAAGCAAATGGGGGTAGCAAATTAAGTAAATCACAAACTTTTCCTCAAGAATCACTTCTGTAATTCCCTTATATAGAATCAATTAAATACAAACATATTACACGATGCAGTCACGAAGAGTTTCCAAAATGCACACATTCAATTTTTTATATACACGTGTTGGTGATACAAACTCTACATGTATAGATATTTATATACGACATACGGGTAAAGAGTATAGAGTTTAAATTAACACCGTAGAATTTGAATTTTTAGACTTTCGTCAGCTTGGATGTCTGCATCGACGTCGTTGAGCGATTTGCGGCCAAGGCGATGCTAGACTCGGTGCACTGGTTGTACTTGTCTCTCAGCAAGGTCTTCCACATTCCGATCACGCGCTGGTTGCAGACGAAAGCGAGGCAGACGAGCGCCCCCTGGAGGGAGTTGAGAACGATGAAAGGATACCAGAAGAATTGGACGCCTGAGAAGGAGGCTATGAAACCGAAGATCCAGGTGAAGCCCATGATGACAGTTAGCTGAGGAGGAAAACCAAAACCAAAATTTAACCATTGCATACATTGTTTAGGTTAGGATAAATCCCCCCCCCAAAAAAAAAAAAACCACATGTCTCTTCATAGAAATGGCGGCGCTTAGAGTGATGTTCTGTGATAGTGAACTAATCTAAACATTTTTTTTTTTTTTGACAGACATTCACTGATGAAAACATTTCAAAATGTCGGTTGTTCATACCTATGTTCCATTACATACCACGCAGACAAAAAATGACTCCCTAAATGATCAACATGTTCATCAAACAGATTGTTTTATGGTGAGGCTATTGGGTATTTTGTTGTCCGCGGCTATTCGTATAATGTTGGTCTTGTCTTCTCTTTACACAAATAGGCTTCGAGGGTATTGTGGTTTTTTTTAAAAGGTTCTCACCCTCGTTATTTAGCCACCTTATTGTTTCAGTCAGACTTCAAAATGATCGATAGCAATGCTCAGTCTTATTTTAAATTAAGATCAATGTATTCCATATTCTGCCACGCCGGTTGTGTCCGTTTACATTTAAACAGCTGCATTTTATCGTGATTGCCAAATTGTTGGAGCAGGCATTGCTTTTTGCCTACGATAACTCGTTGCAACGCTTGGCAATATACTAGTACAGTATTTTGAAAGTATTGGTGTATTGGTATTTGAAATTAGTCTTCTAGATAATAGATAAAGCTGAATAGACAACATCCTTCAGGTGCATCTACATAATTATAATGGCGCTATTGTTCAATTGATCAGAAATTACAAATATGCTTTAAATGATTTGAGAAATAGTTAAGGCATAAATATGGGCTTGGCGTCTTTTTTTTTTTCGCAGGAAAAAAAAAGCGCTGGCTCTGGTGATATTTGAACTCACGACCTCCTGCTTTCTAGTGCAAATTTTAGTCCCATACGGTGCCCACTTATTTGAGAAAACAGTGAAAAACAGCCACACTATTTCTTAAGTCTTTTTTCTTTTATTTTTGATCTTTTAAAAGATCAAACAGATTTTGCTGTCGTTGTTTTACTTATTTCTGGATAAATACACCATTTCAGGCAAAAACATTTTAATGGTAGGTTTCTACCATCATCATCTTCATACCCTGAAAGTTATACGTAAATCTGTGAATATTTCTGTTTCGGTATCTTACAAAGGTTTGATACTACCTTTAAGTGGATTAGTGGTCTTCAATCAGTTTCTGTGCATGTGCAATGTATCCGATGTGGCTGAGTATGAAGTTCGTCCCTTTAATTATCTCACCTTCACATACAGAATAACATTAGGACGAGCTCTGGAACTGGCATCACTCTGGCCCTGGGTTATATTCATCCGCTGTGTTGCTCTCCTCGTCTTCACAATACCAGCGACGGTGAGAGAAAATAGGACCACATTGGAGCAGAGAATCGCAATAATTGGAACGCCGAATGCCAGCAGGTTGGTCATTCCATTGCCGATCCAACATGCAAGCTCAGAGGCGTAGTGGACGTCTACATCCACGCAATCGCAGAAACTCAGGATGACACAGGTGCCGACGATGAGGGCCGGAGCGCCCAGGCCGTAGAGGGCGTAGTAGATAAACGACCTGGTCTTCGGATCATCTACCCATATTTTGGTGCCAATGCCGAATGTGCGGTAGATATCAATGGCGAGGACGTTCATCCAACAGAATGCAGAAAGCCAGAAAAAATGCGAGCCGATTCCAAAAGCCGTGCACACCGCGATGATGTCAGTTTGTTTCAAACCTAAAAAATCAACAAACCAAAGTACACCAAAGGTACGAATGTGCTAATGTTATGGAACCGGGAAGGGGGAAAATGGAATAACTGGAAAAAGGAAGGACACTATGAATCCTAGCAATCGATGACAAAAAGAGGCAACATGAATTGTCAATAAAGTCAAAACTTAATTAATGCCGTAAAAATAAGATATCGGTGTGATTTTTTAATACCATGTCAAATTTTGATAGCAACATTCCTTCTATGTCATACTTTAACTATAATAAGCAGAGAACACCTTTGAAATGACTGATTGTGTGAAATTCCCCTTTACTGGTGATGTTATTTAAAGTTTCTCATTACAACTATTAGACAAGCCAAAATACAGAAAATAGGATAGGAATCAACTCTCATTGGCCAAACATCGTTGGACATCGTTAAAAATAGCATGGGCGATTCACACTACAATCACCTCTATAAGAGTTTACAAAACGTTGGTCAATAGCAATGAACGGAACCTGTCGACCAAAAGCGTGATTGGGATTCTGATTGGGTAACTCTTAAAGGCGTATTATTGCGAATCGCCAGTATGAGAATGGTAGTTTTTTTTTTAGATAAAACAACATGATTATGGAACCGTTTTACTTACCGATGAGCATAGTGAGCTGCGCGAAGAAGAGTGACGCCACGAGACACATGAGCGCCTTTCCAGCTGCATTGCGACGAAGAGTCGGGAACGCGACGTAAGTTGCAGTCGTAACTACCAGACTAATCAGGGACAAGACGCTGCCAGAAATTGTCAGGATGGAATGGGCGTTGCCCCACATATCAGATGGCACATCTGGTTCAGAAGTCATGCCCTGGAGGAAGCTAATACAAACATCGATCTCGCCGTTGTCTTTCATCATGAATTCCCCCACGTGGAGGACACGGTCGTCCTCCAAGACTCGAATCGATTCATTTAGGGCGCCGCTTACGACATATTCATTGCTAGACAACGTCGTAAGAGGACAGGCCATGTCCATGCAAGAATCGTTCTTTGACACTGAGAAGCGACCGGAGTCGTCATCCCAGACGAAGGTATGTACTGAATCCATTGCATGGTCAGCTTGAGATTCATTCACCGCATTAACGTCACTCAAAGGCGATCCACAAGAGGTCGTGAGTGTGTAGTAATCTAGTTTCATCGAGAAATTCCAGTGTTTACCCTGGAAACACTCTGCAAGAAGCATGGCGCTCCCATCTGTTACGTTCACCGGAGACTCTTGGCGGGTGAAAGAAATGTGCACACTGCAAACGAAACGTTTTCCAATACCGCAAACTAGTTCTGATTTGTGCACGACAGGGTTGATAGAACATGTCCATTCTATACCCATTTCATCGCAGGTGACCGACTCTCCGTCCCCAGTCTGACATAGGGAAGAAAATGAAAAATAATCGTGAGCAGCTTCGTTTGCAATTTCTTTCCAGAGAGCATTGGAATCTTGGTTTTGCGCGACAGTTCCGTGAATTCTTCCCGTTACGTTCAGACCCATCCAGATACGGTTTTTAGTAGTCTCTGACGTGGGATCTCGTACGCATACTTTTTCATCCTTCAATGTGAATCCGTCTGGGCATATCAGGTCACGACAGAAGTTCAAAAAGGGATCATAAAGCTGGTTTGGGCCACACAATGCACTACTTAATGTTTCACCTGCCATTCTGCTGCCTTGCAGATTTGTGCGATCGGAGAAAACCAGAAGAGTGGCCAGTGAGAAGGGATTTCTCAACGGTTGTCCTGGGTGATTTATAAATTTACACCAATCTACCATGTCTGTATCGATATCTTGTTGGTAATTGCACGGTGCACATGCCAAGTTTTTGAAGGTTGTTCTGTTGAATGTGACTGGTGCAGCGTATCTTTGGCAGAGATCTTCAGAGCATGCATCAACTTGAGGTTCCGTTTTGTCAGCAACTACGCAGCTGCGAAGACTCGATGACTCATAATGTGGGGAAATCTGGCCTTCGATGTTAGGCCCGGGTGGGTTGAAGACCCAGGTGAGAATTAAATCGGATCTTGTCCCGTTTGCCGCCTGGAGTACGTCATTAGCGTTAATATATCTAGCTTGCCCAAAGTGTTTCTCACCGTAAGACACGGACCAGAACGTGAGATCGCCTAACGAAATTCCGTGGCACAGGGCGCAGTACACGTTCTTGTAGTGGATACCCTCTGAGTCCTCAACGGGCAAAGCAGCGAATATGTTTGATCCGGCCATTCCGTGGCAGAGTGTAAGGATGCCTGAATCTATTGACCAAGTATTCGGACATAGGGCAACCATGTAATGACCAAAACGCGGTTGGAACCAGTCGGGGTCGAAATCGGTAGTCTGTACGCACTCTGTGAACTCGGACACTGCGCCCGAAGATAGCCTGCCCTCCTGCACCCCTTCCGCTAATCTAGCCGCCACGGAATCTGGCGTAGTAGTGTCGGTTGTTCCAGACGTCTCAGTCGTGTTATCGTAATCATTATCGCCATCGTTATCGGCCCCTTCCCCTCTCACAACCCCACAAATGAGCTCATAATCGCGACAGCAGTCACCATACCGTATGCAGAGTGGATCACAATGGCAGAACAGATCTCTATCCCATTGCAGTGCGTCGCAATTCTTGTTACATGTGTGTTTAAGGCTGAGGCTGGAGTTACAGGCATATATTTCCAGAGGTTGGCTTGGTGGCTCTTCGGTCGTAACGAGGATCGGCTGAATTTCAACTCCTAATGGATTCGTAAAAAAAAAAATAATATATCCCCATTTAAAGGTTGTATCATAATTTGGTAAAAGACCAAAACAGAAATGTTCCCAGATTTACGTATAACTTACAGGGTACGAAGATGATGCTGGTAGAAACCTACAGTTAACATATTTCCTCCCGAAATAGTGTATTTATCCAGAAATTAATAAAACAACGACCGAAAATCTTTTGATCTTTTAAAAGATCAAAAATAAAAGAGAAAAGACTTACGAAATACTGTGGCGTTTTTCACTGTTTTTTCAAAAAGTTGGCTCCGTATGTTACTGAAATTTTCACAGATTACTTTTACTGCTTCTTCCTTGATATTTTTGCCCATGAATCTGTATTTCTTTGACACAAACCAAAGTATGACACTACCTTTAATACGTTGTTTTTCGAGCTCTAAAGCTTTAAACGGTAACACATTGTGTTACGTGTGATGACACTTTGCATAATGCAGATGCAAAATGCATAGCCTCAAAGGTAATATCATACTTTGGCTTTGGTCAAAGAAATGAAGTTCAATTGTCACAAATATCAAGGAAGGTATATTAACAGTCATCTGTGAAATGTTCAGTCCCATACGTTGCCGAATTTTGAAAAACAAAACAAAACAGTGTTAAAAACACCCAATATTTTTTTTTATCTTTTCACCGTTATCTTAAAAATATCAAATTTGTTTTTGGTCATTGGTTTACTCGTTATTTTTACTATGGCATGTCTACGAGGTTGACATTCCTAGATAGCGTACGAGAAAAAAAGCAGAAACAGAACCATGGATTTATCGGATTCTCAACTATTACTCACCTGATTAGGGAAACTTATTGTCTATATTAAGAAGGGTTTTTCCATTTCCCTTGAGTAGTCTTTGTATACAGATTTGACTTTACTTCAAAATGTTGTTTGACCATAGTGGTACATGTGTTATTTGATCTCAATGTATGAGGCCCCAGCGACAATATTGAACACAACAGCATGTCAAACGCATACTCCTTGCCAAGGAAAGAAGACAGCGAATTGGGGTGGAGGTGGTAGCGCGGCCGAACCGACCCCACCATCTATACCAAATACACCAAGTATGCCTTAACCCCCTCACTCGAAAAGTCGCATTTTAGATCATTTAAAACGGTATTCAGAAGAATTATAAGAGTGCCAAGCATGCTATATTTGTTAATATTTCAGATATTTTGTCTGTAATAAAATACACTCAACCTCGAAATATTGGGGGGATAATAAAACACGCCATCCCCAACCCCACCCATGAATATAATTGTCACTCAGCATGCATTTCAGTACATGTACATAACTGTAGGCTATGCACAGTACATTATGTGGTTCTAATGAACAATCACTATACTTTGGTCACACTGATCGCCTCTCTTTCACTTGCCCTTAGTCCGCTAAGGGAACTCTAGGGGTGTTTCGTGAATACCACTTAACACAAATCTTACGCACCTGTAACTTTCACTGACGGGTCCCCGCAAAGCAATATTTTGCCGGTGCGTTGTGAATTAGGCCCCAGAAATACAATGAATTGTACGAGGCAATTTACAAAGATTATAATGATTCCATTATGAGAAAACATATAATCTACTATTGACGGAATATTCCCGGAACCACCGGTAGGTGGCGCTGCACACGACTAGGGCTTTATCGGAACACTCTTAATTACTTTCGTATGAAAAAAAAAACAGGTAATGACCAAAAATGCCCCAGATAGGCCTATGTATGTTGAAGCCAACATTTTGACATTGTATCGCATGGAACGCCTTAGAATGGTTTCAAGAGGGTTGGAAACGCTGAAAAACATACGAAACAGTATATATCTGAGCCAAAAAGTGAATTGTATTACTTTATTTAAATGACCCGTGACGTCAAAACGAACGTCATCCTCGGCAGGTCTTCGGAAGCGACGTTTTCGAAAGCATTCGGATGCTCGGAAATGTCACCTTAACAAATGTCAAAGTTCAATATGATCATGAAGATGATGCATTGGTACAGTAAGTGCAAATAAGAAAGAATTCCACTGATCACCATTACGGGAAAAAAAAAGATTTTATCCTCCAAGAGTTAACTTATTGGATACAAATTATGATGAACTTCAATCTCAGGTGTGGAAAACTTGCGTAGCATATCTGACATGTGAGTTTGACAGGGTTCTTTATACCTACAAACTTTACACAGCCAGTTTCCTCAAAACGCCCTCTGTTGGTTCTATATAGAGTTGTGCACAAATTATGGTTGAGTGGAATTCTTTCCGATAGGTGCACTATTATTAGACTAAACAACGGTGCCACATACATGATCCAATTCCTATTATAAAGAAAAGGAAAGTAAAGTACCTATAAGGGCATTCCAATACTGCCACGACACTTCCCCCTATACTCCTCTCGAGAGGTTGTTCTCTTGCTCCCATACTTGCTTCACTTGTGAGTGATGACATACATAATATGTCAATGAGGCAATTGCCATTGCGATGGGAGTATACTTCCTCCTGGATCATACATGTACTCCTCCGCAAATGCTTCACGTTTGGACCCTCATTGATAAAAAAAAATATCTTAAACACTGTATATACTTCGGAGGTCAACAGACTTTTCCTAAATATAAACGTTACTCTTATGTCAGGCCAGTCCACAAACGGTCCATGGTGTAATTGTCTTGTATTGGTCACTGGCGGGGAGGGATATCTTATCCACATTATTACCATCCTGCATATCCTTCACCTCAAGAACACCGTGTAAACGTTTGTCCACCACAATATCGCACATCAAATAATCACAATTCCAACACGTACACAAAAAACCAAGGGCCCTACGAAGTTATTTAGAATTTTCATTATTGTTGAGATATCCATGCAAACTAGGATTTGCACCTGTCTATACCCATTTTGCTACTACCAATCCCCCCCCCTTCCCGGATGCGCCACAACATCTATAAAATGTACAGGTAGCCCCTTTCATCTGGCCAGACGCAACACATGGCATCTATCTCTAGTTCCGAACAACTCTGGATAACGTTATACTTTTGGATAGCTGTGCGAGTGCGACTCTACTCACGCCTCCTAAATCGTTGCGACGTCGCGTGGGGTAAATATGACTTCAGAACGACGTTTAACTCGTCCCATGTCGCGACTCAACCTAGGATCGATTTCACCAGAGTTAGGGCCATGTCTGAAAAGAACTTTCAAAGCTATACGTCTCTTGTTTTCACCTAGACCTAGCTCAAGTCAACAGAATCGGATGCGGACTAGGACGCGTGCAACGCATCTCAACTTCCTTAGCAACGCGGCTGAACTCGTCTTAAATGTACACGCCGGCTTCAAAAACCAAAAATGAAGAGTGCAGAGTATAACACAATATTTCTAGAACACTGGATGAAGGTTTTCATGAAAAAAAAATCAGAAATAAGTCGTTTAATAAGGGTTAATTAACGGAAACCAAAATAAGGTCAAAGGTTAGCGGATACGCATTTTCAGCCGTAACAAGTGTTAGAAGGATGTGGCACACCAATGGTTTTAGACTGGTACTCGTAGCTGTGACTAAATGTTGCAGCTGCCGTATGAGAATTTGAGGAACGCGATACACATACGTTCAAGCTGTTAACGATACAAAAATTATTGGCAAAACAACAAAACAAATGTGTTGGAAAAAATGAGGCTTTTCAAAATTATTCACAAAATGTTTCGAAGTTGACACAATGTTTTCGAGTTGGCGCAATGTTTGCGAGTTGGCACAATGTTTGCGATTTGGTGCAATGTTTGCGAGTTGGCGTAATGTTTGCGAGTTGGCGCAGTGTTTGCGAGTTGACGCAATGTTTGCGAGTTGACGCACATTTTTGCGAGTTGACACAGTGTTTTTGACGAAAGGATTTTGGGGCATGATCGATGAAACAATTTTGATCTGTTCCTAGCTCTATGTTCCGAGGGACCGAATCGATTTCCACATGAATACACAAAATAAATTTGTTATAATGACACAAAAAGATTTGGAGGGCATGAAATGATATCTATGTATGACAAGAAATTTTCTCTCCAGACTTTCCCGCTCCGTTCGAAAATCCCACAAAAAAAACCAAAAAATGCAACGGGGACCGGGTGAGTGGCTCAGCCAACTTGCATGCCGCGCGGCCTCGCATGAAAAATACTACACGAACGTCCGTGCGTGGATGGATCGGCCTGCACTGGTTATCACGGGCCCATGCCTCAGGCAGAATGCGTCGCAAGCCCCCACGCGCTGTGTCTGCAGAGGTAATAATGCACCATATAGCTATATTAAAATTACTAGAGCGCTAGCTCCGTGTAAAAAGTGATGCCTGCTGGGCGCATCCATGTTTGTGCACAAATATATGGAAAACCCACAATTTTGTACGTTTTTGTACGTCCATTTGCATACCTGCGTTGTGTTCTATACAGGTGCGTTATCGAAGCCCAATACGCCCAAAATCCGACGCACCTTTGGTAAATGCGCGTTTCATTTATCACCCTGCACACACACACTCTGCACTTCATTCACGCAATAATTGCAAGCGTCATCAAGACGCGCTACCGGTACCGTCTGCGCATACTTGCGCGTTGCATATAGAGTACACTCTTCGAATGGCATTCCAGTCAAAGTGTTCTTGTTCCACAGAAACGCACTCACATTCAAAATGACTGCGCCCAGAACGGCTTCAAATCGTCTACGCGCGGAGAACGCGGAGCTAGCGCTCTAGTAATTTTAATATATGTGGATCGGTTTGCGGAAACACCATGTAATTATCGTTCGTACTTTCGCACTTCTATATCGTTCGCACTTCTATATCGTTCGCACTTCTATATCGTTCGCACTTCTCGCAATAGGTCTCAACGTTTCGACTAGTCTGCTCTAGTCCTCATCAGGAGACGATTGAAATGAGGGATGTGAGGTCCTTATATGTGATTCCTTGGAATTCTGTTCCATGGAGGAGCTTAGTGATTGGTGCTCATTGGGGTGTGAGAGGATCCGATGTGTGGAAGGACTTTTCTGATTGGTGCTCACTGGAGTATGTGTGGATCCAGTGGCTGCTCGCTGGGGCGTATTGTGTGAGTGAGGATTGCCTGTTCGGTCAGGTGTGTCAGTAGTAGGCTGGACATAGCTTTGGCTGTGTGGGAGGATAGGGTGCCAAATGTTACTCAGATAATTAATTTTAAAATTAATTTTAATAAAGCTCTATATGCACCCGTAGTGACCGGACTTTTATACCAAACAATTATTTGGCATGTATTTAATTTGCCTGTTCGCGTTGGAAATTCCTGATTTAAAAAAGGAAACACTTAGGTCAAATCTTAAGTTGTTTTGGTTAAAAAAGAGAGATTAAACAAAAAAAAGTATTTGTAAATTTTAAATAGTTAAAAAGCTTTTAAACGACTGGAAATGGATCTATCACAATGATCACGTGATTTCCTGAGTCAAAATTTTGACTCAGGAAATCAAATGACTTCCTTTCTTTTCGTAATTATCACGTAAACGGCTAAAGTTCACCGTTTATTTCTGCACAATGTTCTATTCTACTTTTGGAAGACCTTTCCAGTCATGATAAAGGTACGCATTGGCGCCACAAAGCGCCCAAAATAGCGCGACGAGGCGGCGTGTACCTTTAACTTTGGATGGGTCCGAGGGTTGTCTTATCTGCACAAACATGTACTTAATACTGAATAGCAGCAATGCAATGACGTTTGCGCGTGACATAATAGTTCTGTTTCCGGTTTTCCGACCAACCCTATATTTTTAGTCTGCGTTCATAAAAACAATCACATGCCATAGAAAAGGGGTCTCCTGATTAGGCCCTAATTCGGTACTTTTTTATAAACTTGATTTTTTCTTTTTTGGGGGTTGGGGGTTTACATTTTTCGGAAACCAGCAACTTATTTTGTTATTCTAATTACTGCAAACATCACACAGAAATAAACCAATACATCTGAAAAAGTCACATTTTCTGTTGTAAAGCGCCGTTGCACACGTGGTACATAACGTGTATTGAACACTAACTTTTCGCCATCATACGTTCCTTTCGTTATGAGCATAACGAAATCTTCCATAACCGGACCCTCTGTGAATGGTCATTTTGCCTGTGCTGATGCACATGACAGGATATTATTTTGGTGGATTTGATTCCAACGACAGGAACATATCAAATGTTTACAGACATCGTCACCTTTTTCACGAAGAATCAAAGTGGCCACGGCGTGTTGAAACTATAGTTTTGAGAAAATTAACTATAAAATGTTACCCTTTTTAAATTGAAGATTTCCTATACGTTTAGAGGGTATGTTTATACAATTTGTATACGAATTTGAAGCTCGAAACTCACACTTACACAGGGTGCTAATTAAAAGTTAATAAACCCCTTAATTACGGAGTAATTAACGTCCATAGATATTAATCTATTCGGGAAAACGCAAAATTCCAAAAGCGAGTTATTTTAAAAGGCCGATTCCAATTGTCTCTTCGTGAAAACGTTAAATGCCATTTGGCGGTGCAATGTGCCATTTATTGATTTCCATGATCTCTATGATTTGATTTAATTTAAAAAAAAATGGGTTCGCCAAGATGTCCCTTGCATAGCCCTCAATCGAGTTAGGCAAAAAAAAAAAGAATTTTGAAAAGATATTTATTTTTGCCAAGTCTGTCCTTTCGTGTAAACGGTGACGACATGTAGGAGGCTAGCGCAAGCGATTTGTTTGCTACCAAGTACGATTTTCTCCCGAAGTTTCAAGTGTTTAAATTCATTATTCATTATTTAAAAGTAAATGCGCGATCACTGTCGCTGTATCAGCAAACGATGTGCAAAGCCAATTTCCGACCTACCGACCCTATTTTGAAATGCTATTTTATCGGAAGCATAACTATATTTTACTCGGCCTTTAAAGGTAATATCGCACATTGGTTTGGTCAAAGAAATGCAGATTCATAAGCAAAAATATGAAATAAATAAAAGTACAGCAACAGTCATCGGTGAAATTTCCAGTGCCATACGGTGCCCTTTTTTAAGCCTTTACTGTTTTAACTTAACAAGAGTGGTTGTTTTTTAGACATTTTGTTGTTGTTGTTTTCTCCTCGTTCATTTTATCTGATTTTTATATTGATGTGTTTATCGTTCCTTTTTTAAATAAGATAGTGTTTATATGATTTTATCCAGGGTTTTTGTGTGTGTCTTATAACCTTTTTAAATATAATTAAAATGTAAGTTTTGTAACTGTTAACACAATTTGCAGCGAGATTACAGTAAATAAACCATTATTAATGCGCACGCTTCACGTGCGCATTAGCATTAGGCCATACAAAAAAAAAAGGTTGTATTGGCGTAACCCGCTCGACCAAAAAATATGCCCCTACCGTAAACATTTTAAACCAAAAAAAAATAAAATAAAATAAATAAATAAAAATCGGGAAAAAAAAAATCACAAAAAAAAATTGCAAATTTCTATGCAGATTAAAAGCTTAAAAGGAGCAAAAGATGGAAACCAGACTGGTTAAAGTTGTTATGTCATTTCTTGTCTTTTTTTGTACACGTCAAATACTGCGATATACAGGGGAAAAAGCATTTAATACCCCAGGAAAAATGTAATAAAAAAATTAAAAAATCCGCCCGCCCTACCCTATTTTCCAAACCTCCGTTACGCCAATACAACAATTTTTTTATGGCCTTAGTGGTATAAGAGGATATTCCTGAAACCGCGACGGGAATATCTTTGATAGGAAATCTGGATGGTTTAAGCCCACGAAAGATTGGGCTGGCCTTGATCATTTATTTCGGGTTCTAAGATTGTATAGCTTTCAAGGCATTCCAGTTGTCTCGAACCTCTTGTTGACGGGGATTGTGCATATATGTATATCCTTTCAATAAAGTAGTCTCAATAGGCACGTTCTCACACAAAAAGCGCGACTATTTGGGTCGCGCTGCAAATCGCGACCCAAATAGTCGCGCTTTTTTTGGTGTGTGAGAACGTGCCTTATATTACCAGTTCTACTTCAATTTCAATGCACCGCAGCACATAAGCCAATCTGATCTGGGGCCGAGTTCACTCAAGTTTCCGATCATCGCTTAAGCCCAAATCCATTGATTAACGGAAAATCCATCGCTAATTGGGGTAACAATTTTACATTAAGCGATAGATTTGGACTTTAGCGACGATCGCAAAGCGTTAGTGAAATCGGCCTCTGTTTGAGTACATTTCCGTCTGGATCGTGACGGAAGTTGAGAATGTTGATTGGTCAAAACCAATCAGAGCTGGGTTTCACACAATCATGTAATGAGACTTGCTCGCTGTACGGCGAGTGCAGCGTCTATGACATAGATTGGTAGTAATGTTTGTCCAAACATGACTGTTTGTCGTTACGAGTACGTAATATGAATTCTTGCATAATTTACACACCCTGAAAAACAGTCGAAACTGACTCTGAGTATACCTGGATTATGGGTATTACAATCTGCGTCGGTAACACTGAAGTGACATTTGTCATTTGTGACAGTAACTACTGACACAAACTGTGCGTATTGGCTGATTTACAGCATTGATTACTCCCAGCGACACTCGTTTACAACACAATTGTCCCTGAAATTGACAATATGAAACTCATAAAACAAATATGTAGTTTTAACCCGCATACAGTAATTTTGGTGGATTATAAACTAAACCATATACAAGGTGTCCCAAAATAAAACGCAACACTGTGTCGGCACCCATTATTTAAAAAAAAATAAACTGTTCATCACTTCAAATTTCAAATATGTGATACAACCATGTCTTGGCTATCATCATTTAGAATTTTAGCATTGCTGAAATTATCGAAAATATGACCAAGTACTTCTTAAAAAAAATTGCAAGGATAACACGCACAGTGGTCAATACACACATAATGTGTATGAAAGAAAGACGCAAAATCTGGTTTTGAGGTTGGGTAATTTTTACTCTTTTTCACTAAATTTTAGTCCCATTTTGCTAAAATTCTACATGATGATAGCCAAGACATGGCTGCATCCAATATTTGAATCTTTAAGTGATGAACAGCTTTAAGTGATGAACAGTGTTGCGTTTTTTTGCACACACTGCCAGTGCAACTAAGCATTGCTGCTTTGTTTCACACCGTGAGACGATGACGGTGGCTGTGCAAATAATCAGATGCTGTAAAGCGACACGTGCTTAGTAGCTGTCTTTATGTTTGCTTATTTTTTAACAACCTGTTTAAATAATTGAAATGTGAACAAACAACGGACAAGACAACACAAAACATATTCGAACCACCGAAAACCAACTACCAATCCTATGTCGGTTGTGTCCATGATAGTCAATTATGATGACAGTCAGAAGCTATGAAAACACTCACACAACGTTATATCTTTATAGGATCATTTAAGATAGGGCCTACTCTCGGCATTAGCAATATAATCATCAAAACAATAACCACACTGGAAATGAACGTGAAACTGTCATGTTTAATTATTTGACCATGATCCTTACCTGTGGTTGTTGAGCTGCATCCCAGTTCCCCGTACCAGGAGTAAAAGGTCAGAAGCAGAACCAACAGCCGCAGCCCCAGCGCCATTCTGTCACCAACTCTATCCAAACTGTAACGATGACTCTAGTTTAACGGATGGTTGATGTTTAATAATTATCTGCTAGGTAGGTTGATCTAGCTAGCCATGCTCACCTGGGCGTCTTGTCTCGATTGCCAAAGCGCTCGTCATCTTTATATATAACTCGTGGTCGTCTGCTTTACGTGTATTTGGCGTCATTTCCAAGTCAGAAGCCATGGAACCACTAACACGTACACCGCAGCTACACGTACATTTCAGATTATTCCTTCTTTCACCTACTCCGAACTTCGTCTTTTTTTCTTTTTTTTTCTTACATGAAATTTCTTCGGCTTTTAGAATTTGCTTACAGCGAGTTAAGAGAACAATTAAAACCATCAATTATTTTCGTTTTCCCGAGGCTTCGAGATATTTCGTCTTCCAATGGTCATACCTGGTGTGTTCTTTAGATGCAGACCTTTCTTATTACTTTTTTGTACCATCTACATCATATAGTTTTTGTTAAAAATGGACGATTGTATAATTTGTAACATTTACCATTTACTTTCCTTTGATTTACCTCGTGATATTTTCAAACGGAAGATTCATTTCTTGTCATTGAAAAAAATAAAAATAATGGTCGTTCCGCTACCGACACAAACTACTTACCTACGGGAAGAGTGGATGTAAACGTCCATTATAACCTATCTTCCGTGTTCAGCGTGGGGCATGTCTACAATAATGGCACATCGTCAGAGTCTTTTGTTTCTTTTAATTGAAAATAAAAAATTAAAAAATTGTGAATACGAGATGGGAATGTCCAATATATCTATTCTTCATTTTACTTTGTAAATTGTAATGAAAGTCCCTCCAGACTCACTTGACGTTAAAATACAACAGTACTTGTAACCCCCTAAAAGCATATTTTCTCTTGGTTTCTCTTGGTGACGACTGTTATATGTATATTTTGTTTTCTCCATTACTTCACTTCGGGTTGTATTTATAGTGAACAGTTGAGTTACATGTATGGGTTCTTAACCATATATCTTTTAATGCAGTTAGGAGGCCAGAGGGCCTGACGTGTTTTGATCCCAGCAGATCTTTCTCAAATGTTTGCAACTGTGTATTATATATTGCGTAAATAACTACGGTATCATAACATGGACATTGCTATTACTCTTTATTACTTTAGTGTGAATAAGGTCATTTGTCTGCCGGTTTCCAGGGACGTTGTCGTGAATATAAGTTGAGTTGCGGGGAATGATGACGTACACCAATAGATGTATATGAAATGGAATCCATTTACTGGCTGACTGGTGGTTCCATAATGCAAATTTGAACAGCCGGGCCGCGCCATGCATGGTGCTTTATTATTAAATCAACATTGCGCAAACAACAATCATAATAGTATCTGATAATTCACGAGAGATCAGATTTACACATTGCAAAGTAGTTTAATCAGTCAAGCTACTGCAGCTCGTGGTTTTTGCGTGTGTGTTCGTGTGGACTTGTCAATGGTGCCAAGGGAGGACTTTCGTGTATGTACACAGCCACGAATCGAGGACGGCTTGCAAATCGAGGACGTCCTCGATTTGCGTTAGGGCCAAAAATGGGGTCCGAGGAGGCCTTTCTATGAGCCAGTGAATTTTCACAACATTTGGGAGCTGTCCTCGGTCTACGTCTTGGACGTGTTGCGTCACACACTATCGTTTCTGGCCTGGCGGGCACGTCCCTTGATGGAATAGCGCCCTCTGTTGCCCACTTCACGCATCGGTAATGGCCGCGCCGAAGCGGCAGATACGACATGACCGATGTAAACGTTGCTAGGCCTAGGGCCTGCCTGAACACGCATCCCAAACAAAGTTTGGTAGCGTCACTTCACTGTAAATTGTGTACTAATAATTAGTGGGGCCAAAATAGACTACTGTATAATTGTAGTCATTAACTTAAGGCTAGTAGTAGGCCTACATAGTAGTAGTACTACTACTCATGTACGAGCCTTAAGTTAGTTGACTAACTAACTTAAAGTCTAGTACATAGTAGTACTAGTACTATGTAGACCTACTAGTAGGGCTACTACTAGCCTTAAGTTAGTTAGTCTTTACCAAACTATGCTGAGAACTACCTGGGACCATTCACTCATTAATGTTCACAACTAAGGTAGCCTTACTCGATACAAGTCGCCTTCACACCCCGTTTTTTGAGTGAGTCGGCACTTAAATGTGTTTCAATCTCCGTTGCGTGAATGTTGACTGCTATTTTTTGTGTCATTGACTACCCTGATAATTTCCGGAATCTCTGTAAACTCTGAAAACTGTCCCCTTCCCCCTACCTTGGCCACATGTAAATGGACTTCTTGCCCCCCCCCCCCAAAAAAAAAAAAAAAAAAACTACCCCAACCTCCACCTCCAATTATGATTAAATGAGAAGTTCATGACCAACTTGAAGACAGGCAGTGTAATTAATTGAGTTTACTGTTTTCTTGGTTTGCAGGTGACCTGTCTGTCTGCCGATGTTTGACAAGAATTAAACATGTCTCAGCCGTCCACCAGCTCGGCTCCGAGTCCATCTGGCCCACCCAGTGATGTCCCAGTCGTTAATGCCCCTGATGCCAGCGGGAACCATGGCATTACAGTACTGCAGACCAGTAATGAGCACGGATGCAGGAAATGGGACAAGAAACACTTCTGCTATTACTGCGATGTACCCCAAGCCAATCTTCCCCGTCATCTCCAGTCATGCCACAAAGAAGAGAGGGTAGTTGTCGAGCTTGCATCGGAGACCAACGCTAGTGCCCGTAAACGTCTTTTGTTACAACTCCGCAATCTTGGTAATCACAGACACAACAGTCAGGTTCTTCGTGAAGGGTCAAGGTGTTCTGATCGTTGGCTATAGGCCAAAGCATGTGGCATCTCCCCAGGCCTATGGACCATGCATACATTGTTATGGCTATTATGTGCGGACTGATCTGTGGCGACATGCCTGCCCCTTGAAGCCTGCAGCCCCTTCACAGACTGATGGTGCTGGCAGGAGGGCTGGTGTCGGTGGACGGGTTGCTCACAACAGTGATTTGTTAAAACCTGCTCCTGTCGGGGTGTCTTTCCAGTTGAATCGGGTTCTCAGTCCAATGAAGAGAGATGAGGTCGCTTTGTTAGTGAAAAATGACACGTTGATTGTAGAATTAGCCAAACGGGAATATATGAAACTCGGGCATCACATCGATCATCACTGCTACATCCGCAACAGGATCCGTGAATTGGGTCGTCTCGTCCTCCAACTCCGAAAGAACACCCACCAGCCCAATGCATCCCTGGAGTCGTTTGTGCGTCCCCAGCACTTTACGGATATTGTGGAGGCTGTTCACCGCATTGCCGGCTTCAGTGAAGAAAAACAGTTATATGATGTTCCGTCACTGGCACTCAAGATTGGTTATTCGGTCAAGAAGTGTGCACTCATACTGAAAGGTCTAGCTCTAGAGTCTTGCCAAAAACACAAAGCCGACTGTGCTGGAGAGTTTTTGCAATTGTGCTTTAACTGGCGACACCGTGTGTCTGAGCACGCGGAGAAGATCCTCCCTCTAACCCTGCCAACATCCCCCTCCCTCCCCCCGCCTACCTCCCTCCCTCCCTCCAATCCCCCCCACCACCCCCACCACCCCCAGTCCACACATTCCCCGACCCTGCCAAAAGTGTTCAATCTGAACGTCGTGCACCGACTTATTGTTTTTGTGCAATGTGTTATACTTTCAGAAGGCTTCAGTAGTGAAGAGGAGAGCAGCGACAGCAACGACAGCAACGACAGCACTCAGGGGAGCAACATCGATGAAGATGAACCCACGGACAACGGTAATAATTTGCTCCTTGTTTGGTTGGTCGGTCTATCAGTCTGGCTGCGGTGTGCCTGTCCGTCTCTCAGTGCTTGTGTCTGTGGGTCATTTCACTCTGTTTGAACTTCTTCTTCAGAACCCTTATTTATTGCGAACATGTTTTCTTTGTTTCCTCTGCGCTACCAGGAGAGACTGTGTCCACCCAACCACCTGCACTACCCACATCACCCACGGTCCGAGTCCAGCGTCGTCCATGGACTGCAGAGGAGAAGAGAGACGTTGAAGAGGGCCTCCAGAGATTCTTTCAGTTGTGCAAACTTCCTGGCAAACGGGACATCGATACAGCTTGTTCGGTGGCACTACGGACGCGAACTTGGAAGAACATCAAGGACTTTTGTCGGAATTCGCTTAAACTGTACCCTAGATAAGCAGAGACAATAGATGTCCTACCTAGCTCAACCCGACTAAAATGATGCAACATTTCACTGTTTTGGCTGAGCCACTTTTTCGCCCCACAATTAAGGCCCAATAATGTCGAGAGTACAAAGAACAAATTCATTTGGTCCTCTGTCCTCAGTCGGATAGGTGCAAATCACATGCTGCAAGTGTCCTCTATTGGATAGACTGCGAAGTATGTCCTCAATGTGCTGTGTCTACATGTATGTGACGGTTGGAGTGTGAATGAGGCCCAAATCGCCTGCCAGCAGCTCGGCTTCCGGACAGCGGTCTCCGGACACGTATCGTTCGGTCCAGGCTCTGGAGCAATACTCCTGGACGATGTCCAGTATAGCGGTTGGGAACGCCGGCTCTATTATTGTATCCATGACGGATGGGGACATCATGATTGCACCCACGCGGATGACGTCGGTGTTGTGTGTTCAATTGATGCAATTTATGGTAAGGATGGGTGGTCAAATATAATAAACTCTGCCTAAAGCTTTCCCTGTTTTTCAAGAAAAGTTCATGTCTGTTACAATCACTTGTTTAATGCAATGTGGGTGTATGGCACTGTCTGATTTGGGCGTCCGCCGAAGAATGTGGTTTGGAATGAAAAAGATCTATATATTTCGTTATTTTCAGGGATTAATTAATATAATTAAACAATTGGAAACGGGTCGTATCTTTCTGACATGTTTTCATTTTTTTAGGGAAAGGATTTGTAAAAGTACTCAGTCATGATCGTCACAAGCTTTTTCTCACGTACGCACTATGCGATATACATCACGCCCGTCAATCCAATTTGATCATCAATCAATAAACACGAACACTCCGCGCACGGATAGTTTATTCTGATGACAACTGTAATCAGTCTTTTGAGTAAGATTATGTGGTCGGCGTATAATTGTGATGTTGCTTAATTATAATTAGGGAAGGTACTTCCTGTTTGTTCAGAGACGTCACAAACTACAAATCAAACCATCACTCAGAAAAAAAAGCATTGGTATTCTGTTTTAAAAAAGTTATTTCGTTATACGAATGTAACTATGTTTGTCATATCTTCCCTTCAATTTTATAAATTAAACAAAATCGTTTTCGGAAGGCCAGTGGAGGTAAGCCTGCTTGATGGATTGAGGGGAACCACCTGTGCTGATGACTGTATCGTGGTGCAGGTCATAGACGAATGACCTGATAGGAAAGAATATCTGCAAAGGAATTACTGTCCATACACAGGCTCCGCAGACGAACATCCTATAGGTTTAGGCATTCGATTGCAATTCGCGAGAAGAGGATCATTCGGTCAAATAGAGGTCACCTCAGGAGGTATCCAGCAGGCTTCCTGGCCTCCTAGACCCTACGATGGTTGGGCAGACAAGGCATCATTAGAGTGCTCTGGTTTGAATGCAATGTGCTTTCGTGTTTTTTTTTCATACAGATGTTCGCCTTTCGTCAGGGGAGTCATCTTCCAGGGTGAAAGTCGAGGTGAAGATCAACGGTGGACCCTGGGATCGGTCTGTAGCGACGGCTGGGACCTACGAGACGCCACGGTGGTGTGCCGTCAACTCGGCTACCGCTTCGCCATCTCTGCCTCCGTAACGAACCTTGACCGTGAACGGAACTTTAACATGGGTAATGAGGATTCTCTGGTGGATTGTGGAACGGGACCGCTCTTCGTTCGACGGTGTTATAGCTATGCAGGTCTCAGGTGCAAGACCAGAGGTAAGCGCTGAGATGATATACTTGATTATGTACAAAGTTGTCCTCCGTCCTAGCATGAATCTTTTCATTATAGAAGTAGTCTCTAATCTTGAACTTGTTTCATTCCAGATGGTAGACAATTGAGTTGAGATTGGTCAATCCCGTACACGAAGCGTCTGGAATCGTTCAGGGCCGTTACGGACCGGATGCCGAGTGGGGCGCCCTCTGTGGCAATTCTCTGGACATCCGAGACGAACCGGTGGTCTGCCGCCATCTTGGATTTGTCACAGTCGCACATTACTCGAGAGTACTGACTCGGGAGGATGCCGTTCTGACTTCCTTGGAAAATAAGACGTTTTTGTCCGACGTGGGATGCTACGGCAGGGAGGATGACCTTTCCCAGTGTGCTCTGATAGCTGATACTGGCGTAGTATGCACGACTCTGGCATACATACAATGTGTAGCAGGTTGGTACAAGATACACTCTCGTAAAAGTTGCGAGCTCAATTACCATTCTTGAGCCATGTCACACGAGGCAATTTACAGGCAAACAGTTCCAGGCAATCTCCGAGAAAAATTAACGGAGGCTTAAATAGGCTCAGGCTCAGTTCTGTCATCCTTATACTGAACATAAAAGATGCGGTTTTTCATTGAGGATGAATCTCTATTTTCCTTTTCAAACCAGAGAATTTACTTTCAAACCGCAGCCAAAAGCCTCTATTTTGATACCGGTTGTTTTAGAATTGATTTCCGAATTGGTGCAGAAGCCTTAGACTGAGCCTCCGTTTCGAAAAGGCCCCGAACTTCCCGCTGGATCGATTATAATAATAATAATAATTCTGAATTTTATTCCGCGTACACATCTGTCCAAAGACACTCGAGGCGAACATATTATTATCCCTGATCATTGGGCAATAATTAACATTCCTGAAATCATCTCAACTATTACAGTCCCGGCTTTTTTTAAACGCACAGAGGCTTATCAAACCACAAAGCCATCTCTCCCCTCACAGGCACCTATTTACACCTTGGTGGAGAGGAGCAATATGTGACAAAGCATCGTGGCCAAGGATGCAAGCACCATTAACCCTTGGCTGGATTCGAGCCAACAATCTGTAGATTGACCACGAGATCTTGAGTTCGACAGGCCAGACCACTTGGCCATGGCACTTCAATAACATGTTGTCGCTTGTACTTTGTATTTGATTGCAACCCAGAACAACGAAACATGGATAGGGCTTATATCACCGAAAGATGCAGATGTGACGATCTCTGTTGTATCTTCGGCGACTGCTGCTATGACTTCACCTCCAACTGTCACTCCTTGAACAGGACTGACCTCCAAATAGGTGGAGTCGACGCAGATCTCTATGCCTGCGTCTGGGTACCAAGCAGTAAGGTGTGGAGCAATTTTCTGGACACTGGGTTTGTGTTGGTCAGTTTGTGCCCAGATGGGTGGAGCGATTATTCAGTGAGACAGTCCTGCAAGCAAATAGCGCCCTGGGGAGATGTCATCGGCTCTCTTCCGATCTACGACGAAAGCGGCGCTCTTCCGATCTACGACGAAAGCGGCGTTGTTTATAAGAATGTTTTTTGCGCTGTTTGCCACGGAGTCTCATCTTCAAGCATGCAAAAATGGGACGTTGAATTAGAGGACGACGAGTTATTGGATATAACACACGATGCGCGATTCAACACCACTGTGTTCAACATTCCAACATGTACAACCTGGTAATGGATCAAGAGGAATAGCTCGCCCTTGCCCAGTGAAAACAGTGCGCATGTGTCCCGAGGTGATCTCTCTCGAGGAAGGACTAAGGGCGGCATGCGAGGATTACTACGCACCGGTAAAGGTCAACGAAATTCTGTATCACAATCCACACTGTGCGATGTGCCATGGACTGCAGGTCGAGCCCACTGCCACCTGTAGGGCAAATGAAAAGGTATGTTTAAAGGATTGTAGTTCAGATAACTGGGGTCCTTGCGAAATGGTGTGCGTTCCGAATAACTTCCTAGGCATAGCAGTCCTGTTTGACTTCGACTGGGGAGAGAATGCAGATTCTGTCTGTCAACCTGGAGAGTTCATTGATCCCTTCTTGAAAAGGTGCCGCACTGTTCTCTGCAAGTCCGGTGTGACGAAAGAAGGAGGGGAGTGCACCGAGGAAGGCCAGCCGGATGTGCCGTCATCAACGTCATTTCCATGGTTGTCACTGCTTGACGACAACTGCACATGGTTCGTCGACACGACCCTTGGTTTGGCTGCATCGTACTGGCAAGCAGTCCCTATAACGTCCAGCACCGAGTTCGAGGTCTCAATCCTCGTCGAGAGTTACGAAATCAAGGAACACCTCACTGGATTTATACCGCTCCTGTTTGGGACTAGAAGTGACGACCTCGACATCTGCGACATCAGAACAGTAACAGTTTATCTGAAAGAGGACAGCCTCTCAACAGTTGACGTCTGTGCAAGCACAACCTTAAGAGGCGATGGAGTTTTCGGCAGCAGTCAAAATAACAATAATTCGAGCCCTCGGTTCCAGGTATTGGGTTTGTTCAGGTTCACCAAGCTCAATTTAAATTACACGACCGAAACGCTTCCAACGCCAGAATGCCTTCAGGTCCTTGAACTGAACTGTACACAGTTAACTGTTAACAAGCGACGAGTACAAAATGACGGGTGACGGATATATCCTCCAGCATTCCTCAACAGGTATTCGTTTTGGAAGGGGCGAGTTTGTCATCTTGCCCGGTCATCAGGCGTTCGTATGCGGTACTATCGATGTGCCTGACCATAGTAAGTTCGCAGTCGGCTTGTTATCCCTGGTCTTATGCTGCCTGTCTTTGGTGGCACTCTTAGCCAGCTTCGTCACCTACTGTGTGTTCCCCGAGTTGAGAAACCAAGCAGGGATATTCGTCATGAACCTCCTAGTGGCGCTCTTTGTGGCTCTCTTCTTCTCGATTTTGACGGTGATTCTGGAGCCCACTGGGAATCTGTGTGTGGTATCCGCCTCTCTAGTCCACCTATCATGGGTGTCTGCGTTCTTCTGGATGGCGATGTTGTCGTACAATGCGGCGAAAACTTTTGGAAGTGCCACCATCCACACAAAGGGTTTGAGGCTGAGCTATCGTCGGTTGTTGGCCTCCATGGCTTCCGTCTGGTGTCCCGCCTTGGCTATCGTGAGAGTCTGCCTTGTGCTTCACTTCTGTGACTGCACCAGTCTCTCGCCCATTTACAGCGTGTCCGAGCCATGCTGGATCGCCAATGTGAAGACAAACCTGGTTGTCTTTGGCATCCCAGTGGCCATGTCACTACTCTGCAGTGCGGTCTGTTCAAATGTTGTCCTGGTCAGTATTCGAAGATCCAGACGGGACACCAAGATGCTTCACAGGAAACGGAATGCAAATGCTGTACTGGATGAATTCAAGATATACTTCAAGGTAAGCAAAGATGAAACAAATATTTACCTGTAACATAAGTGCACGAAGGCTGTAATTTGTTTTTGAACCGTCTTCATAACATTCATAAGAACAGTTTCACCCTCATGTAACGTCTCTGTAACACACATGCTGAAAATAAAGGTTGTGGCTTTTCATTGAAGCTGAAGCTCTGTATTCATTTTCTTCGCGTTCTGCATGAACGAACGTGTGAGGGGTCTCTGGCGTGCGAAACTGAATTGTCAACCTGAAAACAACCGTAGTGACAAGACCGCTCACAGCCACATTTCGTCAAATAACATTACACCAATGTCTTCGATTACGTTGAAATCTAGGCAGGGCCCAGAGGAACAAGAAACGAAATTATAATTATATTTTCACCACATTTTATCGTTTAATATTAATAATTTTACGACTCAGGTTGATTAAGACTACGGTGAGTCGACCACTTCGCTTCATTTTCATGTTTCTTGCGGTGTTAAATAAGTGTGCAGCGTAGTTAATTATTGTGCAAATATAAACGCAGTACTACGATAAAAATGTCTTTGTCCACATTTGTGACACTGTCAGCATCGACCTTAATAATACTTTCCAAAAATTCAGATATTTCCGAAATTTAATAAACCTCACTGTACTACACAGCCTTAAATCAGGCAAGTCAATGGCTTGATCATAATGGGCAAGCAAAACGTCCTTACCATCTTCTTAGGTGCATAATCTGAAAGATCGAATCAGTTATGGTCTACAACAAAGTCTGCATGGGCAATGTACACAGGTTTCGGACTTTGAGCATCACGTGGTGCATTAACTGACGAATGACCGAGTCTGGTTTTGGGCTAGAAACGGAATCGTAGACCTGACAATTTAAAAGAAATATGCTGAAAGATGTCACAGAATGTCACAGCAAATTTATCAAAATATCATTCATATAATCTAAAGACTGTGAAATTGATCTTACTCTTGCCATGAAACACATGCATCATTATAATTAAAGGTGTAATGCATGATTGGTAACGGCCTCAGAACAGCAACCACACGTTGTCTAATTCAGGCATGAAATGATAAACCTGTGAAAATTTTAGCACAATCGGACATCATTATTCTGAGTCACAAGAAAATTGCGAAAAACCGGCTCAATATCTCTTATTTAAACATAACGAAAGGTTTTGATCTTACCCCGAGATCAAATGTTTCGGTCTTTGTTTTACGAATGGATTACAGCATTTCAGCTGGAAATTTTTACCGGTATGTTTCTACCAGCCTCATCAACATGCCCTGAAAGTTTTTTCGTAAATCTGTGAACATTTCTGTTTGGTATGTTACCAATCCTGCACTGTACATTTAAGTATCTTTGGTATGTCGACACTTACATTGGTTGCAAAAGGCTACATCAAGATACATCATTTCACAAAATCATCATTATGTACATAACATGTAAAATAGTGATTGTGAATTATTGTAAAATCGTCCTCTTATTTACCTATCTGAGTGTTTTACAATTAATATCATAAATAGAATTAAAACATTAATGAAAGCAGTATTCTTTGTATAGTTTCCTTGTTATTTTGACTAAATAATATTACAGGAGCATTCTATCAGTGATTTTAAAATGTCACAGGTATCGTATATCATTGGTAATGTTATCATTATAGAAAGGAATGGGAATCCTTTCCCATTATATAGTTTGAAGAACTTTAAAAAAATATCGTATTCGTTGTGAACTTTTTTAAAAGTGAGGTCTTTGTGTTGGGAACTTTTAATTTGTGTGCAAGTCCCTATGGTTTGATTCCCATTTATGAAATCAAAATATACTGGTGCAATATTTGTCGTGCTTTTGGGTGTTTATGTTTTAATTTCTGTGCGATTTAGAATAGTGCGCCTCCAAGAGTTTGCAACGCGCTGGCCAATCACAGGGCACGGCATTTGTCGACCCAATGCACATCTTAAAATGTTTAACAGATTCCGATTAAAATGCCCAGATTGCAGTTTCATGCATATGACAATATTTCACAGAGAAACGTTTTCTTCAGAAATATTGCTTTTACTAATACGGGCTTTTTGAATAGTAAGCTCTCAAAATGGTACTTGAAAGTGGTATAGTGGATCATGTAACGTTACAACGATCTCCCATACCTGTGCATAATTATAGAGTTAGTAATTCTTAGCATGTAAAGTGTGAAAATTAACGTTTGCTGAATTATTTACTGACAATAAATTAGTTCATAGATACATCGTTATTCACAAGACATGGACTTTCTTATTAAAAGTACAAATAAAATATACACGTTTACTTCCCTATGTCATGTATTTCGCATGCAATTTCTAATTCAACTCGTGTCTTCACACCAAAACAGTATCCGTAAAAGTCCACGCCAAAACGTTCGATTGCTTACACCTGAACATCAACAGCGTAATACACTGCAGCTGCGACTGCGACTGCCAAGGAGGCCTACCTTCGAGCATTTAGATATGTTATTAATGAACTTAACGTTTAGGCAGAAAGGTCGATAAGCCTAGAAATTCTAAGAGCAGGAACTTTCGTTCTGCTTTCGAAGAGAGAACGTACAACAACTAGACCGAAACCAGACAGGGGAAAACATAAGAAAGGCTTCCATGTTTTTGTGATGTTTCTACTTCTAGTGGGTAACCACAATCCTGGGGCCAATTTCGTAGAGCTGCTTGAAGCACCAAATTTGTTTAAGCATTAAAAGTCTTCCTTGATCAAACAGGATTGCCAGCTAAATGTTCATGTGATGTTTACTGCTTTTGACCTGTATTCGGTCATTGTTTACAGAGCAATCATGATGAGTTTTGGCTGGCATACTAAATTGTATTTACCAAGGTGTTTGGTGCTTAAGTACATTTTGGTGCTTAAACAGCTCCCTGGTAAACATGATTATTGGCTTGCAGTTATAGAGATATCAAAGGTCGATGTCTGAGTACCAGTTTTTGATTGGCATGACACGGATCTTGATACCATTGCGATATCGTCCGGCTCGGCTTGCCGTTTGCGTCTCCATCGACCGAGAAAAATGCAGCACACTTGACTCGTATACGGTCCAATGATTGTACGAACCTCATCACGCCAAACGCAAAGCAGAACGAACACAATAAACCCCTGTAAGACAAAACGAGAAAATATTATCATTTTCCCTATAGTTATACCAGGGGTCAATTTCATAGAGCTGCTAAGCACCAAAATTGCTTAAGCACCAAAATCCGTAGTGAATGGAATCAGTATGCCACCCAAAAGCCTTGTGAGCATAACATTCCCTGTGTATGTTATGCTCAACAAACAAAGGCCGAATACAAGTCGAAAGCAGTAAACATCACATGAAAATGTGGTTGGTAATTATGTTTGATCAAGGAAGACTTTTCATAATGAAGTAATTTTTGTGCTTAAGCAGCTCTATGAAATTGATCTCAGCTTGAGAAAACAAGTTTCTGACTTTCCTTTTTAAATGTTCGCTTAGCAAGACATTCAATCCAAATATAAGAAAGCAATCAAAAATAGCAAAACCATCATAGCTGGCCAGATACAGCCATACAATAACTAACTAATAACAAAATTAAGAAGCCAAGTACAGATTAATAGAAAATACTATTGACCGTATTAAGTAGCTCAAAAAATAACCAACAGCCAATCTATTTGAAAATTATACTACAAGTAATAAACTGTTGCAAACTGTTCATCAACCAACGTATTCTTGGATCGTGCGCGTAGCATTGTACATAAATACGGGATGTGTCACCTGTCGCGTCTCGCACAGTGCGCGGCGCAGTTCACCGAGTAACATCAGGGGCCGATTTCACAAAGCACTAAGATTGATCTTAAGTGTGAATTCATCTTAAATGCTAAGCAAAATGTGATGTCACAATACTAATAACAATGGTGATACTAAACAACTCATCTTGAAATTAATCTTAGTGCTTTGTGAAATTCAGCCCAGGGTACGGATTTTTTGACTCCAGTAAAGATGGCGGCTGCAGCATGTGCGTCCACTCCGAAATAACGACAACGCGCACATCTAGTTTTTTTTTTTTTTTTTAATCTATAACTGGAACGTTTTATTACCTGCAAGAGGTTGAAGAGATAGAAGACCAGCCGAAGCACAAACGTTGCACCAGTGATTGCCAGATATCCCAAACCCCAAGACAGTCCTAAGAGGGCGGAGATACCGACAGCATTCTGGAGGCGTTTGGTGATCGTCCGAGAGCGGGATACCCTTCGTAGGACCAAGACAGAGGTGACGAAGTTATGGAGGACGGTTACACCAATGGGAGCAAAGAGACTAATGTACATCACCACACCAAGCCGAAGGAAACAACTGCACACAAAAACCAAATATTTCTTATAGATGTTGAAAAGAATCTTTAAGTTATAATACATGATTGGTAAAAGTCACAGAACAACACTCCACTTTTGTCTAATCAAACATTATGAAATAATAATCCTGGGAAAATTTCAGCTCAAACGGACATGTGAATCACGTGAAAATAGCGAAGACCTGACTCAATGTTTTTATAAAACATAAAGAATGTTTTCGTCTTTGTTCGACTAATTTCGGGATAAATACACAATTTCAGGCGGAAATGTTTGGAAGACATGTTTCTACCAGCACTATCTTCATATCCTGAAAGTTATACGTAAATCTGTGAACATTAAGCTATGTTACCAAAGTATGATAGTACCTTTAGGTACAGGCTTTTTGTTCGATCACACGACACTGCTCGACCAATAATATCGAACCTTTTTAATACAATATCTCCACACTGCCCAACTTACCAAAACTCATTGTTGTAATGATCTGAAGCAACTGCGAATGTAGTCCCAAGAATTATGAGTGGAGAGCCTTTAGGATTCAATGAAATGTGAATGGACATCAAAAGTCGTCAGGTTTTGTGTGCACATTCAAACTTGAAGTAAATGATAATAGATAATAACCTTTAATTGAGATATTCAGATGTTCAGATGCTTGCGAGAGTGTTAGTGAGGATTGAAATATAATGCTGATTTGCAAATTTTGCAACCGAACAGAGCTAGCTGACAGAATAGGATATGACATGGGGCCAATTTCACGGCGCTGCTTAGCACACAAATTTGCTTCGCACAAATATGTCTTGCCCGGTAAAACAAACCCATCATTGAACATTTCGTTTGATATTCATGGTCAGTGAACAACAGCCAAAGAACAATCACAAGCGGTACACAGCACATGGACATTGGTTGTTAATCCTGTTTTTTAAGACAGAAAAGTTATGTTTAGCAAATGTGCTAAGCAGCACCGTGAAATTGGCCCCAGCATTAAGCAGGATACAGCTCAGTAAACGTTATAGACCGACTGTTTTCCTAAGGTTCGAATCTCACGACTGTACGTTTTAAAATAATAAACATTCAGGGGTCGATTTCACGAGGCCCAACAATCGATCGTAACTCGAGTTACGATCGATAACCCATCGTATCCTACGTAGGGCTCCAAGTCCTGCGATTGATAGTAGACCTAAGTTAGGAAGAGTTTGGTGAAATCGACCCCTGGACTTATTCCTTACCCCATGCAACGAGGCTAGCCTTCAGCATATAAAAGGATGAGTCCCCTCGACTCGTCATGCAGGAGTGGATGTTCCTGAATTCAACTGCTAGCCAAATCACGGTAGTCAGAGCCAAGTAGTGGAGTAAAGCAGCCACAGTCATACAACCAACTCCTGGCCCCTTCGGTGTTCAAGTGACAAAACTGCATATCAATATCTTGCAAAAAAGGCTTCCGATATGAATGCACGGGAACAGTTTCAGATACATCTGTAATGACTTGGTAATTTGGTTGGTAATTACTAGCTCAATAATGAGGCTCTCGAGCTGCAACATGTACTTAATTAATTGCAACACTTAGATGACATTTTCATTCTCAAAATTCCAAGTATATCATGACTTGCAGCGCTAGAAGGCACCCGAGGTGGCATTAGAATAACTGCAAGGGGACGGTTGCAGACACATTTTCTTGCTAAAATTGGCAATTACTCTCTCAATAATGAGGCTATAGAGCTGAAACCTGTACTTAAATGTAGCCACAGATGATCCCTACAGAACGGCATCAGTTTAGCCACATTTAACAGACATTTGGTATTCTTAAAATTCGCATAGTATAGCATGACTTGCAGTGCTAGAAAGCAGCCAAGCTGGCATTGCAGAGTCTTCAGAACTTTGTGCATTCTCTAAATACGCTAGACAACCAAATTACTCACCCTAATATGGTCGAATCCTGCACGAAACACGACATGCAACATCATCAAGGACACGCAGAAGCTGACTAGAATCTGTCGTGATCTGCTAATCCATACCTTCCTGCAAGTGGGAAACAAGAGACCAAGCCAGTAAGCCCTCCCATAAAATGTTCGGAGTAAGGGGGGCCTGATAACGTTTTGATCCTAGCAGGATCTTTCTAAAGGCTATCATGATCTTCCACAAAGGGTAAAACTTTAGGCTTAAAGAAATATCCTGCTAGGATCGAAACGTCAAGCCCTCCTAACTCCAAGCAAATTATATGACACGAAAAATATTTTATGAAGCGCCTTTCCAAGAAGATCAAAGCGCTGTACATTATTATTATCCCTGATTATCGGGCCATAATTTAAATTCCTGAAACCCTCTTAACTCCCTAGGGGAGCATACAGCCCTGGCTACTGTAAAGCGCACAGAGGCTAATCAAACCACACAGTCATCTCTACCCTCGCAGGTACCCATTTACACCTGAGTGGAGAGGAGCAATATGTGACAAAGCGTCTTGCCCAAGGACGCAAGCACCACTTGCCTATGACTGGATTCGAACCCACAATCTCTAGATTGACCAAAGGATCTTGAGTTCGACACTCCAGACCACTAGGCCACAGCACCCGACAATGATGGGTGCTTTAGGTAAAGAGAAGTATTCATTCGCTGTCTTACCTAATGCCAATGTATACAACTGTCGTTACAGCCAGGAATGTGATGGTGAGTAGACAGCCAACCTGGCTGATTTTAGTTTCCTTCTGGTTACGGGGAGGAACAACTGTACCAGCTCCCTGGTCTCTGACATCCTTTACATAAAAACCAACGAAGACAAAGTAATCAGTATGAGCAAATCATTTGGCTGCAGAGGAATCAAATAAGCAAACCCTAATTTTTTACGTACCACGAGGACGGCAAAGTTGGCTACGTGGCTACAATTGCAAGCCACTGTGGTAGCTGTCCGCTCTACAAGCTCACATCCCATTGTAGACCAGTCCCCGACCCCGTCATTCTGATCAAAGTCCCAGAAGACACACTGGATGCTGGTTCTATTTGCCTCAGTTTTCTTTATGGTCGGTGCCTTTTTAAGAGGTAAATACAAACAAGGTAATGGTTTCCAGGAATCTGTAAAGGTATACAACTTAGTATTAATCTACATAATTATCCTTGTACAAATTGAAGATACTGCTGGATATAAGAGCCTGAAATGTTCTTCTGTAGTATAACCATACCCTGAATGTAATAAGCACCGGTTCCGTCAGATTAATCAAATCAACCCCCATCACTGACAGCGAGGTCACAGATCCGGCGATCCAAAGACTGCGACCTTTATCTTCATGAGATCTTCTGATCGTCTCCGACTGGAACAAGGTGTCATCAGCATAGACGATGAAACTGGCTCTCAACGGGGCATAGCTGTTGTCTAATAAGAAAGCATTTTCTCAAATTACCACCGAGGACAATAATTATAGTATCACTTAATTATCATACTTCGTGGGGTTCGGAGAGTGAGTATTCTATTTCGATTCTAAAGTTGTTGACTAAATGAAAGCTTCCCACCTCCAATACGCAGTCTTTTACTTTTATGTTGAACACGGAGGGATCTTTTGAGTTGCACTGATTGGGATGAAGGGTCTAGACAAGGCAATGCTGCACTGCATGGGCCTCTTCTCCACACTCATCCCATCTGGCCATGGCAACTTTTGATCGCCCTGTTCCTGTTCTAAGGTGATTGAGTGCCTTCCACTGGACCCATGGTGCTTCTGAACCTGGAGGGAGGGCTTCAGAAGGAACCAACAAAAGGGACAAAACATAAGTACACTAACCATTGTCAGATGGAAGCAAGTCGACGAGATTAGCTGGTAATTTGATGGATGCTACCACATTCTCAGATATTTCACTGGTATTAATGAAGACCTTAACATCAGTCCCAGCCAGACTGCCTTCTGCAGGTTGTTGGTTGGGTGACTGCTGTTGTACCAACACAAAGGTGACACCATTTTCAGCAAGCATCCAGTCTAGAGTGACCGCCTCAATATGGATGGTGTCCTGACGTATGCTGACCTGACCTCCCTGCTGGAGACTGAAGGTGACCTGATCCTCTACGGATCGGATGATGGCCGAGGAGCTTGCACTACTAGTAATGGAAACGCCTGGGTTCGTATCAATACTAGTGATGATATTGTTGACAGTTTCAATAACCAACTCTGTAACCTACAACGGAAAAGATATTATGTTATGCGGTCATGGGAACGATCAATAAGAATCTGTAGTTCTGTACCCTAATTCATATTTCAAGTATCAAATAGATGGCATGATCCCAGTGGTACATCAACAGGTGACCAGGACTGTCTGTGTGACCAAAATAGTAAGACTACTTCAATAGTGCTTCAATAGCGGATAATACTTTTCATCTAATGCACGAAGCTTTGGTTCACAAGAGGTAAACATATGCTTCTTCTCATCGTCTTTCCCAAAATAGATTCTTCAGGCTTTTGAGCTACAGTGCCTAGAATGCTTTTGAGGAATCCTTGACATCATAACCAGAGATAAATAAGAAAGATGATTATTTATGACAATCAAGAATGAGAGTCATACCTTTATGTCTCCGATTCTGGTATTGACGATGTTCATCAAGACACCGGAAGGTACGCCAACATCTTCTTCATCAAATGACCTAGACGTGCGATTGGCCAGGAAGGCAGCAACCTCGAGGACATTCCCCTCAGTCACCTCAATCTAGAAGCAAGAGCGCATTCACTGGTACAGAGGAATTCAACAACATCGTGGTAGGACCTCCCACGGCCCTGAGCCATCGCATTGACTCATTGTCAAGTTGACATGGGTTCGTTCCCTGCTGATGGCGGCCGTTTGGAGGACAACCGTCCAATCAATCACTGAATTTTTATCACAAGACAAAACGTCGACTGCCTGGACAATGACCAGTAACCATTGACAATCTCTAAACTATGCATTGAACATTCTATAGGACGCCAATGATGCAATAGCTTTGCAAAAAAAAAAATGTTTTAAAGGTGCCATCAAATAGTTGTGACATAATGTTTGAACTTAAATCTTCTACAAATTTGAACGTTGACAGGCATGATGCCAGTCACGTTGTAAACATACACATTGCAATTACCTTTAAAACCTCGGCGAGAGACAACTTATCCCGATGTGAACCACAACTGTGAATGTCAATATGATCCTCCCACTGAACAAAACCAGCATCCACGATTGAACAATTCCTGAAGGAGAAAGGTCGGCCAGCTGTAGGTATCAATTATTGATACAAAAACGGTGTCAGTTTAGCCATTTTACCTTGATTGTGAACAAAAACAACATGAGCAACAGCAATAGTGGAGCAATAGCAAATATGGGGTGCTGTGGCCTAGTGGTCTGGCGTTTCATACTCAAGAACTTGGGGTCAATTTACAGATTGTGGGCTTGAACCCAGCCATGGGGTTTATAGTGGTGCTTGCATCCTTTGGCAAGACGCTTTGTCACATACTGCTCCTCTTCACCCAGGTGCAAATGAGTACCTGTGAGGGTAGAGATGGCTTTGTGCTTGATTAGCCTCCGTGCGTGCGCTTATAGCAGCTGGGCTGTATACTCCCCATGGAGTTGAGATGGTTTCAAGAATGTTAATGTAGCCCAGTGACCAGGGGACAATAATCTGCGCCTTTGAATGGTACTTAACAAGATTCTGTGCGCATAACAAAATGATGTAATATCATTGTTATTATTATGAACAAAAACAACATCAGCAGCAGCAATAGAGGTACAAATACGAACCGTTTGTGGTCATCAGCGGGCACCGCGCGATAGAAACCGCCGTCGACTCTTGGAGAGTCACTGGCCAGATTAGACCATCGGGACTCGTATCAGACGGGCAGAATCCTAAAAAGCAACAAAATACACACTGTCATTTATTTCTGGTAAGAAAACCAAGCGATTCCCAAAAAGCACCCTAAGTGCTGTTGATCTAAATCCTGAAGAAATCTCATTGGAAGATGATGAGAAGGTACTTTTAGAGGTGGGAGGCAACCCTCCCAGCGTTATTCTCAGTAAAACCCCACGGAATCAGATAATCACTGGAAGCTCAATCCAATTCATGACCGCCTGTACCTGGACGTGGGCCACCAGAGAAGAAAGGAACCGCTATGCCAGCCGGAGTCCCCTAATAATGTAAGGGGACCCAGGCACGCCTTGTACTGTGTCTCAAAACAAGCAAAATAAGGACACAGATAAGCGAATTTCGCCAAACGTTTGTGCAGTGTCCGCCCTTTAAAAAAACAAATTCATGAATGAGACGTCACAAGTCACCTTTGATGGTCACATAGAAGGAGCAACGTAATTCCAGGCCATGCATTGGGAACCACTGCTGGTAGCTTACTTCATGGGTTCCAATCCGTAACGTGGCCCTGGGATTGGTACTGGCGGTGAAATTTATTGGTCCATCCCAGCCGGTTAGAACCGGTTCCAGCCAATTCACACTGGTTCCAGTTGAGCCTGGACTGGCTGAGGCTGTCGTGTTTGCTGGACAGACGATATCCACCACTACAACAACAACAAAGTTTAGTTTTAGATAATAACAGAAGTAAAAGGAAGCTTTCTCTATTCATAAAGATGGCATAACCAACTAAGGCTGGGTAAACAAAAGTTGGAGGGAAATTGTTCACACAAACCTGTTACTGTCACAATGAAATCACAAGTATGTCCATTCCAAGAACCGTCCGTGGCATAGTACGTCACTTTAGAAACTCCTACTGAGAACGTCCCAGTACCATTTTGGACGCAGTTGCTAGTTGCAAAGCAACTAAATGTGACGTGAGCAGGACCCGAGTTATCAGTGATGATCGGAGGGATCCAGCTGTGCGACGACTGATTGGACGAGGAGGTGACCGGTACAATGACGTCATCAGGGCAACCAGTGAACGTTGGAGGTTCGGTATCTACAAAGGGATGACAAAGAGATATCATGGGAGTCGCTAAAATGAATTTAAAAGTTGATCCAGGACATAAATCTAGATTCGATTTCACGAAGCCCCATTATGATAACCAATCGTATCCTATGACTTATATGTAGGTCTGCAATGCATAATGTCCTACGATTGGTCTACCCAGGGGTCGATTTCACCAAACTCTTCGTAACTTACTATCAATCGTAGGACTTTTGATGCATTGAGGTCCTTCGTGGGACATGCCCCCTACGATGGGTTATCCTTCGTTACTCGAGTTACGATCGATCGTAGGGCTTCATGAAAAAGACCCCAGGACTGTCTACTTAAGAAGTAGCTTACCAATAACAGTTATGAACATGTCACACGTTTCCTTGTTACCGGATCCATCTACTGCAGTGTACCGTAACACGTAAGGAGGACTCGTCAGATTCAAAGTGATGACGTCATCGACGGAGTACTGCGGTTCACCCAGGTCGACAGTGACGGTAACCGAGGCATAGGTGTCGGACACAAAAGCTGCACCAGGTAGCGAAAATGTTGCAAAGTCCTCACCGGAATCGGTAGGAAGGACTTGACTAGCGGGACACGTAATGATAGGAGGCAAGTTATCTGCCGTAAAAGACCAATGAGAGAGGAAGGATTTTAATTAATGCTTACAACTTCTTCTATTGTTTCATAATTATTTCAGGTAGAGTATAGACACAATAGCAAATACTGTCAATTTGAGCAACAACACCACAAAAGCAAACTTAGATCAAAATCATTAACCATTTGGTGAGAGGGGTGTGGAAGAGAGCAGAATATTCCAATAGGGGCAATTGACAGAAGTGCGCCACCAAGAGTTTACAACTTGTGGCCAATCACAATGCACAGAATGTGTCTACCCCATTGATTCTGGAATTGGGTGGACCAGCGCTCTTACCAGCTGATCTATCCAGCCCTATGTAATTGGTGTCCCTAGAAGTCAGTTATCTTTAGGGGCACCGTTATTAGGGACGCTATCAACGTGGGGCTAGATAGCTCAGTTGGTAAAGCGCCTGTACGGTATTCAGGAGGTCACCGGTTCAAATTCCGCTCGATTCGAAATTTGACATTGGTAGACATTGGGCACTCACCCTGTAAGATTGATTTCACACCGGAGCTTCTGTCACAGGTCACCCCGACGTCCCAGTAATGTGCGCAGTTGATTCTCCCCAATCCAATGTGTTCACATTGGTCGATGCTGGACTCGTTTCCTTTACATTTGACATCGCTGAGGATAATCGGTCCTGATCCTCTGCCGAAATGAGCTTCGGTCCACGCCTGGACGGCAGAGGGGTAGCCCAGCTGTCGACAAACCACGTTGGCATCTTTCAGGGTCCACTTGTTGTTTTTATCACATACTGTACCCCATAGGCCTATGCATAGGAAGGTCACTTCTACCCTTCCTTCGTGGGGGTTGTTCCCATCCACAAGACGAACTGAAACTGACGTAATGCACAGGTTGTCAAGTGGTTCACAAACAATAAATCGAATTATTTCCCGATTTACTGATAATTGTTGTTAAAAAGCAGATGAAACCAGTAAGAAATCCAATTTTTATAAAATTATAAACTATTTTATTACCAACACAAGTACTAATCTGCTGCAAACTGCTTGTCAGCCAAAATAATGATCAGAACAATATAAAATGCTTGGAGTAAAGTGGGCCTGATGTTTCGATCCTATCCCAGGATCTTTTTTCACACAAGAAAAGATCCTGCTAGGGTAGAAACCTCAGGCCCTCCTAACTGTAAACTATTTCATTATTAAAAGAATAATAAATGTTAAGCAATCTTAATCCGCCACCTGAAGGTGCTAGAAATGTTGCCGAACGGTTTTTTTGTTCATGGTCTGGGATAGACCAATATACCACTGAATGCTGGACCCTGAAGCCAACTCTGGAGAAGGCTGTATATAGACGGGTGCTATACTAGAAAAACCAACAAAACTCTGTATACTGGAGTATCCAGGGTGAGCGACAAAATAGCTGCCGGAGAATGAGACTTGCAGGACGCTGCCAAAGACACCAAGAGTTGCCACCCAGCAATATGGTGTTGTGGGAACCAGCGAATGGGCACCGGTCAAGAGGACGTCCAACAAAAACATATCTGCAAAGCACCAGCGAGCTGGCTGGAAGTATCGAAAAACTGTGAAAGGCTCGTCTGAGGACGACCTAGAGTGAGAAGGGGATAGGAGTGATTCTACATTAATCTGGGAGTTAAGACAGATTAATTTACTTACCTGGTGAAGAGACCGCGGAAGATAGGTCTTCGCCACAAGTCACTCCGGCATTCTCCCCGCGACTGCAACTGTGGTTGAACCATGCGCCTTGAACGCAGAGATCCAGGCTCAATTCATCCCCGTGGCATGTCACATTGTCGAGAAGAATCGGCCCTGATCCTTTACCAAATTGGGAACCGGTCCAGGCTTGTGATGCTGCAGGGTAGCCAAGCTGTCGACAGATGACGTTGGCATCTTCAATGCTCCAGCTTTCATCACAGACTGTACCCCATTGGCCTTGGTAGTAAACCTCCACTCTACCTTCGTGCGCGTCACTACCGTCCACTAGACGCACCACAGCTGACGAAGGATGTCCATCTTCTTGCACACAAGTCACACTGGCGTCCTCATCATGTCCACAGTCATGCCTTAACCAGCCATTATGAGCACAGTGTTCAATACTTGATTCGTCGCCATCACATAGGATATTGTCCATGAGTACCAGTCCTGATCCTTGACCAAAGTGAGCGCCGGTCCAGGCCTGGGATGCTGCAGGGTAGCCCAGCTGTCGACAGATGACATTGGCATCTTCAATGCTCCAGTAATCATCACAAACAGTTCCCCAAACGCAATCGAGATAAACCTCCACTCTACCCTCATTCGGCGCGTTACCATCCACAAGGCGAATTAAAACTACAAAAGAAACATGCGAATAGTAATCATTGAATAATTGTGAACTTCAATTATTTGTACAACTAATATTAACCACGACAAACAGTACTGCTCAACAACCCAAATATTGACCTACAATATGAAATACTTTTCTTTTTTTTTCTGATATTTATCCAGGGTACTTATTCACCAAAGGGTGGTATTCCATAAGGCCCTGACATAGCTTAAATAGCTTTAATACAGTAAGGAGGATTTGACGTTTCGATCCTGCCATGATCTTTCTCAAAGGCTTGATAAAAAATACGACAGGGCTACTCAATTCAATGTCAAGCCGCACTACCAAAAGGAGGTTAATTGCCGTTGTTCAGTCAGTGATATCCCCCAGGCTAGGACTACGACTGTTGCTAATGGTAACATTGCCGGTGTCTTCATCGAAACCTACGTTATGCATAGAAAGATGCTAAGCAACAGCAGTAGCCTGAGTCTTGGTATCAAATAAACTAGCAAAGCTATGACACATGCCTTTTTTAATGTAAATAGTATTCAAAGCACATGACCTGTCGTCACGCACCCCGTTTCTGATGTTCATTTATTTGTGTGAAATCGAGACAGGGAAAAAGTTTGACGAAAAAATGTAACATTTGTTTAAACCTATAGCTGCTATCCTAGCTTTGGTGACATCGTCTTTCTGTTAAGATACCCCAGGCTAACTTTTCTTGGATGCCGAAGTGTCTTTCGGAGTGCACGTTATTTTAATCAGCATGATTCAAAGTAACCAAACATCGAATTTAAGGGGATACCAAGCAGCCAAATTACATTTTCATCCAGATTGCACCAGGGCCCATTATTCGGACTATTGGACCGTTACACGCAGCTACGTGTTGATAATACAATGCTTAATTCCCCGCTCTTTTTGACCTACCTAAAATCAATGCAATATCTTTTTGCTGTTAGCTCACCTGGTTCGTGCAAACTACGACTGCACGTCACTCCAGCATCATATTCACTATTAACAGAACCGTTGTTTTGAAACGTTTTCTTGTATTCACATTGTCCGATGCCTGTTTCATCTCCGCTGCAGGAAACGTCTTTCAAGGTATGCAGAGTCGTGTAAAGGTAATCAGTTGCGGACCAGGCACTGTAGGCAGAAGGGAAGCCTAGCTGACGACAGACCACCCGGGCCTCATTTAAGCTCCATCCATTGCCAGAGACAGAGCCCCAAAAACATTTGTCGAATACTTCCACCAGTCCAGCGTACTCTGAGCTTCCAGCAGCTAAACGAACTGGAAATAAAATCAGAAAGAAGACTATCAAACTGCATTTTTATAACTCAAGCTGCTTCAAATCATACAAAAAGTATATCTGTCGTTTAATATTGTATAGAGAATTGAGACATCGTTATCAAACTACTACCCTGTGCCACATTAAGTACGATCGAACGTCTGATACATGCGTGCATGCCAATTTGATGCACATCAGCCAATCAGGTCTGTTTTGAAAACATTTCCGTCAGGATCGTGACAATTGATGGAGATCAATGGTCGCGACGGAGGATATTGAATTTGATTGGTCAAATCCTACAGGTCAGTGCTGGGTTGGCTTGCATAATTAATCCGGAAATTTGCACGCATGTGATAGACGCTCGCTCGCTGTACGACGAGTACGTCTTTCAGTAACCACTCATCAGAATGACGAGCACACTATGTCACTAGGCTATTAGTTCTCAACAGTCAGCAACAACTCTTTCTTCTGTATTGAGTAACTACTCAATGATACATTACTAAAGATACTGATATCATAAAATACGACGATATCCAGGCAGATTCTTCTATTTTCCATCCTGAACTACTGTTTGCCAGTCTGGGTACCAATTCTTCCGAGGATATTCCTGTAACGCTTGCGGTAAATGACAGATACTGACAGTATCCACTTGATAAAGCTATGAGTTACCTGCTAGAGAGTTGATGGGATTTTTCCCTTTTCCACAAGCCACTCCAACGTCCTTCTGCATGCAGCTGTGATTTAACAATCTCTTCTGAGGACATTGTTCGATGCTTGATTCATTGCCAGTGCATCCGATATTGCTAAGGACTACCGGCCCTGATCTTTGACCAAAATAAGCGTTGGTCCAGGCCTGGGATGCTGCAGAGTAGCCCAGCTGTCGACAGATGACGTTGGCATCTTCAATGCTCCAGCCATCATCACAGATTGTACCCCATTGGTCTTGATGGAACACCTCCACTCTCCCTAAATATGGAGTGCTTCCATACACAAGCCGTACTGGCACTGAAAAAAAATGATACGACGTATTAAGATCATTGTGATGCCTTTGTCGGAATTAAATTTGCTGGAACAATTTGGAACACTGCATACATGGTGGAAAATGTGGTGCTAAGTTGGTGGTCATACGTAACTACACGAATGGACTGACAGCAACGCAACAGAGAAGACAATTCATATTCCATCATTATCGAATGTACATGGGTGGTCACAAAGTCGTGACTGTACTGTCTTAGTCCACCTGCCTTCTCAGCCAAGCAACCTCTCAGTTAATCGGGTCAACGGAGTGACAGACATGATGACAATGGCACTTACCTTGGTGAAGTGCTGGACGAGTACAGCTGACACCAACAATGGATCGAACTTTGACACTACCCTCATGCATATACTGAATCCACCCGCTGTGGTTACACTGTTCAATACTGGATTCATCTCCATTACATTCCACATTACTTAGGAGAATCGGTAGATGCCACCCATCTGATCCCTCATATGTCCAGGCTTGGGCTGCTGAGGGGTAGCCTAGCTGTCGACAGATCACGTTTGCCTCTTGTATTCCCCAGTCTGTCCCAAAGTCTGAAAGGCCATTGATTGTACCCCAGGTACATCGGTAGTACAGTTCCACTCTACCTTCATAAGGGCCATCTCCACCAACGAGGCGTACTGAGACTAGATAGAAATAGCATGGCATCACAAATTACAAAAATAAAAAACATAAAGTCCGAATTTTGATTTTACAATGATTTGTGTCAGAAAAGATGCTGATTAGTCATGAAGTTTTGAGGTCTAAAAACATCTGAAAAACGTTCTACTTGACGCTAAATTTACTAGTACTAAACACAGACCATTCCCGAAAGATGTGCGCCTCCAAGAGTTTGCAATGCGATGGCCAATCACAATGCGCGTCTGGAAAATTGTCGACCGATTCCGCGCATTGTGATTGGCAAAGGTGTTGCAAACTCTTGGTGTGCACAATATGGAATCGCCGGTATTGTCCCACAGTGGACCCTTCCGGCCTGTCATTCAAACTGTACGCATTGACCAATTGGAAGACGCATTTTCATCAGGTGACCACAAAAGGCTCAGTCAAACTCGGTCACTGTCGGTATGTAAAACACACATGTGGGAAGGCCTTTAGAGCAAAGCCGGCAGAGTCCATTGATGTGGGTATTAAAAAGGTGAACTCACCGGGTTGAGGCGGGGTGATATCACAGACTACACTAACATCTGCGTGATGGTTACTGTTATGATGGAACCAGCCCAAGTGGTCACACTGAACGATGCTGGATTCACTGCCCTTGCATCCAATTATCTCCAGGAGAATTATCCCTGATTTCCGTCCGAAGTTGGCATTGCTCCACGTCTGGAAGGCTGACGGGTAGCCAAGCTGTCTACAGATCACATTAGCCTCCCGGATTTTCCAGGTTTGACTACAGACTGTGCCCCAGATCCCGTTATAATTCACCTCAACCGTCCCTTCGTTTGGAGTGCTTCCATCAACAAGACGAACTGCAACTGGATTTTTGAAGCAACAACATCGTAATCCAATGTTTGCAAGCAGTAATACCTATAAACGTCCAAGTGAAGCACGCTGTGATAATATGATATTGAATTATTCATAATATATAGATAATAATTGAGATCATTACCAGCATGCAGCTGTTTTCTACTTTTGTCCCCTTCCCCTGACCACTTGCCCACCTCTATCTTCTCGTTGTGGTTTCCCAGCCTTATTGTATGCTTTTCGTTTCCCTGGTCACTCTGTCCCCCTTTGTTCTAATCCTCTCATCCATTTATATGTATGTTAAATTGCATTTTCGTGTCCTTGTCATATAGCCTTTAAGAAGATCCTGTTAGGATCGAAACGTCAGATCCTTCTGTCTTTGAGCACTTTCTAACTTTGTTATAGAGGTTGGTTAGACATGAAGCGAGATGTGTTTCTTTCTTCAGTTTCTTATGAATCGTTTCAGTCAACTCACCTCCAGTAAAAGGGTTTGAAGTGGAGCAAGTGACTCCAGCATCAGAATAGTGACGACAATCGTGATTAAACCATCCACTGTGTTCACACAGTGCAATGTTTGGTTCATCTCCTGTGCACCCAACTCTGCTCAGCAGGACCGGTCCTGATCCTGGGCCAAAGTGAGCCTTGGTCCAAGCATGTGATGCAAAGGGGTAGCCCAGCTGTCGGCAGATAACGTTAGCGTCCCGAATGTCCCAGTTCTTATCGCAGACCGTTCCCCAGTGACACTGGTAGTTAATCTGTACCGTTCCTTCATTTGATTTGTTTGCACCTACAAGACGGACTTCACCTACGAGCAAACAAGAAATCCAAAATAAGCACAACATTTATTAAAATGAATGTTTCTTTTGGCTGTTTGTCTCACTGCAGTCTGACTAAATTACAATGCAATATTTTTACATTATTAAAAACATGTGTAGACACGTCATCCGCGTACTAACTGTACACGTACACTTCGCGTGTTGTTATACACTGGTGCCGAGGTTGTGATCACCACGGATACAGACATAGCTCTCTAGACAAGCCGGTCCCACGCAAAGATTATAGCGGGGTCCCACGTATAGGTCTCAGCGTAGCCATAGCTCCAAACGGTTAGGCTTTCTACTAGCCCGGTCGAGTTCGGGCGCCACATAAGTTCTCGGCCGTTCGTGAACGAGCCAAGATGTGTACACAGTACGTTATCACGGTCTTTCGATGGCGTGAACAAGGCCACGGGTCGTCTCAGGGACAGCCCGCCCGAACTCGACCTTGCAGGAGGGATGGGGTGTATTTGGGATTTTAAAGGGAGAATATAGGATTTGCAAGGCCTCCAAAAAAATCATTGAGTTTGAGACAGAAAATGGACTCAACAGTTCGTAAACAGTGCAAACAGTCACCATGGGAAATCTTGGTTCATCAGATGATGGGTTTTTCAAGGAAATCAAGATTTAGTGTCTCAGTTTCCAAAGATCGGTCGTCCGAACGATTTTTGGAACAAACAAAAAGTAAACTATTCTTCATGTTTTATAGAAAATCGAGTCGGGTTTTCGCTATTTTCTCGTGACTCAGATGTCCGATAGAGCTCAAATTTTCACAGGTTTATTATTTCATGGACATTTTTGATCAGACAAAGTATGAGTGCTGTCCTGTGACCTTTACCAATCATGTATTATTTATCTTTAAAGGTACGGAGGTATATAGATGCCACCAGACTTGATATTTTTACAGGCAAGATGACGACATCCTGAGACAATTTATCAGGAGATATAACGACTTTTCTAAACCAATATGTCGACATCCTGGGAGATCGTAACAAAATGCTAATCGAGGGCCTAGGCTGAACCGGTCGTGAGCTCATACTGTACCGTGATAAATTATGTCAGCCGGATGTCGAAATCTTGCCTGTAATTTTGTCGTCATCCTAAAGTACTTCATGCACAGTATCTCAAGAAATCGGATAGCATCTCGAGATCTCCGTTATAGCGTTGGGCAAACTCGTGTAATTATTATTATTTTAGGGTTAGGGTTATGGTTGTGATGGCGGCTATTATGACGTGTATTTAATTATCTCACCCATTTTAAATTAATGCAATGCAGGTATTGGCCGCCACCGTGGCTATACATACTTTTCAACCCTCTCCTTTTTAAATTACCTTAGGGCGCCCCTTTTTATTACGGTGGGTCTCTTTTCTTTATCACCTTGAGGGAGGGTCGGTCAGTCGAAAAAAAAGTTTGGTGGAAAATGAAATCTGGCTGAATACACAACAACCTCAAGAAAAATGATGAGAAATGTTCATTGTATCCACTGTTATCTTGATTGGATATTTTTTTGTGTTATTTCTTTGATATTAAGTATTTGTATAGGCCTATTGGCAAAATTTGTCTCCGTAAATTCTGGAATATAATTTGTTTTTTCTTGAATTTATATTATGTCATTCTGGACAGGGTCGGGTCGGTCGGGAAATGAGAACCACATTAATAAAAAGGGGCGCCCTTATCGCGGGTGCAAATTGGATCCGGAGTCACATTCCATGAAAAAAAACAATAATAGGTCCGCTTTCACCTGAAAGACCCGCTTACTTTCATGTCCGGCTTCTGGCCTGTCGGCCTATGTTCTGTATGATGAAATGATAAAATTTCCTCGATAGATGCGGTGGTTTAATATTTATACATGAGGGGCCCGCCTCATAGGGCAAGAAACATATAATCACGCTTGCTTTCACTTACTGCAGTTAAGTGGAAGCAAGTGTGATTATGTTTTTTGCCCTACTATTGGTTTTCTTTTTACTTTATAACTATAAAGGAATATATTACAAACGGATTTAATCCTATAAAGCCATCTCTTTTCTGAAGACTTTTGTTAACATGTTAACATTTATTCAGCAAGGTTTCGACATTATAGGCTATTGAAGGTGATAGTTATTTGGCTTCTATACCATCCCATTCTATGCGTGGTCCAAGAGCCGGTTCAAGTTCCGACAGATTGATAAGCTACATAAAAAGTGCATATAATAGCTGTGCTGATAAAACTCTAACTGGCCGGCTGTCATCGGTAATGTAGGCCTCCTAGCCTGTGTGTTTGAGGCTGTTACATTTTTAATTAAAACTGCATCATTATTAATTAACCTTTGCCGCTAAGCATCCCTCGCCCCTTGGGCAAATGGGACTCATAGTGAAATTCATGAGAAATTCGTGCCAACTCTATATTAAAAGTATTATTATGTAAAGCGAGCACTTTGGATACATACACTATTAGAAGGTATCATAACATCCGATAACAGCTGCATTGGATTATCGTTGGAGCCGATTACTATTATTTAACTTCACCAATTCTTGGACGTGCATGAGTTTTTTATGGGGCTGCATTTTTTTCTAGACCTGGATTTCTCAGGGGATTGTGCACTTTTTTTAAGGGGTTATTCCCCAAGGGGAAAGAAACTTCAAATACAACCTTTGCTTATCTGGACAATATTAACTGTCCACATTTGCTTAGGACCCATTCACTTGTACGTGATATTTTTTTAAGAAAGAAAATCCAATATGAGCCTTCAACTCGTCCTTCAACTTGTCCTATGTGAGAAATGCTTCTGATCGGCGGCTTGCGCACATGCAGGAGCTTTTCTTTCAGGAAATTCTGTGCAGATAATTTGGGTTGTTTCAGGAAATGTTGGGGCGGTAAGTTTTAGGTATTTTTTTTTCTTGTATGTTTTCTGGCAGTAAAGACTTTTTCATTAACAAGATATTACTTTTTCTGGGGTTGGCATTAATTTTTCAGTAATCGCACGGTTATTGTAGGGACTTGGCTTTCTCTTAGGTTCATAGGAATGAATTTGAAACGTATATGGCGGGATATGTTATAATTTTCAGGAGAACGTGAATTCATCCAGATCTCTTTTTTTCTGTTCGTTTAAAGTAAATCGAGATTTCTTTTCATTATACTGAATACATGATAATAATTATAAAAACTGTGCATGATTGAATGATGGACCGTCATTGAGGTTAAACGACCTTCGAAATTTCAGTTTTATTACACATTTATCTTGAAGGTGCGTTGGAGGGAAATAAAATTCGGGTTGTCGATGATTGGTGTTGGCCGAAACCATTTTGCGGCATACTTGTAGGCCCTACATGTATCTTTTTGCTGCTTGTCTTGAGTGTGTTCCAGACCACAAAGACGTCTTTCCCGGGACAAGATAACTTTCTGATATCGGAAATCGGAAGCCAGCGGCGTTTCTAGGAAAAACGGTAACCGGACAAGCGCTAAAATTGCCCCCCCCCCCCCCCATTCAAACTTCTGATACAAGTGGAAAAAAATCAGACAATTTGAAATTGGAATGTTCTTTATTTGTTAATTGGTTCAGAATTCCAATAACTTCAACATAACAACTATCTTTCTTTTGTCCTCATGCGTTCGTGATATAACGTAATAGCCTATGTCTTTCCAAGTGAAACACTTGAAACTTCCATAGACCTATAATGGTACCGGTATATATTGTGTCCTTGTCGATATACATGTATTTTGTGTTCATCCTTTTTTCAATAGGCCTATAGGCCCGAGCTTTTTGTGTCGTATAAACTCCCGATGTTTCATTAATTTCTGCCTTTCATGTTGTGACAAATGAATGTTATCAACCAACTTACCTCAAACGACTCCAACAAAAAGACCCAAACTTAGTATTTCTTTGTTTCCCAGTTGCGAGCCAAAGAAAAGTTCGGGTACTCGGCAAAACCCGCCCCGAAAGCTGTCAAAGGTTTCGGATGCTTGGACAGTGATACGAGAATTCGGATGAAATACATAAACATAATTATAACAGCTACGGCTGTTTTATGCAAATTGCATTCAAATCGAAAGATAAAAATTATGTCAGACATTATTTGAAAATTATCGGTTTTTTAAAAAAACAAACATCAGAGACATGAATATTTTCGGTCATTAATCCTTGGGTTGCAACAATTTCAAGCTCTTTTCCTCTCCTATCCCATTCGATATGACACGTTCATAATAATTGCAAGAAATAAAATTAAGACCGATAAGACAAAGCTTATTGTGCAGATCACGTTCACACCAATGATCATCTCCTTGAAATGACTGGCATTTGGGGGCATGTACTTCCTCACTTGACTATAGTTTTTCAGCTATTGTCTCCGATCCAATGAGCATATAAAAACTGTTCTTCAATCAATTTATGAAACCCTTTAACAAGGACACCCACGACCATCAATCTAAAAATGTCAGTTTTCAAATGACTTTAAAGAGAATAGTTAGGTTAAAATGTAACCTATCAGCTATGCCCAATTGTTAAAAACAAATCCATGATGCACACATTAAAAGGGACAGTTTTATGTATGATGCGTTATGACATCCTTTATAATCGAAATGAATGTTGACTCAAGCTCCCAAGTCCCAAGAACTTTTTTAAAGCTTATTCGAAATAACCCAGAGTATATTTTCCGCATTATGTACAGTATATACAAATTATTTACTTTATTTTGACTGAAAATTATACTATTGTGAACATAGCACATAATTATAATTATATTATAATTATATTATACGCATGATGACATCTTTTTCTCCATGCTAATAACTGTAGCCTGGCTTACGTACTTCTCGTGATTCAATTTTACTCAGTTTTATTATTCAGCAAGCCATCTTGATTTTATAGTCGTGGCCGTCTGACTTCACACAGTAATATGTGGACACGATATGTACCGCAAGTCAAAAGAGGGCGCCATTCAAGCTATTGTAGGTCTGTCCACAGGTCGCAAAACACTTTTATGAAACATTCCTTCATTGTGTGGACTTCACTGACAGCACTAGAAATATATTTTTTTCTCTGAATTAATGAAAATAATAGCATTGTATTGTGTGGACCAAGTGCAAGTCCACACAGTGACAACATGTCCACAGGTTGTTGGTGTGCAGTCCGAATTGGGTCCACACAATGAATGCAAGGCTAACACACTTAGACAAACATAACATACACATAACATACACATTCGTACACGTTAGGCACTATACTCACCGTGAAGGACAGGTCCAGCATGACATGTAACCTTGACATCTCTGTCATGACTACAGAGCGGGGTGATGATATCGCTGTATTCACAATCTTCAACGCTCGATTCGCTACCGTTACATGTGACCGATTCCACAAGACTCGGTCCCAACCCAGGACCGAAGTGAGCTCCGGTCCAGGCCTGGGATGCCGAGGGGTAGCCTAGCTGTCGACATATTACGTTGGCATCTTCAATGCTCCAATCTTCGTCGCAGACTGTACCCCATTGGCCTTGGTAGTAAACCTCCACTCTACCTTCATTCGGAGAGTTGCCGTCAACAAGTCTCACTGAAACTGATCAAATGGAATGAGATGATATCTAACCTGATAGCATCTATCTTACCTATCTAACCATTTAGATCTTTTCAAAGCTAGATCATTCAATTACTCGATTGTTGAACAAGCATTAAGCTCATGTTAACAATTTGTATAATAAACTAACCAATTGCATTGGATGTACCGGCACATGTGACTCCTACGTCTTCTCGGTGCTTGCAGTCCTCTCCAAACCATCCCGTATGGTCACATTGGTCGATGCTAGACTCGTCTCCTTTACAATTGACAGTGTGCATGAGGACCGGTCCTGACCCCGAGCCAAAGTGAGCTCTGAGCCAAAAATGGGATGCAGAGGGGTACCCAAGCTGTCTGCAGACGACGTTTGCATCCTCAATTCTCCAGTCGTAATCACAAACTGTTCCCCAGGTGCAGTTGTAAAATACTTCCACTCGGCCTTCGTTGGGACTATTTCCATCGGACAGTCTCACTGCAACTTGAGGGCGAAATTCAGGGCAAAAATCAACTAAACAATCATGTTCATTCTTTTCTGCTCGGATCCGATCGGCTTTGTTCTTTAACGTTGGGTTCAGTGCACTTTGGCTCGGTTCGTTGCAGGTCAACTCCGTTCGGTTCTGCTCTGTTATGTTCGGTTCTGTTCGGTTCCGTTCCGTTCTGTTCTGATTCGTTTGGTTTCGTTCAGTTCCGTTTGGGACCAATGGAACCACAGGAGTTCCAACAAAAGAGGTACAATAGGGGGTCCACGATTGCAGGCGATTGAAAATACTTGAACATGTGTATGTGTCTTTTAATAGATGTGAATAAAGCACACGGTGTACGATAATAATAATAACTAGACCAGTGTTTGTTGACAAACACTGAGCTGTTTCGCGTATGTTTTTATAAATAATATGAAAAACAAACATGAACACAATTGTCCCAGTACAGAGAAATAGCGGTGTTTTAATTGTCGTAAACAACTACCAGGAGCGTCGTCACTCGTCCATTTAAACACGTATACAGATACATGTACATACACATGCCCATGGGAAACACATAAATGGCTGAGTCTACTATAGGCCAGTGCGCGTAGTATGTATGGTTGTGCATATGGGCGGTGGAAACAGCAAAATGATTGATTTTGTAGCTCGTCGTGCTCCGTTCACGTGTACACAATTGGCCCACTACTATAGATAGCCATATCAGCGGTCCAAAAAGTTACAAAGCACGTGTTTTGTGTTATGTTTGACTCTAGTCTAAATGTCAAAATTAATTATTCAAAAAACAATACCAAATCAGGCGATGACGTCATCGTGACGTCACTTCTAATTAGTGATACTAATACCATTTCCTACCTACCCACCAAGTTTCATTACGATCGTATATTCGTTTATTATTATGTGTTTCTGGGAAAAAATGGCAAAATTAAATTAAAAAAAATCAATAAAAAATCAGCCAATGACGTCATCGTGACGTAACTTCACATTTAGGATACTAGTACCATTCTCTACCTACCCACAAAGTTTCATTACCATCGGATATTCCCTTATGTGTGAATCTTTTTGATGACGTTATCATGACGTCACACCTTTTTGGTATTTTGTGGCATGTGCCTATAGCCTAACAAACATTTTGCCGAAAGAATTTCGAAAATACGACTTGTCGTTCAGGAGATATAAAGAAAAGGTCCAAAAATTGAATAATTCGTATAAAATCACATGATGATGTCATCAACACGTGACTGTAATTTTTGTCTATAACACGTCCCCATATACTTGCATACCAAGTTTGAGTTGCATCGGACTTGCCGTTCCGGAGATTAAGAGCCTTAAAATTTGCACTTTTATGATGACGTAATTGTGCATGTGATGACGTCACGATGACGTACTTACGCGGGACACTATTCGGGGTGGTGGTCTAAATATGTGCCAAGTATTAAGTTGATCGGAATTTGCATAATGGTAGAAGTGACTTGTAGAAAATCCCTGTGTTATGTCTATGGGAAAAAAGTGGAATAAAACAAAAAAAACTAGAAATTGTGTCTGTTGAAAACAGAACACAAGGCTTTTCCGTTTTATAGAAAAATCAACATAACCTTATACACACAAAGACATTTGATTAAGATCTTAAGTTTTATAGTTTTGAAGTATGCACCTTTAATCATACACTCACGTGACTTGGTCATATTTCTGTCACAAAGAAAGACCTTGCCTAACATTGACTTTTGGCGAAAGAATCATAATCATAGCCCTTACAACTTTTAAATCAGAAGCTACTTCCTGTTTGACCGGAAGTAGAGGTCGTAGAGGTCAAGCAATGTATCACAAATGAAAGACCTTGCCTAACATTGTCTATTGGTGAAAGAATCATGATCATACCTCTTACCACTTTTAAACAAGGAGCTACTTCCTGTTTGACCGGATGTAGAGGTCATAGAGGTCAAGCAATGTGTCACAATGAAAGGACCTTGCCTAACATTGACTTTTGGTGAAAGAATCATGATCACAGCTCTTACCACTTTTAAATGAGGAGCTACTTCCTGTTTGCCCTGTACAAGTCAATGGGCTATAGCGTGAAAAATATTTAAAAAATCATAAAAAATAAAAAAATGACGCTGTCTTGACGTAACTTCAGAATTACAATCCCGAACCTCCAATCCACCAATGTACCAATTTTCAAGGCGATCGGCCATTCCTACTATGTGTTATAAAAATCGCATTTTTTATGACGTCATGATGACGTCACCAAATTTTTGTCTATGCAGTGTTCATCTATGGTGTATGCTGAAGAATTATCAAAAAGAAATTCAAATATATCCAGTTTCGTTTACAAGATATCGTAAAAAGAACTTTAATGACCCAAAATTTCAATAAATCATAAAAAATCAAGGAATGACGTCATGATGACGTCATTGAAATTTTTCGATATCCCGACTTAGATACATACCAAGTTTCAACTCAATTGGACTTAGGGTTCGTTAATAATTGATGTCTGAAGTTTGCCCCTTTAAGACACTGTCACGTGACACCTGATGACGTCATGATGACAAAAGGTTTCGGGACACTTTGACGCTATAGGGACTTTGTTTTGACCAAGTTTGGTTAAGATCGGCTGTTTAAAAATGGCCAAAGTGGGGTCTAGAATGCCCCTGTGCTTTGTCTATAGGAATTCCAACGACAAGAAGAAGAAGAAGAAACTAGAGGTTTATGGCTGTTGTGAACAGCACATAAGGCTTTTTCGCATATGATATAAAAAAGCCTTCTTAATATGATGCTACTTCAGAAATGTGTATTCTCATTCTTACTACTTTTAAATGAGGAGCTAATTCTTCTATGGTTTGTAATTTCTTAATTGGCATATAAAGTTTGCCCCTTTAAATCCCTGTCACGTGACAAACAATGTTTGCATAGGGCCTTAAACAAAAATATAAACTCTTCCCGACTTAGATACATACCACGTTCCAACCGAATCGGACCTAGGGTTCATTTATTATTGATGTACGAAGTTTGCAACTCTTAGGCACTGTCATTTGACGCACGATGACGTCATGATGACGTCATTGCAAATTTTCGTTATAACACTCCACAACTTAGATACATACCCAGTTTCAACTCAATCGGACCTAGGGTTCATTTATCATTTATGTTTAAAGTTTGCTCCTTTAAGGTGTTGTCACGTGACACTCGATGACGTCACAATAAAGTTATAGCAAATTTCCGATATAACACTTAACGACTTAGACACATACAAAGTTTCAATCCAATCAGACCAAGGGTTCGTTATAATTGATGAGTAAAGTTTGCCCATTTAAGACGTTGTCACCTGACACACGATGATATCATGGTGACGTTATTGCAATTTTTTGTTTTAACACTTCCCGACTTAGATACATACCAAGTTTCAACCAAATCGGACCTAGGGTTCATTTATTATTTATGTGTGAAGTTTGCCCCTTTAAGGTGTTGTCACGTGACACTCGATGACGCCACAATAAAGTCATAGCAAATTTCCGATATAACACTTAACGACTTAGACACATACAAAGTTTCAGTCCAATCAGATCAAGGGTTCGTTTATAATTGATGAGTGAAGTTTGCCCATTTAAGACGTTGTCACGTGACACACGATGATGTCATGGTGACGTTATTGTAATTTTTTGTTTTAACTCTTCCCGACTTAGACACGTACCAAGTTTCAACCAAATCGGACCTATGGTTCGTTTATAATTGATGTGTGAAATTTGCCCCTTTAAGGCATTGTCACGTGACACTCCATGACGTCATGATGACGAAAAGTTTCGGGAGACAACTACCCTATATGGACTTCCTTCAGACCAAGTTTGGTTAAGATTGACTGTTTAGAAATTACAAAAGTGGCTCCGAGAATACCCCCGTGCTTTGTCTATGGGTTTTTGGCGACAGGAAGAGGAAGAAAAAAAAAGAAATAACAGAACAAAAACAAAGGCTTTTCGCTTGCGCGAAAAAGCCAACTAGAGGTTGTGTCTGTTGAAAACAGAACACATGGCTTTTCCGCATATGATATAAAATATTTCTCAAATTAAATACACATCGCTGATGTTGTTTGATTCAGCAAGTAAATGGTATCGTCTTCGGGAAATGATTTCTCGTTTTAATCAAAAGAGGGCGTTATTCAAAACCGTGCGCTCGGAAAACTGAATCCTGCATTACGGTTGCAGCCAAGTAAATACATGTAGTGCCAAAATGGGTCTGCCGAGCTCATGAATAAAAGTTAAGCACTCAATATATTTGAAATAAGAGAGTTGTGAGAGCTATTGAAATGAAGGATTGAAGAAATATGGCACTGGACCTCCTGCCTGGACTCTGGGCTTGCATTTGTGGCCATTTTTGACGCAATTGGGTGGGAAAGTGGGTCTATTTCAGCCGCTTTGCAGAGGGATGTTTTTTTGTTTTAATGGCTTCTTTGACTGGAGTGATCCGTACCTTGTTTTAGGGGTGGTCAGCTGAGAATGAGTATAACTCAAAAATTCAACCGTCACCCTACCATAAAATGAAAAGAAAATGAAAAGTTACATGTTCATCATCATTTTTCTGTGCAACTTGAATAGCTGTGAGAGTTCTGTATATTTTTCAACGATTTTTGAAGTTTGAGGATTTATCACTGTTGTCCACGGGAGTTTATTTACTTGGGTGCAACCTTACGTACTGAAAACGGTATAAGTAGATTGCTGCGCGTGCGTGGTTGTCTGGTCAAAACACGGGTCAAAATCAGCATTTACGCTGCTTTGCTGGCAACTATGATAAGGAAGTAAATGAAAAAACGGCATATATAACCCAGGCAATCAAACATCTGATCGCGCCTTGTATTTATGTTGTTTAAATCGTATGTTTTTTTTAATGACCAATATTTTCGCGTACAGAGCAACCTACATCGATAGCATTTCGATTAAGATTTGGTGCTGGTATTTAATGATATATAAAAGGAATTACGTGCAAACTATGGCAAGTTGTAAACGACGTTTTGTGTCACGCAATCGGACATGTGCATTGTATGTTATACACAGTGAATTGCGTACGTAGGCCTACATGTACACTGTACATAGTGTATGGGAAATTGATCGAGCTTTATGTTTTGTACAACGACCACGTTCACGTAATCTGTGTACAAAGTGAACGGGCTATACAATATTTTAAAAAAATCATATAAAATCAAGTTTTGACGTCATGATGATGAAAAGTTTCGGGGCACAACTACCCTATACGGACTTCATTCAGGCCAAGTTTGGTTAAGATCGGCTGTTTAAAAGTAACCAAAGTGCCGCGCAGAAAAATCTGTGTACAAAGTCTATGGGCCACAGAACAAACTAAAAAAAAATACTAGAAATTGTGTCTGTTGAAAACAGAACACAAGGCTTTTCCGTTTTATAGAAAAATCAACATAACCTTATACACACAAAGACATTTGACTAAGATCTTAAGTTTTATACTTTAGAAGTATGCACCTTTAATCATACACTCACGTGACTTGGTCATATTTCTGTCACAAAGAAAGACCTTGCCTAACATTGACTTTTGGCGAAAGAATCATGATCATAGCCCTTACAACTTTCAAATAAGGAGCTACTTCCTGTTTGACCGGACGTAGAGGTCACAGAGGTCAAGCAATGTGTCACAATGAAAGACCTTGCCTATCATTGACTTTTGGTGAAAGAATCATGATCATAGCCCTTACAACTTTCAAATAATGAGCTACTTCCTGTTTGACCGGAAGTAGAGGTCGTAGAGGTCAAGCAATGTATCACAAATGAAAGACCTTGCCTAACATTGCCTTTTGGTGAAAGAATCATGATCATACCTCTTACCACTTTTAAATAAGGAGCTACTTCCTGTTTGACCGGATGTAGAGGTCACAGAGGTCAAGCAATGTGTCACAATGAAAGACCTTGCCTATCATTGACTTTTGGTGAAAGAATCATGATCATAGCTCTTACCACTTTTAAATGAGGAGCTACTTCCTGTTTGACCGGAAGTAGCTTCACAGAGGTTAAGCAATGTGTCAAAAATGGAAGACCTTGCCTAACATTGTCTATTGGTGAAAGAATCATGATCATAAGCTCTTACCGCTTTTAAATGAGGAGCTACTTCCTGTTTGACCGGAAGTAGAGGTCAAAGAGGTCAAGCAATGTGTCACAATTGAAAGACCTTGCCTAACATTGTCTATTGGTGAAAGAATCATGATCATAGCTCTTACCACTTTTAAATGATGAGCTACTTCCTGTTTGACCGGAAGTAGAGGTCACAGAGGTCAAGCAATGTGTCACAAATGAAAGACCTTGCCTTACATTGTCTATTGGTGAAAGAATCATGATCATAGCTCTTACCACTTTTAAATGAGGAGCTACTTCCTGTTTGACCGGAAGTAGAGGTCACAGAGGTCAAGCAATGTGTCACAAATGAAAGACCTTGCCTAACATTGTCTATTGGTGAAAGAATCATGATCATCGCTCTTACCACTTTTAAATGAGGAGCTACTTCCTGTTTGACCGGAAGTAGAGGTCACAGAGGTCAAGCAATGTGTCACAAAGAAAGACCCTGCCTAACAATCACTATTGGTGAAAGAATGAACTTAATATCTCAAACCGTTGATTTTTTGTTGATTTTTAAAGATTTTGATTATTAAATTCAAATCGCTGGTCACATGACACCTGATGACGTCATGATGATGAAAAGTTTCGGGAGACAACTACCCTATATGGACTTCCTTCAGACCAAGTTTGGTTAAAATCGGCAATTTAAAAGTAGCCAAAGTGCCATCCAGAAAAAGTCTATGGTAACTCAAACGACGAGAAGAAGAAGAAGAAGAAAAACTAGAGGTTGTGTCTGTTGAAAACAGAACACATGGCTTTTCCGCATATGATATAGAATATTTCTCAAATTGTATCACTTATTTTGTCAGTTTAAGACATGTGGTTTAAAAGTATCAACTATTTCAATGCAGAAAACTAAAGTTTAACACATTTAGTTGCAGGGTTTATGGAACACATTGCTTGTCAATTAGAATTGTGTCACAAACAAAAATTGCCTAACATTGACTTTTGGTGAAAGAATCATGATCAAAGCCCTTATCACTTTAAATGAGAAGCTACTTCATGTTTGACCGGAAGTAGAGGTCACAGAGGTCAAGCAATGTTTCATAAAGAAAGACCTTGCCTAACTTTGACTTTTGGTGAAAGGACCATGATCTCAGCTCTTACCACTTTTAAATGATGAGCTACTTCCTGTTTGACCGGAAGTAGAGGTCACAGAGGTCAAGCAATGTGTCACAAATGAAAGACCTTCCCTAACATTGTCTATTGGTGAAAGAATCATGATCATAGCTCTTATCACTTTTAAATGAGGAGCTACTTCCTGTTTGACCGGAAGTAGAGGTCACAGAGGTCAAGCAATGTGTCACAAATGAAAGACCTTGCCTAACATTGTCTATTGGTGAAAGAATCAAGATCATAGCTCTTACAACTTTTAAATGAGGAGCTACTTCCTGTTTGACCGGAAGTAGAGGTCACAGAGGTCAAGCAATATGTCACAAATGAAAGACCTTGCCTAACATTGTCTATTGGTGAAAGAATCATGATCATAGCTCTTACCACTTTTAAATGAGAAGCTACTTCCTGTTTGACCGGAAGTAGAGGTCACAGAGGTCAAGCAATGTGTAACAAATGAAAGACCTTGCCTAACATTGTCTATTGGTGAAAGAATCATGATCATAGCTCTTACCACTTTTAAATGAGGAGCTACTTCCTGTTTGACCGGAAGTAGAGGTCACAGAGGTCAAGCAATGTGTCACAAAGAAAGACCCTGCCTTACAATCACTATTGGTGAAAGAATGAACTTAATATCTCAAACCGTTGATTTTTTGTTGATTTTTGAAGATTTTGATTTTTAAATTTGAATTGCTTGTCACATGACACCTGATGACGTCACAATGACGAAAAGTTTCGGGAGACAACTACCCTATATGGACTTTATTCAGACCAAGTTTGGTTAAAATCGGCAATTTAAAAGTAGCCAAAGTGCCATCCAGAAAAAGTCTATGGTAACTCAAACGACAAGAAGAAGAAGAAAAAGAAGAAGAAGAAGAAAAAAAATCAGAACAAAAACAATACCTTTTCCGATTGAAATCGAAAAAGCCAAAAAAAAATATCAGAACAAAAACAATACCTTTTCCGATTGAAATCGAAAAAGCCAAAAAAACAAAATCAGAACAAAAACAATACCTTTTCCGTTGAACACGGAAAAGCCAATAAGGAAAACTAGACCTGTGTTTGTAGTTAACAAACACTGAGCTGTTTCGCGTCATGTTTTAGAAAATATATATAATATATATAAAATTGACCCAGGACAGAGAAATAGTTTATCAGCGGTGTATTAATTGTCCTAAACAACTACCAGGAGCGTCGTCACTCATCCAACAGTACACGTATACAGATAGATGTAAATACACACGGCCATGAAAAACACAGAAATGGCAGTCTACTATAGGCCAGCGCGCATAGTATGTATGGTTGTGCTTATGGGCGGCGGAATCAGCAAAATGACTGATTTTCTAGGTTGTCGTGCTACGTTTACGTGTACACAATTGGCCCACTACTATGGATAGCCATATCAGCGGTCCAAAAAGTTTGACTCTAAATGGCAAAATTATTTATTCAAAAAATCAAGTTTCAGTACGATCGGATATTCGGTTATATGTGTTTCTTGGGACAAATGGCAAAATCAAATATTCAAAATCAATAAAAAATCAGCCGATGACGTCATCGTGACGTCACTTCACATGTAGGATACTAATACCATTCCCTACCTACCCACCAAGTGTCATTATCATCGGATTTTCCCTTATGTGTGAATCTGAAAATCGGCTTTTTGATGACGTCATCGTGACATCACAACTTTTTGTTATTTTGTGGTATGTGCCTATAGCCTAACAAACATTTTGCCGAAAGAATTTCGAAAAAACGACTTGTCGTTCATGAGATATAAAGAAAAGGTCCAAAAATTGAATAATTCGTATAAAATCACACGATGACGTCATCGACAGGTGACTGCAATTTTTGTCTATAACACGTCCCCATATACTTGCATACCAAGTTTGAGCTGCATCGGACTTGCCGTTCCGGAGATGAAGAGCCTTAAAATTTGCACTTTTATGATGACGTCATGGTGCACGTGATGACGTCACAATGACGTGCATACGCGGGATACTATTCGGGGTGGTGGTCTAACTATGTGCCAAGCATGAAGTTGATCGGAGTTGGAATAAGGGTAGAAGTGACTTGTAGAAAAACCCTGTGTTATGTCTATGGGAAAAAAGTGAATAAAAAAAAAAAAAAAAAAAAAAAAAAAACTAGAGATTCTATGTCTATCTGCAACAGAGCATAGAGCTTTTCCGCTCCATGTTTTTAAATGAATTTATGAATCAATGCAACATTAGATCTAAATATGTATGTGTCACAAAGAAAGACCTTGCCTAACATTGAAAGAATCATGATCATTGCTCTTACCACTTTTAAATGAGGAGCTACTTCCTGTTTGACCGGAAGTAGAGGTCACAGAGGTCAAACAATGTGTCACAAAGATAGACCTTGCCTAACATTGATATTTGGTGAAAGAATCATGATCCTAGCTCTTACCACTTTTAAATGAGGAGCTACTTCCTGTTTGACCGGAAGTAGAGGTCACAAAGGTCAAACAATATGTCACATAGAAAGACCTTGCCTAACATTGATATTTGGTGAAAGAATCGTGATCCTAGCTCTTACCACTTTTAAATGAGGAGCTACTTCCTGTTTGACCGGAAGTCGAGGTCACAGAGGTCAAACAATATGTCACAAAGAAAGACCTTGCCTAACATTGATATTTGGTGAAAGAATCATGATCCTAGCTCTTACCACTTTTAAATTAGGAGCTACTTCCTGTTTGACCGGAAGTAGAGGTCATAGAGGTCAAGCAATGTTTCAAAAAGAAAGACCTAGCCTAACATTGATATTTGGTGAAAGAATGAACTTAATATCTCAAACGGTTGATTTTTTGTTGATTTTTAAAGATTTTTATTATTAAATTCAAAAAGCTTGTCACATGACACCTGATGTCGTCATAATGACGTAGTTCGCGCGGGTACATCTATGCTGTATGTACTATGCCTATACAAACTTTGAACTATGTGCACCAAAGTTAAATGGCAAAAGTGGCCCGTAGAATAAAACGTGTGCAAAGTCTATGGGCCGTGGGAAAAAAAAAAGAAGAAAGAAAACTAGAGATTGTGTCTATTGAAAACAGAACACAAGGCTTTTCCGTTTCATGATATTCAAATAAATTGTCAAAACCTTTTACACACAAAGACATTTGATTAAGATATTAAGCCTACTTTAAATATACTTGGTCATGTTTGTGTCAAAAAGAAAGAGCTTGCCTAATATTAACATTTGGTGAAAGAATCCTGATCATAGCTCTTACCACTTTTAAATTAGGATCTACTTCCTGTTTGACCGGAAGTAGAGGTCACAGGGGTCAACCAATGTATCACAAAGAAAGACCTTGCCTAACATTCACTTTTGGTGAAAGAATCATGATCATAGCTCTTACCACTTTTAAATTAGGATCTACTTCCTGTTTGACCGGAAGTAGAGGTCACAGAGGTCAAGTAATGTGTAACAAAGAAAGACCTTGCCTAACATTGTCTATAGGTGAAAGAATCATAATCATAGCTCTTACCACTTTTAAATGAGGAGCTACTTCCTGTTTGACCGGAAGTAGAGGTCACAGAGGTCAAGCAATGTGTCCCAAAGAAAGACCCTGCCTAACAATCATTTTTGGTAAAAGAATCAAGTTAATATCTCAAACCGTTGATTTTTTATTGATTTTTAAAGAATTTGATTATTAAATTCAAATCGCTTGTCACATGACACCTGATGACGTCATCATAACGTAATTTACGCGGGCACATCTATGCTATATGGACTTTATTTAGACCAAGTTTGGTTAAGATTGACTGTTTTAAAGTGACCAAAGTGGAGCGAAGAACAATCGTGTACAAATTCTCATAGACTTGAGGAGAAGAAAAAGAAGAAGAAGAAGAAGAAGAAGAAAAAAAAAAAATCAGAACAAACGCAATACCTTTTCCGATTAAAATCGAAAAAGCCAAAAAATCCTTACAAACAGTATAGCTTTTCCGCAACTATGCGGAAAAGGTAAAAATAAGAAAAACAAAAGCTGTTCCGCTGCATGCGAAACAGCTAAAAAAAATAAGAAAAACAAAAGCTGTTCCGCTGCATGCGAAAAAGCTAAAAACAAAAGCTGTTCCGCTGCATGCGAAACAGCTAATAAGAAAAACAAAAGCTGTTCCGCTGCATGCGAAACAGCTAATAATAATTTAGGCATTTATATAGCGTTCTTACACATAAGAAGGGTATCACAATGCCTTACACTATCATTATCCTTGGTCATCGGGCCAATTTTCATTCCTGAACTAATCTCAGCTCCCTGGGGAGTATACAGCCCGCAGCAGCTGCTTGTAAAGCGCGCAGGGCTAATCAAGCACACCAAGCCATCTCTGCCCTCACAGTTACTCATTTTACACCTGGGTGAAGAGGAGCAATATGCGACAAAGCGTCTTGCTCCAGGACGCAAGCACCATAAACCCAAGGCTGGATTCGAGCCCACGACATGCCAGACCACTAGGCAACAGCACCCCACACAAATATTAGACCCACTTACCGGTACCAGCTGGTGGGTATGCGTCACATGAAACTCCGACTTCGTGTCGATTTGTGCAGCCTGATCCAAACCAGCCTGTGTGTTCGCACTCTTCAATGCTGGATTCTTCCCCGTTACATGTAACTTGGTTCAGCACAATCGGTCCGGAGCCTGGCCCAAAATGAGCCCATCCCCAGGCATAGGATGCTGAAGGGTAGCCAAGCTGTCTACAGACGACGTTGGCATCTTTGATGCTCCAGTCATAGCTACAAATAGTTCCCCAGACGCAGGAGTGGAACACTTCAACCCTTCCCTCATTTGGATAGTTGCCGTCTGATAAACGCACTGTTGATAGGAAATTAAACGCTAGTGTAGTCAAAACTGCAAGAAGTATATGTCTACGAGCAAGAAACTATCCATTACATTGATTCGATTGATATGAAATTGTACCTGATGGAGAATGTGTAAGATCAAGTTGTTCACCACACGTCACTGCAGCATCATTGTGTTCACATGTTTTGTTTAACCATCCACTGTGACTGCCAGAACATTGGTCGATGCTTGATTCATTGCCGGTGCATCCAGAATTGCTCAAAAGAATCAGCCTTGGCCCTTGACCATCATGAGCACTGGTCCAAGCCTGGGATGCTGAAGGGTAGCCCAGCTGTCGACAGATGACGTTGGCATCTTCAATGCTCCAGCCATCACCACATACTGTACCCCATTCTCCTCCATAGAACACCTCAACTCTACCTTTGTACGGATTATCCTCATACGCGAGGCGTACTGGGAAAGATACATATTAGTCACTCCACATAGCGTAGGCAAGTCCCCGAAAAAACGTATTTTTCAGCCGTGTTTTCAGTCGGAGGTGAAAAATAATGCACTTCGGTTGAGTTTTCCTTCGGCTATTCGTTTGGCAAGAAATTCTAGTACAACTGCATTATTTGCAACAAAATACACCACCACGTGCGCGATCACTAAAATAATGGGCTTTAGGTTGAGCACATCAATACCAGTAACCCCTCTCGGCTACACGCATGCGCTCTGTCCATTTTGGGGGTCGTCATATTGACCTTCAATTTGGGACTTTCCCGTGAGTCAGCTACCCGGGTTACCGCATTGTTGCGAGTGTAGTGTTTGATACCGTGATATTTATAACGGGAACAAGACGGATACAAATCTGTGGCAAGTGCACATAACGCAGCACGTGCAGACCGTTATACAAATTATACAAAATAAACTGCCATCTACATTTATATCATGGTTTAAAAGCGGTCCAAATATATACAAAATAGCTAAACACCATGAACGAATCTTCGTTTCTACCAGACAGCTTATTTGAATTATTTGAGATCTGTTTTTCAAATTACCATGAAGATCGGCGCGGGCGGAAGTGTATGCCTAGGCGTACAGCACTGCATTTTCGCATAGGCCTATAGGCCTAGCTATATCGCCAAAATTATATCGCCGGATGAGTCTGTTTGTAGCCCTGAGTTTGAATTTTATCTTCTATCATGGATTCCTAAATACATGTAATGACCCAGTAATGTACATTGTAAAATGTTGATGTGTAGGTTGCAATACTCCGATTTAAGAAGTGTTCTACGAGTATTGCCTTCTCCATGCAATATTTTCAATAAATACGATTGGTACCTTACGGTAGGCCTATATATCCAGTAAATACTAATAATTTCATTATTGTTTTAATAATTGCAGATGACAAGCCGAAGTTGTCAATGTAGTTCCAGCGCCAGAGAAACGAAGAAGACGTGTATTTTAGTTTTTTTTTTAATAAAGTGTGACACATCATCAGCTTCTAATACAGTACGTCGCCGACCATGGGAAATTTCAGCCAATCTATATTTGATTTGGTTTATAATTAAAACTCCATAGCTGATCTTGACATGATCCAACTCAGTTCTAAATTGCTGAAAATGCCCAATATAATCATAACCGGGCCGAATAATTATCGAGTAATTACATTGTGATAGCCAAGACATTGTTGTATCATATAACTAAATTTTGAAGTGATAAACAGTGTAATTTTAACATAATGGTTCCCGAAATAGTGTTGCGTTTCTTCTGGGACACCCTGTATATTTACTTCTCGTTTCTTGGCTGATCAAATAATTAAAGGATTTTATTTGTTGCAAAATCTGGACGTTCATTGGTAGTTGTATATCAGCCCTGATCAAGTTGTCTGGCTCAGTCGATTTTCGTATGTGTGTTTCATTCGTCATTTTAATAACAAGGACTCTGAATCAGTAATAGTTATAGGCCCATATATTCCAGTTGCAAAAGGAAGACGACAGTTCCAGCTTGGAGCTAGGTCCAGTAACTGTTGACGCCGCATCGGAAACTCGCGGCGTCACTGGGAATAAACGTTATGTACGGGATATTTCTGTTCACGATGACATTAAGGACCTCTTTCCATGCTAAAGCTTCACCCGTGCTTACGAAAATGCAGTTTCTTCGTGAAAAGCTGTCACTGAGCAGCCAAAGCAATCGATGAAATCACCCCAAAATCATTTTTAATTTGTCTTCATTTGGGCGTATTTCATGAGATAATGTTTTCGCCAATTCTGCCGCCGGAGATATGTTTTTGAATACCTCGAAGCAACGCTGTGCCATACATATGTAAAACTTGTTAACTGCATATGCTACTTTTCGACACCGATCGTTTTTCAATCTCGGGATTGGGAATCAAATACATACGTCCGCGGACTTCGCGTTATTAAAATAAGACGTTCAAAGATCGTGAATTATTCAGCAGGATGTTTACAATAACAAAGGCGCAGGGCGCGCGGCCGCCTCATTAACTTGACGCGCATGGATGAGTAGCACCGCGGAGTCTGCGGAATGGCTTTCCCCATAGCAACGGCCAGAAATCCGCGGAGAGTCCGCGGAGTTATTTTTGAGAGCTGGACTTATACGGCAGTGAACATCCACTACTTAATGGAGCAAGGTTTATCTACTGATCTTCACTTTATAATGGAGATCATTTTGTTAAGCTTAGTTCATACCTACGCCTTGACTACATTGATGAACGGATAGACAATGTTATACAAGTCACACAGTAAGTTTAGTTACTTAATTCGTGTGGTGTCCCCGAACTGTGAATGCCTTTCATTTGGGTCCTGGGCCAATTTCATAAAGCTGCTTAAGCACGAAATTTGCTTAAACATCGAAATTCTTCCTTGATCAAACAGGATTACCAACCAAATGTTCATGTGATGTTTACTGCTTTTGACTTGTATTCGGCCATTGTTTGCTACGCATTACATTCACAAGGAGTTTGGCTGGCATACTGATTTAATTTACAAAGATCATTGGTGCTAAGGAAAATTTTGGTCCTTAAGCAGCTCTTGCAGATCTGTTGCCTCGAATCCACACCTATTACCTTGTTTGATACGATCTGATTTTGATAACACTGACCTTGCAATATGTTCCCCTCCTCACAAGTAACTCCAGCATCTTCATTATGATCACAGTCGTGATAGAACCACCCGCTGTGATCACACTCCTCAATACCGTATTCATCGCCGTCACAGTTGACATTGTCCAAGATCACCGGTCCTGATCCACGGCCAAAGTGGGCACTGGTCCAAGCCTGGGATGCCGCAGGGTAGCCCAGCTGTCGACAGATGACGTTGGCATCTTCGATGCCCCAGCCATCATCACAGACTGTACCCCAGGCGCATTTGACAAATAGCTCCACTCGGCCTTCATTTGGGGCAGTGCCATCAGCAAGACGAGCTACAACAAGACAATGGAAATATTATTTTTTTTTAAAACACGTGGTTTGAGGGTTGAGAGTCGATTCTAGCTCCGAGGTGTTTGAAGTTTGACAAACTACGCCGAGGGAACTAGTTTGTCATCTTCCAACACGCTAGAATCGACTGTCCACCCGAAATAAATCATGTGATATTTGTTTTACTATACCTATTATATATAACAGATGCGCAGTGAGATGTTCCATGCGCAGTGAGATGTTACATGTGTAACAGTTCCTTCGGAGATTCCCAGGTCTACTCGCTGGTGATCAGCAAATAAATCCAATGACACGTGATGGTGAATTGACCAATGTAGGTCTGTAGGTTGTAGGTCATGAATATTTATGAGGTAAAGTTATAATTCTTGTCGCTCTATGTTGTCGTTTAAAAATAGCAAGCGCGCTTCGTATTAGATAGAGCGACTGACGCATAACACAAGAGGAAATGATTTTAGGCTGAAAATAAATTCTAGTTCAAGTTGAGTAATTAAGGAGTATAGAAAGAACATTAAAGAAGATGGAGAGGTAGGTCAACAAAGATGAAGGATGAGGTTAGGGTGATGTGGCCTAGTGGTCCGATGTGTCGAACTCATGATCCTGTGGTCAATCTACAGATTGTGGGCTCGAATCCAGCCATTGGCTAGTGGTGCCTGTGTCCTTGGGCAAGACGCTTTGTCACATATTGCTCCTCTTCACCCAGATGTAAATGGGTACATGTGAGGGTAAAGATGGCTTTGTGGTTTGTTTAGCCTCTGTGCGCCCTATGGTTCCAAGGGCTGTACGCTCCCCAGGGAGTTGAGATGGTTTCAGGAATGTAAATTATGGCCCGATGGTCAGGGATAATAATAATGTACAGCGCTTAGATCTTCTTGGAAAGGCGCTTTATAAATGCCCGTTATTAAGATAAAGATGATTGAAAAGGAAAGAACTGAACAATTGTGTCAGGCATTTTCGTCCTGGATGTTGATGTCATGAGGTTGAATGTGAAATTCTGCTAAGAAGATTTTACCGTGGACGATAAAAACAAAATAAGGGGAACAACGTGTTTTTCTTTAGATGAAATTTGATGGTTTTGTAAGATATCCACAAGAATTGTACATGTGGTTTGTGCTAGAAATTAGTAATTTCTTTATGTTTGTTTTCATGATTGTAACATGGTGGTACTTCTGCAAAACAAAAGTGGTTGAAACCGATTATAAGGGCGTGTCTCAGATCACTGGCTGTGACTGCAAATTACACGCGCCCCTATGGCAGCCACTAGCCAGTGACTGCAGCCGCTTCAATAGAATTGTGCGTTATTTGCGGTCGCAGCCATAGATGTGGGACACGGCCTTATAGGTAAGACATGGATGCTGGAACAATTTGGAAGTTGAGCAGTGCATGGGGTCAAGGGTCGATTTCACCAAACTCAACGTAACTTACTAACAATCGTAAGGATTTTGATGCACTGAATTAGCCCTACGTGGGATAGCCTCATAGGTCCCCTACGATGGGTTATCCTTCGTATCTCGAGTTACGATCGATCGCAGGGCTTCGTGAAATCGACCCCAGGTTTGGAATGAGGACTCACCTGGTGTGCGCAAGGTGACAACCAATGCACAAGTCACTCCAACGTCATTATGATGATGTCTGCAGGCGTGACTGAACCATCCACTGTGATCACACTGGTCCAGGTTTGTCTCGTCCCCATTACATGCCACTCTGCTGGTAAGGATCGGTCCTGAACCTGTGCCGAAGTGAGCTCCGTCCCAGGCATTTGAAGCTGAAGGGTAGCCCAGCTGACGACAGATGACGTTGGCATCTTTTAGAGTCCAGTCATCTTTACCGCATATTGTTCCCCATATACCCCAGTAGTAGACCTCCACCCTGCCTTCGTGAGGGGCATTTCCATTCACTAAGCGCACTTCTACAGCGTCTTCAGACAAACACAGGAAAAAACATCACAGAATAAGCATAAATGAAATCTAAGAAATAATTTGATACAAGTAATAAACTGCTGCAAACTAACTGCTCATCAACCAACCTGAGCTATATGAAAAGCTAAGAGTTAAGAGGGCCTGACGTTTCAATCTTAAGAGAATCTTTTAATTGTCAAAGACTAAATCACAATAGGACAAAAAATCGTGCAAGTAAAGACACACGTAAATAGATTAGAGGATTAGAACAAAGGAGCAGAGTGACCAGGGAAACAGGAAAAGTAGGCACGTTCTCACACACCAAAAAACGCGACTATTTGGGTCGCGATTTGGAGCGCGACCCAAATAGTCGCGCTTTTTGTTGTGTCCCCACAGCCAAAAAAGCGCGACCCAAATCGTACCAGTACGATTTCTATCAAACTGCGCGTACGCAGTGAAGCGTGAAGTTGGCATGCATCCTGTGCTAAATTCGCGCGCCCGCCTTGCATGATGGGATATAAAAAACCGGTATTTTTTGGTTCACCGTTCACACAGCAAAATAATCGTGACTATTTGCAAAAATACGCACTACTAGTGCGATTTGGAGCGCACTCCAAATCGCGCTCCAAATCGCGATTATCTGTGACCCCACACAAATAAGCCCGACTTTTTGGGTCGCGCTGGAAATCGCGACCTAAATAGTCGCGCTTTTTTGGTGTGTGAGAACGTGCCTACTGTGCAATGGGGCTGAAAAACCACAGAGATTAACGATTTAGCGAGGTAACATTACTTTATTTTCAAGAAAAAGGCCTTTGAAATAATACTTCGCCACATAAACTGAAATGAGATCAACATTACCTGTAGTTGATGCTTGCTCCAAGATGGCTACGATCAATCGTATCAGGATGATGGACAGCCACAGACGGTGATGGTAGTTTTCACTGTCGTACATTTTCGGATTCATCGAGGTAGTCTATACTTCCTCTACTTAGCCATTTTCGTACAGAACAATTACGGCAACCCAAGTGGGTTGTTGCCAAGAAAACAACCCGTAAGTTTGTCAGTTAACCAGAATGGTGGAAGCTGGAGAGACGTGCTTGCATCTTAAGCTTGAAGTGTTGTAAAAGCATCGGCCTACAATCTCGTATCTGGTTATAATCAACGACAGTATATCATTCGAGAAGTACATGTGCATTGAGGTTTGTGAGTTCAGAATTATAAGTGATTGCTTATAATTGGCAACGTGTCAACGTAACATCGCCAGTTGCTAGAAATCCAAGACAGAAAACCTACACCCAAGATTGAAATTCTCTCTGAAGATGAACGGCAGAGATGGTGGTTCGTCTTGGATGGTGAAGATACCGTGCCAATGTGGATATGACAGAGACATCACACTGTATAACATCTAAGTATCACAAGCTTATGCAGACCCACCCAGTAAGCCCCTCCCACACACGTGGGCTATGAGCAATTCAATTCAATTCAATTCAATTCAATTCAATTCAATTCACATTAATGTCCATACTTGTTCAAGCACGTAGAGTCCTAGAACTCGAAAGCGCTACCTGCCTGCTTGATACCGCCTGAGTGTGACACACACACACAGGTATTTTGAGAGATCACGTGTTCATTGGGCATGTTTTTTGAGGGAATACGTGTCCATTGCCCATGTATTTTGAGGGAATACGTGTTCATTGCGCATATATTTTGAGGGAACACGTTGTATTCATTGCGCACAGTCATGTGCAACGGCCGACCACGAGCAGCCTGCGTTCATAATTATGCAAGACTATGTATCTTAGGCATTGGAAGAAGTAAAGCCGTCATACAACTTGCAGATTTTGTTTAAATGACTCAAAAAGTGCTGTGACATACGTACGCATCACCTGACCGTACTTCACCGTACTTATAATTTTAACATTGCACTTCATCAGATGTTTTGAAGTGTTTTCGTACTTGTGAAATTGACAGGAAGATAGACTAATGAAGGAAAATTGTCTGCATTGTTGTCGCTGCTGGAGTGTTATTAATGTGATGTGTCAAATTTGTTTGTTAGAAAAGAACATTGTGGGTTCGTTAACAGTACATATGGTTGTCCATTAATTGCAATTGTTGCCACTCATTGACGCTATGCACTGACGTAACTAGCATATACAGTACACGTAATGCTACCAGAGACGGGAATGGCAGGTGAGTAATGACGTGCAACGCTTCTGTGCTCTGATTGGCTGTTGCAAGTTTGCGATCATCCAATAAAAACTTGGATTGTACATGTAGTCTGACAAACCAGACGACACAGCTTTGTACTGCAACAAACGGAGCTACTCGGTTGATATCTAACATGATTACAATTGAAAGGATCATGTATTTTGGCGGGAAATACTTTCTTCTGTGTTGGCTTTTCTTCCAGTTGCCAAGCGGGACTGCTAGATTAACCGCACGGAGTGGTGAGTTTGTATACGGAGGCCTCTGTAGGCCATACATTTTGATATTTAATCACTTATATGCCTTATACTTCCAGTTGAATAACAAGTTTCACTTTTCAGTCTTTAATTCAATCACTCTTATGCTGATATCATTATCTTCTGCACAAAGCTCTGTTGCGTATCCTAAATTTGTATGAGGAAAATGGTTCAAAATTGTTTCCTTACAAGAATACCAATATGTTGGACAATGCGGGGAATACCATGAAAACAGAATGCATTAGAGTTCATTTACTTACTTTTTGACTGAATCAAATGTTCATCTTTAATTGGGATACATTTATTTTCATAAGATGTAGTAACATACTGCAGCAGGCTGCACATCAACCAGTTATAAGCCAATACTGTTTTAATAGCTTATTGAGTATGGGTCATGCATTCACGGGTTCTCTATAAAACTGTTGTATAATTACCAATTAAGTTGGGTGCGAGTCGCGCACGGATACCTCGGGGACCTGAGGCCTGGCAGACTGAGACACAGAGGCACACAGAGAGACACACACACGATGGTTGAGGTTCAGGACACGACTGAATGTCCATTCATGCGGTGGGCGTGGGCCGCGTGGCCCTAGTCACGCATGGCTGGTTTATTCAACAACCTCATAATGCATAATGCATTAGCATGGTCACAACAAAACAAAAGGCTGTTCTTCATTAACATTGACAGTCGGTCAAGAACGGGTTAAGAGGCCAAATAGCTTGTTTACAAAATACTGCATTTTGTTTTGATCATAGGGCGTTTTCGAAACGGAGGCTCAGGCTCCGTTTCAGGCTCCGGCTCCATTTCATGAATCCATTCTAAAACAACGGGCATCAAAATAGAGGCTTTTGGCTGCGGTTTTGAAGTAGATTCTCTAGTACGAAAAGAAAAACAGAGCTTCAGCTTCAATGAAAAAGCACAACATATATTTTCAGCATGTAGATGTCAGAGCTGGAGCCTGAGCCTGAGCCGTTTCGAAAACGCCCTTACACTCGTCAACCTTTTATAGCTTAGATACCGTTTCCTTGACAACCCTGCCTCATTAGTTAGGTAAAATTCCTCTCTTCTGCGTGCGCATGTTTGTTAACCTGAGTGAATTAGTATTTCTACAATGAATCCTTTCAAAAAGACACCACTAGGAGTAAAATCCGCACATGCCGCTGTTCATATAAACGATGGACAACAGCATACTAATTGGTTTGCCTTTAAAGGTAGTATCATACTTTGGTTTTTGTCCAAGAAATACAGAATCGTGGTCGAAAATATCAAGGAAGATACAGTAAAAGTAATCTGTGAACATTTCAGTCCCATACGTTGCCCACATTTTGAGAAAACAGTGAAAAACGGCCACAGTATTTCTTAAGTGTTTTCTCTTTTATTTTTGATCTTTTAAAAGATCAAAAAGATTTTCGGTCGTTGTTTTACTAATTTCTGGATAAAAACACCATTTCAGGCGGAAAAATGTTAACGGTATGTTTCTACCAGCATCATCTTCATACCCTGTAAGTTATACATAAATCTGTGAAAACATTTTCTGTTTTGGTCTCTTACCAAAGTATGATACTACCTTTAATGCACAAGGCTACGTAATGTCACCGATGTGCGTGCAAAATACCACAAATTAAGAAGACGTACGTGCGCAATTATGCACCTTTTCCCATCTTATTTTTTATACCCGACCTTATCGAAATGTTATTAATGAAACAACAAGGTAAATTTATTCATATACGACTTTAATTAGCACTTAATTAATTACAGTTGGGAAAGAATGCTAGTCGTTGATATTTTGTTATCTGATGTACTTTGAAAGATCATTGAGTAGGCCGTTGTTTATTAATATGAAACAAGTCATTGATATGAAAGTTGTTGACATTGTCTGTTCCAGTACAGCGACGCCTGTCAAATGATAAAAAAAGCATTTTATTCAATGCAATATCCCACACAATTTAATGATATTCTCTGGCTGGCAAAATCCTAAAAAGCAAAAAACGAAAATGCAGTAAAATATATTCATACTATATTAAACAAATTTAAATTTATATGAAATTCTTAGAGTTATGCGGGCCTGACGTTTATATTGTAGTAGAATAGAGAGAAAAAGCCATGAAAAAAGATTCGTCTATGGACGAAACGTCAAGCTTTCCCAACTATTAAGCAAACTACACATTTCTAGGAGGCGCACTATTGTGAATCGCCCCTACTGCAATATGACAATATTTCAAAGAGAATTGCTTTCTTCAGAGTTGCTTCTACTGGTTTGGAATTTTGTGCTTCAGCAGCTCTATACACTGACCCACATCAATTTTTATAGTTTATATAGTTAGTCTCCTGATGAGGACTAGAACAGACGAGTCTAAACGTTGAGACCTAATTACGAAAAGTGCGAACGATATAGAAGTGCGAACGATATAGAAGTGCGAACGATATAGAAGTGCGAACGATATAGAAGTGCGAACGATATAGAAGTGCGAACGATATAGAAGTGCGAAAGCACGAACGATTATTACATGTTGTTTCCGCAAACTGATCCACATACCAATTGTCACCATGCAAAGCCTCAAATCTTTCTTAGTATATTCTTACTAGATAAAGCTGATATTCTATTCGTAATACTTCTGTGTAAGATGATGTTATGACATGTTATAACATCAAATTACGTTCCTATTTGTTCTAGATGTTCTTGCATGATGGCTTTGTTTAATGACCTCTTAGCATGTAAGTGTGAAAATAACGTTTGGTGAGTTGTTGATTGAGAATAAATTAGTTCATATTAACAAGACTATGACTATCTTAATGAAAAAAAAGGGAAAATATACACGTTCCTTATGTCATGTATTTCGCATGCAATTTCTAATCCCACTCGTGTCTTCACACCAAAACAATCCGTAAAGGTCAACGACAAAACCTTCGGTTGCTTACACCTAAACATCATAAGCGTGATGCACTGCAACTGCGACTGCCGAAGAGTCTTAGCTTCGGAAATTAAAACATGTTAATGAATTTTACGTTTAGACAGAAACGTCGTTAAGACTAGAACGTCTGAGAATAGGAACTTAAGGTCTATGTCCTGTTGTCGGATTGAGGACATACAACTACTAGGCCTAAACCAGACAGCGGAAAACATAAGAAAGTCTTCCACGTTTCGCTGATGTATCTACGTGTAGTAGGTAACCACAATCCTGGGGCCAATTTCATAGAGTTGATTAAGCACAACATTTGCCTAAGCATTAAAAGTCTTCATTGATAAAATAGGGTTGCCAACCAAATGTTCGTGTGATGTTTACTACTTTTGACTTGTATTAGGTCATTGTTTGCTGAGCATAACATTCATAAGGTGTTTTTGCTACCATACTGATTTGTATTTACCAAGGTGTTTGGTGCTTAAGTACATTTTGGTGCTTAAGCAACTCCCTGGTATATAATTGACTAGAGGCTTGCAGTTATCGAAATATCAAAGGTTGATGTCTCACCACCGGTATTTGCTGGGCAGGACACGGATCGTGACACCATGGCGATATCGTTCGGCTTGGCTTGCCGTGTGCGTCTCCATCGACTGAGAATGATGCAGCACACTTGACTCATATACGGTCCGATGAGTATACGAACCTCATCACGCCAAACGCAAAGCAATATGAACACGATAAAACCCTGTAAGACAAAACGACAACATACAATCATTTGCCCTATATAAATACCAGGGGCCAATTTCATAGAGCTGCTAAGCACCAAAATTGCTTAAGCACCAAAATCCTTAGTAAATGCAATCAGTATTCCAGCCAAAAGCCTTGTGAGCATAACATTGTGTATGTTATGCTCAACAAACAAAGGTCGAATACAAGTCGAAAGCAGTAAACATCACATGGAAATTTGGTTGGTAATCCTGTTTGATCAAGGAAGACTTTTCATGATGAAGTAATTTTTGTGCTTAAGCAGCTCTATGAAATTGATCTCAGCTTGAGAAAAACAGTTTCTGACTTTCCATTATAAATGTTCGCTTAGCAAGACATTCAATCCAAATAGAAGAAAGCAATTAGAAATAGCAAAACCGTCATGGCTAGCTAGATACAGCCATACAATAACTAACTAATGGCAAACTAAAGAAGCCAAATACAGATTAAAATACTATTGACCCCATTAAGTAGCTCAAAAAATAACCAACAGTCAATCTTTTTGAAAATTATACTACAAGTAATAAACTGCTGCAAACTGGGGCCAATTTCATAAAACTGTTAAGCACAACAATTTGCTAAGCATGACATTTCTGTCTTAATAAAAACAGGGTTAACAAACAAATTTCCACATGTTGTGTATCACTTGTGATTGTTCTTTGGCTGTTGTTCGCTGACCATGAATATCAAACGGAATTTCAAATGGTGGTTTGTTTTTTGGGGCGAGACATTCTTGTGCTAAGCAAATTTGTGTGCTTAAAAGTTTTATGAAATTGGCCCCTGTTCACCAACCCAACGTATTCTTGGTTCGTGCGCGCAGCATTGTGCATAAAATACGGGATGCGTCACCCGTCGCGTCACGCACAGTGCGCGCAGTTCACCGAGTAACATCAGGGTACGGAATTTTGACTCTACTGCGCCTGCGAAGTTACACCAGTAAAGATGGTGGCTGCATGCGCGTCCACACCGAAATGCTGACAACGCGCATATCTAGTTTTTTTTTAATTTAAATCTATAACTGGAACGTATTATTACCTGCAAGAGGTTGAAGAGATAGAAGACTAGCCGAAGGACAAACGTTGCACCAGTGATTGCCAGATATCCCAAACCCCAAGACAGTCCTAAGAGGGCGGAGATACCGACAGCATTCTGGAGGCGTTTGGTGATCGTCCGAGAGCGGGATACCCTTTGGGGTTTGAGGAGATTTCGCAGGACTAAGACAGAGGTGACGAAGTTGTGGAGGACGGTAACACCAATGGGAGCAAAGAGACTAATGTACATCACCTTACCAAGCCGTAGGAAACAACTGCACACAAAAACCAAACATTTCTTATAGATGTTAAAGAGAATCTTAAAGTTATAATACATGATTGATTGGTGAAAGTCACAAAACAACACTCCACTTTTGTCTAATCCAACAAATGAAATAATAATCCTGGGAAAATTTGAGCTCAAACGGACATGTGAGTCACGAGAAAAATAGCGAAGACCTGACTCAATGTTTTTATAAAACATAAAGAATGGTTTTGATCTTACCCCGAGATCAAAACTGTTTTCGGTCTTTGTTCGACTAATTTCGGGATAAATACACAATTTCAGGCGGAAATATTTGAACGATATGTTTCTACCACCACTATCTTCATATCCTGAAAGTTATTCGTAAATCTGTGAACATTTCTGTTAAGCTATGTTACAAAAGTATGATAGTACCTTTAGGTACAGGCTATTTGTTCGATCACACGAAACTGCTCGACCAATAATATCAAACTGTTTAATACAATATCTCCACACTGTTCCACTTACCAAAACTTATTGTTGTAATGATCTGAAGCAACTGCGAATGTAGTCCCAAGAATTATGAGTGGAGAGCCTTTAGGATTCAATGAAATGTGAATGGACATCAAAAGTCGTCAGGTTTTGTGTGCACATTCAAACTTGAAGTAAATGATAATAGATAATAACCTTTAATTGAGATATTCAGATGTTCAGATGCTTGCGAGAGTGTTAGTGAGGATTGAAATATAATGCTGATTTGCAAATTTTGCAACCGAACAGAGCTAGCGGACAGAATAGGATATGACATGGGGCCAATTTCACGGCGCTGCTTAGCACACAAATTTGCTTCGCACAAATATGTCTTGGCCGGTAAAATAAACCCATCATTGAACATTTCATTTGATATTCATGGTCAGTGAACAACAGCCAAGCGGTACACAGCACATGGACATTGGTTGTTAATCCTGTTTTTTAAGACAGAAATGTTATATTTAGCAAATGTGCTAAGCAGCACCGTGAAATTGGCCCCAGCATTAAGCAGGATACAGCTCAGTAAACGTTATAGACCGACTGTATTCCTAAGGTTCGAATCTCACGACTGTACGTTTTAGAATAATAAACATTCAGGGGTCGATTTCACGAAGCCCAACAATCGATCGTTACTCGAGTTACGATCGATAACCCATCGTATCCTACGTAGGGCTCCAAGTCCTGCGATTGATAGAAGACCTAAGTTAGGAAGAGTTTGGTGAAATCGACCCCTGGACTGATTCCTTACCCCATGCAATGAGGCTAGCCTTCAGCATATAAAAGGATGAGTCCCCTCGACTCGTCATGCAGGAGTGGATGTTCCTGAATTCAACTGCCAACCAAATCACGGTAGTCAGAGCCAAGTAGTGGAGTAAAGCAGCCACAGTCATACAACCAACTCCTGGCCCCTTCGGTGTTCAATTAACAAAACTGCATATCAATATCTTGCAGAAAAGGCTTCCGATATGACTGCACGGGAACAGTTTCAGATACATTTGTAATGACTTGGTAATTTGGTTGGTAATTACTAGCTCAATAATGAGGCTCTCGAGCTGCAACATGTACATAAATGCTGCCGCAGATGATCCCTACAGAATGGTACCAGTTTTGCCACACTTAGATGACACTTTCATTCTCAAAATTCCAAGTCAACAATATAGCATGACTTGCAGCGCTAGAAAATAGCCGAGAGGTAGCATCAAAATAGCTGCACGGGAACCGTTGCAGATACATTTTCATGCTACTGTTGACAATTATTACTCTCTCAATTATGAGACTATCGAATTGAAACCTGTACTTAAATGTAGTCACAGATGTTCCCTACAGAATGGTACCAGTTTAGCCACATTTAACTGACATTTGTATTCTGAAAATTCCAAGTATAGCATGACTTACAACGCTAAAAACAGGAACAGGAACAGTTTCAGATACATTTACATGCTACAGTTGGCAATTACTCTCTCAATAATGAGAATATCGAGTTGAAACCTGGCCTTAAATGTAGCTGCAGATGTTTCGTATAGAATGGTACCGGTTTTTCCAGACGTAGATTACATTTTGTATTCTCAAAATTCCAAGTATAGCAGACTTGCAGCACGAGGAAGCAGCCAAGCTGGTATCACACAGTCTCCAGGAGTCTCTGCATTCTCTAAATACGCGCACAACCAAACTACTCACCCTGATATGGTCGAATCCTGCACGAAATACGACGTGTAACATCATCAAGGACACACAGAAGCTGACTAGAATCTGTCGTGATCTGCTAATCCATACCTTCCTGCAAGTGGGAGACAAGAGACCAATCCAGTAAGCCCTCCCATAAGATGCTCGGAGTAAGGAGGGCCTGATGACGTTTCGATCCTAGCAGAATCTTTTTCCAAGGCTTAAAGCTAGCAGGATCTTTCTCAAAGCCTAAAGACTTTAGCATTTTGAGACAGTTCCTTTTATGATCGAAACGCCAAGCTCTCCTAACTCGAGCATTTTATGAAACGCCTTTCCAAGAAGATCAAAGCGCTGTATATTAATATTATCCCCTGGTCATCGGGACATAATTTACATTCCTGAAACCATTTGAACTCTCTGCGAGAGGATACAGCCCTGGCTGCCGTATTCAGCGCACAGAGGCTAATCAAACCACACAGCCATCTCCATACCACGCAGGTACCCATTTACGTCTGAGTGAAGAGGAGTAATATGTGACAAAGCGTCTTGCCAGAGGACGCAAGCACCACTTGCCTATGACTGGATTCGAACCCACAATCTGTAGATTGACCACAGGATCTTGAGTTCGACAATCCAGACCACTAGGCCACAGCACCCCACAATGATGGTTGCTTTAGGTAAAGAGAAGTATTCATTCGCTGTCTTACCTAATGCCAATGTATACAACTGTCGTTACAGCCAGGAATGTGATGGTGAGTAGACAGCCAACCTTGCTGATTTCAGTTTCCTTCTGATTACGGGGAGGAACAACTCTACCAGCTCCCTGGTCTCTGACATCCTTAACATAAAAACCAACGAAGACAAAGTAATCAGTATGAGCAAATCATTTGGCTACAGAGGAATCAAAGAAGCCATCCTAATACGTACCACGAGGATGGCAAAGTTGGCTACGTGGCTGCAATTGCAAGCCACTGTGGTAGCTGTCCGCTCTACAAGCTCACGTCCCATTATAGACCAGTCCCCGACCCCGTCATTCTGATCAAAGTCCCAGAAGACACACTGGATGCTGGTTCTATTTGCCTCAGTTTTCTTAATGGTCGGTACCTTTTAAAGAGATGGATGCAAACGAGGTAATGGTTTCAAGCAATCTGCTATAGGTAAACAACATTGTGTTAATCTACATATATCCTTGTACAAATTGAAGATACAGCTAGATATGAGAGCCTGGATCATGATCAGTGGCGTTAGATCCTACAACTAACTCACTAACTAACTTACTGGAAAGCTTCATGCATTTTCTGCATTTGCTGCCTGAAAAAGGCAGCAAATGGACCGGTCTTGAGCTGCCACTTCTGCATTTTCAACTGACCACCCAGTGTCTAGGAGTGAGAGTTTTATCTGAATGACATTTTGGGTGTTCTCTCATTGCCCGTGCTTTGCACTTGACCAAACTACTTAAGCCTACGTTTTCTTATGATGTTTGTCAGTTGAGGCTGCTTTGTCATTGATCTGATCTGTCTAGTTGGAATGTGTTGAGACCAGACAATCCTCAACATCTTCCTCTGACATCGCATATCGAAAGATCCTACGACAGGCACTCCAAAAATGTTCTTCTTTAGTATAACCATACCCTGAATGTAACAACCACCGGTTCCGTAAGATTGACCAAATAAATCCCCTCCACTGTCAGTGACACCACAGATCCCGCGATCCGAAGACCCCGACCTTTCTCTTCATGAGATCTGATCGTCTCCGACTGGAACAAGGTGTCATCAGCATAGACGATGATACTGGCTCTCAACGGGGCACAGCAGCTGTCTAATAAGAAAGCATTTTCTCAAGTTACCACCGAGGACAATAATTATAGTATCACATAATTGTCATACTTCGTGGGGTTCGGAGAGTGAGTATTCTATTTCGAGTCTCTAAGGTTGTTGACTATATGATAGCTTCCCACCTCCAATACGCAGTCTTTTACTTTTATATTGAACACTGAGGGATCTTTTGAGTTGCACTGATTGGGATGAAGGGTCCAGACAAGCAATGCTGCACTGCATGGGCCTCTTCTCCACACTCATCCCATCTGGCCATGGCAACCTTTGATCGCCCTGTTCAAGTTCTAAGGTGGTTGAGTGCCTTCCACAGGACCCATGGTGCTTCTGAGCCCGGAAGGAGGGCTTCAGAAGTAACCAGCAAAAAGGAACGTAAGAAGAATTACATAAGAACACTAACCATTGTCAGTTGGAAGCAAGTCGATGATATTAGCTGGTAATCGAATGGATGCTACTACATTCTCAGGTATTTCACTGGCATTCGTGAAGATCTTGACATCAGTCCCAGCCAGATTGCCTTCTGCAGGTTGTTGGTTGGGTGACTGCTGTTGTACCAACACAAAGGTGACACCATTTTCAGCAAGCATCCAGTCAAGACTGACCGCCTCAACATGGATGGTGTCCTGACGTATGCTGACCTGACCTTCCTGCTGGAGACTGAAGGTGATCTGAGCCTCTACGGATCGGATGATGGCCGAGAAGCTTGCACTACTACTAATGGAAACGTCTGGGTCCCTAACAGTACTTGTGATGACATTGTTGACAGTTTCAATAACCAACTCTGTAACCTACAACGGAAAAGATAACATGTTATGCGGTCATGGGAACAATCAATGAGAATCTGTAGTTCTGTACCCTAATTCATATTTTCTAAGTATCAAATAGATGGTATGATCCCAGCGGTACATCAACAAGTGACCAGGACTGTCTGTGTGACCAAAATAGTAAGACTACTTCAATAGTGCTTCATTAGCAGATGATACTTTTCATCAATTGCATAAAGCTTTGGTTCACCTCTACTCCAATACCTGCAAGATACTCAACATCCAAAGCATAAAGATAGATCCATCGATATAAATACACTCCCAGAATGTACCTCTTGTGTACTTTCAGAGGTTTCGGCACACTCCACATTCAAAAGAGATAAACATATGCTTCTTCTCATCATCTTTCCCAAAATAGATTCTTCAGGCTTTTGAGCTACAGTGCCTAGAATGCTTTTGAGGAATCCTTGATATCATTACCAGAGATAGATAAGAAAGATGATTATTTATGACAATCAAGAATGAGAGTCATACCTTTATGTCTCCGATTCTGGTATTGACGATGTTCATCACGACACCGGAAGCTACGCCAACATCTTCTCCATCAAATGACCTAGACGTGCGATTGGCTAGGAAGGCAGCAACCTCGAGGACATTTCCCTCAGTCACTTCGATCTAGAAGCAAGAGCGCATTCACTGGTACAGAGGAATTCAACAACATCTTGGTAGGACCTCCCATGGCCCTGAGCCATCGCATTGACTCATTCGAGATGCTAGTCAAAAGTTGACATGGGTTCGTAAGATTGCCTCCTGCTGATGGCGGCCGTTAAGAGAACAACCGTCCAATCAATCACTGAATTTTTATCAGAAGACAAAACGTCGACTGACTGGACAATGACCAGTAACCATTGAAGATCTCTATACTATGCATTGAACATCTATAGGACGCCAATGATGCAATATCTTCGCAACTAAAAAAACTGTTTTTAAGGTGCCATCAAATAGTTGTGACATAACGTTAGAAGTTGGATCTTCTACAAATTTGAACGTTGACAGGCATGATGCCAGTCACGTTGTTAACATACACATTGCATTTACCTTTAAAACCTCGGCGAGAGACAACTTATCCCGATGTGAACCACAACTGTGAATGTCAATATGATCCTCCCACTGAACAAAACCAGCATCCACGATTGAACAATTCCTGAAGGCGAAAGGTCGGCCAGCTGTAGGTATCAATTATTGATACAAAAGCGGTGTCAGTTTAGCCATTTTACCTTGATTGTGAACAAAAACAACATGAGCAAACAGCAATAGTGGAGCAATAGCAAATATGGAGTGCTGTTGCCTAGTGGTCTGGCGTTTCATACTCAAGAACTTGGGGTCAATTTACAGATTGTGGGCTTGAATCCAACCATGGGGTTTATAGTGGTGCTTGCATCCTTTGGCAAGACGCTTTGTCACATACTGCTCCTCTTCACCCAGGTGTAAATGGGTACCTGTGAGGGTAGAGATGGCTTTGTGCTTGATTAGTCTCCGTGCGTGCGCTTAAAGCAGCTGGGTTGTATACTCCCCAGGGAGTTGAGATGGTTTCAAGAATGTTAATGTAGCCCAGTGACCAGGGGACAATAATCTGCGCCTTTGAATGGTACTTAACAAGATTTTGTGCGCATTACAAAATGATGTAACATCATTGTTATTATTATGAACAAAAACAACATCAGCAGCAGCAATAGAGGTACAAAGTACGAACCGTTTGTGGTCATCAGCGGGCACCGCGCGATAGAAACCGCCGTCGACTCTTGGAGAGTCACTGGCCAGATTAGACCATCGGGACTCGTACCAGACGGGCAGAATCCTAAAAAGCAACAAAATACACACTGTCATTTATTTCTGGTTAGAAAACCAAGCGATTCCCAAAAAGCACCCTAAGTGCTGTTGATCTAAATCCTGATGAAATCTACATTGGAAGATGATGAGAAGGTACTTTTAGAGGTGGGAGGAACCCCCCCCCCCCCCCGAGTAATTCTCAGTAAAACCCCACGGAATCAGATAATCACTGGAAGCCCAATCCACTTCATGACAGCCTGTACCTGGGCGTGGGCCACCAGAGAAGAAAAGAACCGCTATGCCAGCCGGAGTACCCTAATAATGTAAGGGGACTCAGGCACGCCTTGTACTGTGTCTTTAAAACAAGCAAAATAAGGACACAGATAAGCGAAATTTGCCAAACGTTTGTGCAATGTCCGCCCTTTAAAAAAAACAAATTCATGAATGAGACGTCACAAGTCACCTTTGATGGTCACATAGAAGGAGCAACGTAATTCCAGGCCATGCATTGGGAACCACTGCTGGTAGCTAACTTTATGGGTTCCAATTTGTAACGTGGCCCTGGGATTGGTACTGGCGGTGAAATTTATTGGTCCATCCCAGCCGGTTAGAACCGGTTCCAGCCAATTCACACTGGTTCCAGTTGCGCCTGGACTGGCTGAGGCTGTCATGTTTGCTGGACAGACGATATCCACCACTACAACAACAACAAAGTTTAGTTTTAGATAATTACAAAAGTAAAAGGAAGCTTTCTCTATTCATAAAGATGGCATAACCAACTAAGGCTGGGTAAACAAAAGTTGGAGGAAATATGTCACACAAACCTGTTACTGTCACAATGAAATCACAAGTATGTCCATTCCAAGAACCGTCCGTGGCATAGTACGTCACTTTAGAAACTCCTACTGAGAACGTCCCAGTACCATTTTGGACGCAGTTGCTAGTTGCAAAGCAACTAAATGTGACGTGATCAGGACCAGAGTTATCAGTGATGATCGGGGGGATCCAGCTGTGCGACGCCTGATTGGACGAGGAGGTGACAAGTACAATGACGTCATCCGGGCAACCAGTGAACGTAGGAGGTTCGGTGTCTACAAAGGGTTGACAAAGAGATATCATGGGAGTCGCTTAAATCTGGATTCGATTTCACGAAGCCCCATTATGATAACCCATCGTATCCCATGACTTCTACGTAGGTCTGCAATGCATAATGTCCTACGATTAGTCGACCCAAGGGGTCGATTTCACCAAACTCTTCGTAACTTACTATCAATCGTAGGACATTTAATGCATTGAAGTCCTACGTGGGATATGCCCCCTACGATTGGTTATCCTTCGTAACTCGAGTTAGGATCGATCGTAGGGCTTCATTGAAATCGACCCCAGGACTGTCTACTTAAGAAGGAGCTTACCAATAACAGTTATGAACATGTCACACGTTTCCTTGTTACCGGATCCATCTACTGCAGTGTACCGTAACACGTAAGGAGGACTCGCAAGATTCAAAGTGATGACGTCATCGACGAAGTACTGCGATCCATCCAGATCGACAGTGACGGTAACCGAGCCATAGGTGTCGAACACAAAAGCTGCATGAGGTAGCGAAAATGTTGCAAAGTCCTCACCGGAGTCGGTAGGAATGACTTGACTAGCCGGACACGTAATGATAGGAGGCACGTTATCTGCCGTAAAAGACAAATGTGAGAGGAAGATTTTTAATTAATGTTTTATAACTACTGCTATTGTTTCATAATTACCTGAGGTAGAGTATAGACACAATAGCAAATACAGTCAATTTGAACAGCACCAAAAACAAAAACTTAGATCAGTAAGCATTTGCTGGAAGAGAGCAGCATTTATTCCAAGAGTTTGGAACGTGTTGGCCAATCACAATGCGCGGATTTTCTCGACCCAATCGATTCTTGGATTGGGTTAACCAGCGCTCTTTAGGGTGTCCATAAAAGTAAATTATCTTTAGGGGCACCATTATTAGGGACACTATCAACGTAGGACTAGATAGCTCAGTTGGTAGAGCGCCTGTACGGTATTCAGGAGCAGTGGCGTCGCCAAGGGTGGGCCAGGGGGGCACGTGCCCCCCGCGTGCCCCCCCCCCCCCCCTATTTGAGATTTGGGTTGGTGACAAAAATATAATACATATTGTAGTGCCCAACAATTGCTAGTGCTTTCCAAACAATTGGTAGTGCCCCCCTTTTGCCCCCCACCCCCACCCCACCCCCAGACTCAAAAGTCTGGTGACGCCACTGTTCAGGAGGTCACCGGTTCAAATTCCGCTCGATTCGAAATTTGACATTGGTAGGCATTGGGCACTTGCGATTGACAGCCTCACCCTGTAAGATTGATTTCACACTTAAGCTTCTGTCACAGGTCACCCCGACGTCCCAGAAATGTCCGCAGTTGAATCTCCCCAACCCAACGTGTTCACATTGGTCGATGCTGGACTCGTCTCCTTTACAATTGACATCGCTGAGGATAATCGGTCCGGATCCTCTGCCGAAGTGAGCTTGGGTCCAGGCCTGAACGGCAGATGGGTAGCCCAGCTGTCGACACACCACGTTGGCATCTTTCAGGGTCCAATCATTGTTTTTATCACATACTGTACCCCATATGCATAGGAAGTACACCTCTACTCTTCCTTCGTGAGGGTTGTTCCCATTCACAAGACGAACTGAAACTGACGTAATGCACAATTTATCAAGATTCACAAGTAATACATCAAAACAGTAAGAAATCCTATTTTTATAAAATTATAAGCTATTGTATTACATACATAAGTAATAAACTGCTGCAAACTGCTTGTCAGCCAAAATAATTATCAGAACAATATAAAATGCTTGGAGGAAGGTGGGCCTGACGATTCGATCCTATCCCAGGATCTTTTTTCAAAAGAAAAAGATCATGCTAGAGTTGAAACCTCAGGCCCTCCTAACTCCAAACTATTTCATTATTAGAAGAATAATAAGTGTTAAACAATTTTAAGTCGCCACCTGAAAGTATTAAACATGTTGTCGAACGTTTTTGTTAATGGTCTGGGATAGACCTTATAGCACTGAATGCTGGACCATGAAGCCAACTCTGGAGAAGGCTGTAGACGGGTGCTACACTAGAAGAGCCTACATGTATCTAACGAGGCTCTGTAAACTAGCTGCCAGGAGAATGAGACTTGCAAGACACTGTCAAAGAGACACCAAAAGCTGCCGGCCAGCAAACTGGTGCTGTGGGAAAGAGCACATGGGCACCAGTCAAGAGGACGTCCCACAATAACATATCTGGACGTTCTCAAGAAGGACGCATGAGTGTAAAGCACCAGCGAGCTGACTGGAAGTATCGAAATCCAGAATGACTGGGAGATACGGTGGAAGGCTCGTCTGCGGGCGACCTAGAGTGAGAAGGGGATAGGAGTGATTCTACAGTAATCTGGGAGTTAGGACGGATTCATTAACTTACATGGTGAAGAGACCGCGTGGTCATCGACACAGGTCACTCCGGCATTCTCCCCGCGATTGCAACTGTGATTGAACCATCCGCTGTGAGCGCAGAGATCGATGCTCAATTCATCCCCGTGGCATGTCACATTATCGAGAAGAATCGGCCCTGATCCATGACCAAAGTGGGATCCGTTCCAGGCCTGTGATGCTGCAGGGTAGCCCAGCTGTCGACAGATGACGTTGGCACCTTCAATGCTCCAGCCATCAGCACAAACCGTACCCCATTGGTCTTGGTAGTACACCTCCACTCTACCTTCGTGCGCATAACTACCGTCCACTAGACGCACCACAGCTGACGAAGGATGTCCATCTTCTTGTAAGCAAGTCACACTTGCGTCATCATCGTGTCCACAGTTATGGATGAACCAGCCACTGTGAGCACATTTCTCAATACTGGATTCGTTGCCAACACATTGGACATTGTCCAGGAGTACCAGTCCTGATCCTTGACCAAAGTGGGCGCGGGTCCAGGCATGGGATGCTGCAGGGTATCCCAGCTGTCGACAGATGACGTTGGCATCTTCAATGCTCCAGTAATCATCACAAACAGTTCCCCAAACGCAATCGAGATAAACCTCCACTCTACCCTCATTTGTCGCGTTACCATCCACAAGGCGAATTAAAACTACAAAAGAAACATCCGAATAGTAATCACTGAATAATTGTAATAATTGAACTGAAATTATTTGTACAACTAATATTAACCACATCAACCAAAATAATGGCCTTCAATATGAAATACTTACAGTTAGGAGGACCTGACGTTTCAATCCTACCATGATCTTTCTCAAAGGCTTGATAACAAATACAACAGGGGTACTCAATTCAATGTCAATCCGCACTACCAAAAGGAGGTTAATTGCCGTTGTTCAGTCAGTGATATCCCCCAGGCTAGGACTACGACTGTTGCTAATGGTATCATTGCCGGTGTCTTCATCGAAGCCTATGTTATGCATATGTTGCTAAGCAACATCAGTAACATGAGTCGAATCCTGTCTTGGTATCAAGTTAACTAGCAAGGCTGTGGCACATGCCTTTTTGAGTGTAAATAGTATTCAAAGCACATAACCTGTCGTCAGGCAACCCGTTTGTGATGCTCATTTATTTGTGTTAAATCGAGACAGGGAACAAGTCTGACGAAGAATGTAACACTTTGTTTGAACCTATAGCTGCTATCTCATGGTGACATCATCTCTCTGTTTAAATACCCCAGGCTAACTTCTCTTGGATGCCGAAGTGTCTTTAGCGTTAGACGTAATACTCGGCACAATTCAGAGATACCAAACGTCGAACTTAAGGGAATACCAAGCATCCAAAATACACAGTCATCCAACTTGCACAATGGCCCAGTATTCGGACTACTGGCCCGTTACACGCTGAAAAAAATTTTTGTTCGCGGTTAACCCACCTGGCTCGTGCAAAACACGACTGCACGTCACTCCAGCGTCATATTCACTATTGAAAGAGCCGTAGTTTTGAAACGTTTTCTTGTATTCACATTGTCCGATGCTTGTTTCATCTCCGCTGCAGGAAACGTTTACCAAGGTATGCAGAGTCGTGTAAAGGTAATCAGTTGTGGTCCAGGCTCTGTAGGCAGATGGGTAGCCTAGCTGTCGACATACAACTTGGGCCTCATGTAAGCTCCATCCATTGCTGGAGACAGAGCCCCAAAAACACTCGTCGAATACTTCCACCCGTCCAGCGTACTCTGAGCTTCCAGCAGCCAATCGAACTGAACGTAAAACCAGAAAGACGACTTTCAAACTGCATTTTTATAACTCAAGCTGCTTCAAATCATAAGAAAATTAAATTTGTCTTTTTATATTGTATAGAGAATTGAGACATCGTTATCAAACTACTACCCTGTGCCACATTAAATACGATCGAACGTCTGATACATGCGTGCATGCCAATTTTATGCACATCAGCCAATCAGATCTGTTTTGAAAACATTTCCGTCAGGATCGTGACCATTGATGGAGATCAATGGTCGTGACGGAGGATGTTGAATTTGATTGGTCAAATCCTAGAGGTCAGTGCTGGGTTGGCTTGCATAATTAATCAGGAAATCTACACGCATGTGATAGACGCTCGCTCGCTGTACGGCGAGCGCGCCTTTCAGTAACTTATATAATGGCGAGCACACTATGCCACTGGACTATTAGTACTCTACAGTCAACAACAATTATTTCTCCTATATTGAGTAACTACTCATTACTGATATCATGGACTGTTTCAATAGAGAATGAAACGGGGACTCTGGCTTTTCGTCACACTACATGGGTGACTCATCATCACCTTTTGTCTAGACCACAGACTTGGCCCCCATATATATACCTTGCCTGATAATGCCACTTCGTTGCATCTGATCAAGTAGCTGTTGCTACGAAAGCTTATGCATATTGTTAACACTAGTTAGTCAATTAAGTGCTACTAGTAGTGTTTTATTTTATATTGATATCATAAGATAATTATGACAATATCCAGGTAAATTATTCTTTCTTCATCTCAGAACTGCTGTTTGCCAGTCTGGGTACCCATTCTTTCAAGAACATTCCTGTCACGCATGCGGTAAATGACAGATACGTCCTACTGACAGTAGGACGTATCTACTTGATAAAACCATGAGTTACCTGCTAGAGAGTTGGTGGGTGTTGGCTCTTTTCCACAAGCAACTCCAACTTCCTTTTGCCCGCAGCTGTGATTTAACCATCTCCTCTGGGGACATTGTTCGATGTTTGATTCATTACCAGCGCATCCGATATTGCTAAGGACTTCCGGCCCTGATCCTTGACCAAAGTGAGCATTGGTCCAGGCCTGTGATGCTGCAGGGTAGCCCAGCTGTCGACATATATCGTTGGCATCTTCTATGCTCCAGCCATCATCACAGACTGTACCCCATTGGTCTTGATTGAACACCTCCACTCTCCCTAAATATGGAGTGCTTCCATCCACAAGTCGTACCGGCACTAAACAAGAAAAGAAATTGCGATGCTTTGTCGGGATTGAATTTGCTGGAAGAATCTCGAACACTGCATGCGTGGTGGAAAATGTGCTGCTAAGTTGGTGGTCATACACTACACGAATGGACTGACAGCAATGCCAAGGTCACAAAGTTTTGACTGAACTGTCTCAGTCCACCTGCCTTTTCAGTCAAGCAACCTCTCAGTTAGTCAAGCAAACGGAGTGTAGACAATTGCACCTACCTGGGTGAAGAGCTGGTCGAGTACAGCTGACACCAACAACGGAGCGAACGTCGACACTGCCCCGGTGCATATACTGAAGCCATCCGCTGTGGTTACACTGTTCAATGCTGGATTCATTTCCTTGACATTCCACATTACTTAGGAGAATCGGTAGAAGCCACCCATCTGACCCCTCATAGGTCCAGGCTTGGGATGCTGAGGGGTAGCCTAGCTGTCGACAGATGACATTGGCCTCTCGGAGGCTCCACTCTACCCAAACGTTTACAAGACCATTGATTGTACCCCAGGTACATCGGTAGTACAGTTCCACTCTACCTTCAAAAGGGCCATCTCCACCAGCAAGACGTACTGAGACTAGATAGATATAGTATGGCACCAGAAATTTCAAAAATAAAAAACAGAAAGTCCGAATTTTGGCTTCACAATGATTTGTGACAGAAAAGACGCTGTTTAGTCAACATGTTTTGAGGTCTTAAAACATCTGAAAAACGTTTTACTTGATGCTTAATTTGCAAGTATTAAATACAGACCATTCCCGAAAGATGTGCGCCTCCAAGAGTTTGTAAAGCAATGGCCAATCACAATGCGCATCTGGAAAAGGGTCGACCGATTCCGCGCATTGTGATTGGCCAAGGTGTTGCAAACTTTTGTTGCGCACAATATGGAATCGCCGGTATTGTCTCGCAGTGGACCCTTCCGGCCTGTAAATCATACTGTACGCATTGACCAATGGGGGACTTTTGAGAACCGATCTTTAAGTCAACAGCGCACGCGCACGCACAACAGCGCAGGCGCAAAACAACGTGCGCATGCTCATAATTGCGTGCGCGTGGGCTGTTGACTTGAAGACCGGTTCTCGAAAGTCTCCCATTGGAAGACGCATTTTCATCAGGTTACCACGAAAGCCTCAGTCAAACTCGGTCACTGTCTGTATGTAAACACACATGTGGGAAGGGCTTAAAAGCAAAGTCGGAACAGTCCATTAATGTGGGTATTAATCAGGGGGGACTCACCGGGTGGAGGTGGGGTGATATCACAGACTACACTAACATCCGCGTGGTGGTTACTGTTATGATGGAACCAGCCCAAGTGGTCGCACTGAACGATGCTGGATTCATTGCCCTTACATCCACTTATCTCCAGGAGAACTATCCCTGATTTCCGTCCGAAGTTGGCATTGCTCCACGTCTGGAAGGCTGACGGATAACCAAGCTGCCTACAGATCACGTTGGCTTCTCTGATCTTCCAGCTGTTGACTTGACTACCACAGACTGTGCCCCAGACCCCCTTATAATTCACCTGTACTGTCCCTTCGTTCGGAGTGCTTCCATCAATAAGACGAACTGCAACTGGATTTTGGAAGCAACAACGTCGAAATCCAAAATTGGCAAGCGGTAAATACATATAAAAGTCCAAGTGAAGCGAGCTGTGATAATATGATATTGAATTATTCATCAGCATGTAGCTGTTTTCTACTTTTGTCCCATTCTCCTGACCACACTTGCCCATCTCTATCCTCTCGTTGTGGTTTCCCAGCCTTATTGTATGCTTTCCGTTTCCCTGGTCACCCCCCCCCCGTTTGTTCTGATCATCTCATCCATTTATATGTATCTTAACTTGCATGTTCCTGTCCTTGTCATTTAGCCTTTAAGAAGATCCTGCTAGGATCGAAACGTCAGATCCTCCTGACTTTGAACACTTTCTAACTTTGTTATAGAGGTTGGTAAGACATGAAGCGAGATGTGTTTCTTTTGCAGTTTCTAATCAATCGTTTCAGTCAACTCACCTCCAGTAAAAGGGTTTGAAGTGGAGCAAGTGACTCCAGCATCCGAATAGTGTAGACATTCGTGATTGAACCATCCACTGTGTTCACACTGGGCGATATTTGGTTCATCTCCTGTGCACCCAAGTGTGCTCAGAAGGACCGGTCCTGATCCGAGGCCAAAGTGACCGCTTGTCCAAGCTTGAGATGCAAAGGGGTAGCCCAGCTGTCGACAGATGACGTTAGCGTCCCGAATGTCCCAGTCCTTATCGCAGACTGTTCCCCAGTGACAATGGTAGTTTATCTCTACCGTTCCTTCATTGGAGTTGTTTGCACCTACAAGACGGACTTCAGCTACATGCAAACAAGAAACGAAAAAAGAGCACAACTTTAAGAAGAAGTACAACAGTGCATAATATAATTAAAAACATTAGGCTGATTTGATTGAGGTAGTCATTCCATGCCAATCCTGAGCTTAACTCACCGTAAAGGACAGGTTCAGCATTACATGTCACCCCGACATCTCTGTCATGACTACAGAAAGGGGTGATGATATCGCTGTATTCACAATCTTCAACGCTCGATTCGCTTCCGTTACATTTAACCGATTCCAGAAGACTCGGTCCCAACCCAGGTCCGAAGTGAGCCCAGGTCCAGGCCTGGGATACCGAGGGGTAGCCCAGCTGTCTACAGATGACGTTAGCATCTTCAATGCTCCAGCCATCATCACAAACCGTACCCCATTGGCCTTTGTAGTAGACCTCCACTCTACCTTCATTCGGAGTGTTGCCGTCAACAAGTCTCACTGAAACTAATTAAAAGAAATGTGATGCTATCTAACCTATTTTTGAAAAGTTTATTTTCAAAGCTATATGATTCAATTAATCGATTTGTGAAGCCCATGTCGACCATTTGTATGAAAAACTAACCAATTGCATTGGATACGCCGATACATGTGACTCCTACGTCTTGATGGTGCTTACAGCCCTTTCCAAACCAACCCGCATGGTCACATTGGTCGATGCTAGACTCGTCTCCTTTACAAGTGACAGTGTGCATGAGGACCGGTCCTGACCCCGAGCCAAAGTGAGCTCTGACCCAAAAATGGGATGCAGAGGGGTACCCAAGCTGTCTGCAGACGACGTCTGCATCCTCAATTCTCCAGTCGTAATCACAAACTGTTCCCCAAGTGCAGTTGTAAAATACTTCCACTCGGCCTTCGTTGGGACTATTTCCATCAGACAGTCTCACTGCAACTTGAGGGCGAAATTCAATGCAAAAAAATCAACCAAACAGTTAATTTCATTCCGTTCTGCTCGGATCCGTTCGGTCTTGTTCTTTTCCGTTTGGTTCAGTGCACCTTGTGTCGGTTCGTTGCAGCTCAGTTCTGTTATGTTCGGTTCTGTTATGTTCGGGTCTGTTCTGATCCGTTTGGTTTCGTTCCGTTCAGTACCATTTAGTTCGGTTCGGTTCTTTTTGGTTCTTTTCTGTACTGTTCGGTTCGGTTCGTTTCGTTTCGATTCGGCTCGGCTCTGTTCGGTTGTTTTGTTCAGCTCAGTTTGGTTCGTTTTTATTCGGTTTGGCTCGTCTAAGTTTTGTGTTCGGTTCGTTTAGGTTCGGTTCGGATCTGTCTTGTTTCGTTCCGTTCAGTTATGTTTAGTACGTTTCGGTTCTGTTTGGTTCTGTTCGGTTCCGTTTAATTCAGTTCTGTTTGGTTCTGTTCGCTTCAGTTCTGTTCTGTTCGGTTCGGTTCGTTTCGATTCGGCTTGGCTCTGTTCGGTTCAGTTCCGTTCGGTTCGGTTTGGCTCGGCTCGGTTTTGTGTTGTTCTGTTCTATTGTGTTGTATTCGGCCCAGTTTGGTTCTGTTTGGTTCATGTGACTCGGTTCCATTCGGTTCCATTCGGTTCTATTCGGTTCGGAACGGCTACGTGAGATTCAACTCGATAAGTTTTTTATTATCAGTACGTGTGACTTTGTAGTGTCATTCAAACCAACAAAAGATTGAACCAATGGAACACACAGGAGTCCAAACAAAAGAGGTACAATAGGGGTCCAAGATTGCGGGCGTTTGAATGTACTTGAACATGTGTATGTGTCTTTTAATAGGTGTGAATGAAGTACACGATGTACGATTGTAATAATAATTATTATTATTACTTAGGCATTTATATAGCCTTCTTACACACAAGAAGGGTATCAGAACGCTTTACACTATATTATCCCTGGTTATCGGGCCCATTTACATTCCTAAAACAATCTCAGCTCCCTGGGGAGTATACAGCTCGCAGAAACTTGCGAAGCGCGCAGGGCTTATCAAACACACAAAGCCATCTCTACCCTCACAGGTTCTCATTTTACACCTTAGTGAAGAGGAGCAATATGTGACGAAGCGTCTTGCCCAAGGACGCAAGCATCACTAACCCATGACTGGATTCGAACCCACGATCTGTAGATTGACTACAAGATCTTCAGTACGACATGCCAGACCACTAGGCCACAGCACCCCACACTAATTATTAGACCCACTTACCGGTACCAGCTGGTGGGTATGCGTCACATGAAACTCCGACTTCGTATCGATTTGTGCAGCCTGACCCAAACCAACCTGTGTGTTGGCACTCTTCAATGCTGGATTCTTCCCCGTTACATGTAACTTGGTTCAGCACAATCGGTCCGGGGCCTTGCCTAAAGTGACTCCCTTCCCAGGCATAGGATGCTGAAGGGTAACCAAGCTGTCTACAGACGACGTTGGCATCTTTAATGCTCCAGTTATGGCTACAAATTGTTCCCCAGACGCAGGAGTAGAACACTTCAACCCTTCCCTCGTTTGGGTAGTTGCCATCAGATAAACGCACTGTAATATGACAAGGAATTTGACGCTATTGTATTCACTGTACTTAAAAAGACCAAGCAGTATATCTCCCAGCGTGAAGCCATCCATTACAATAATTCGATTGATATAAAATTGTACCTGATGGAGAATGTGTAATATCATGTTCTTCACCACACGTCACTGCAGCATCATTGTCTTCACATCGTTTTTGTAACCATCCACTCTCACTACCAGGACATTGGTCGATGCTTGATTCATTACCGGTGCAGGCAACACTGCCCAGGAGAATCAGCCTTGGTTCTTGACTATCATGAGCACTGATCCAGGCCTGGGATGCTGCAGGGTAGCCCAGCTGTCGACAGATGACGTTAGCATCTTCAATGCTCCAGCCATCACCACATACTGTACCCCATTCTCCTCCATAGAACACCTCAACTCTACCTTTGTACGGATTTTCCTCATACGCGAGGCGTACTGGGAAATATAAAATTAATCACTCAACATAGCGTCCTCTAATAAGTACAAAATAGCTCTACAACACAAAATTTATGGGTCATTAGACCAGGTTGGGGAACGATTTCTGACGATGTCCCTGATTATACGTCAGTGAACATATCCACTACTTGATGTAGCACAGTCTAACTTCTGATTTGCACTTGATAATGGAGATCATTATGTTAAGCTTGGTTCATAAATTTGGCATGGCCACAGGGCTGAACGGATAGACAATGTTATACCAGTCAAACAGTAAGTGTAGTTAATTCGGGTGAGGCCCTTGAACTGTGATGACCTTTCGTGGGGTCCTGTGGTCAGTTTCATAGAGCTGCTTAAGCACAAAACTTCCTTAAACATGGAAAGTCTTCCTTAATCAAACAAGATAACCAACCAAATGTTCATGTGATGTTCATTGCTTTGGACTTGTATTCGACCACCTTAAGCATGGAAAGTCTTCCTTGATCGAACAGGATTAGCAACCAAATGTTCACGTGATGTTTACTGCTTTTGACATGTATTCGGCCATTGTTTTCTGAGCATAACATTCACAAGGAGTTTTGGCAAACTGATTTTATTTACCAAGGTTTTTGGTGCTTAAGCAAACTTTGGTGCTTAAGCAGCTCAATGAAATTGGCCCCTGTCCCGCATTGCTGTCCCATATTACATTATTTAAGGCGATCTGATTTTGATAACACTGACCTTGCAATATGTTTCCCTCCTCACAAGTGACTCCAGCATCTTCGTAATGGCCACAATCGTGATATAACCACCCGCTGTGATCGCACTCCTCAATACTGGATTCATCGCCGTCACAGTTGACATTGTCCACGATTATTGGTCCTGATCCATGGCCAAAGTAAGCGTGGGTCCAGGCCTGTGATGCCGCAGGGTAGCCCAGCTGTCGACAGATGACGTTGGCATCTTCGATGCCCCAGCCATCATCACAGACTGTACCCCAGGCGCATTTGACAAAAAGCTCCACTCGGCCTTCATTTGGGGCACTACCACCAGCAAGACGAGCTACACTCGGGAATATTATAAATAAATATATATAGATATATAATCAACTGGTTTGAGGGTTGAGAGCGGATTCTAGCTCCGATGTGATGGAAGTTGACAAACTACGCCGAGGGAACTAGTTTGTCAACTTCCAACACAGAGGGAAGGTAGAATCGACTGTCCACCCGAAATAACCATCATGCGATATTTGTTTTACTATACGTCATAAATATTCTTTATTGTCCACTATTTCACCGAGAAGTGCAGAAGTTCACGCACGCGCACTGCAAACTTAGATAGATGCGCAGTGAGATTTTCCATGCGGAGTGAGATGTTACACGTGTAACAGTTCCTTACTTTCTAACAATCGTAGGAATTTTGATGCACTGAATTGGCCCTACGTGGAATAGCCTCATAGGCCCCCTACCACGGGTCATCCTTCGTAACTCGAGTAACGATCGATCGCAGGGCTTCGTGAAGTTGACCCCAGTGGTGCGTTCCGCTTGCGCGAACATGTTCGCTACGTTTGCGTTACGCTTGGATTTGGAAGTGGAACCCACTCGCAACAATCTTTTCATCTTTCCATTTTTTGCGTCCATCTTTCATTCAGTGCAGTTAGCCAACTTCAGCAAATACCTCCTCTACAATCATACGCCGTTAGCTATGAACGTGGCGCGCGTGTTTGGCAAACAGCGCGTTCCGGTTTGAAAACGGTGGTGCACATTGTGCGCCGTGTGCGTAGTTAGCTGGAGTGGAACGCACCCAAGGTTTGGGATGACGGCTTACCCGGTGTGCGTAAGGTGACATCCAAAGCACAAGTCACTCCAACGTCATAGTAATGTCGACAGGCGTGACTGAACCATCCACTGTGATCACACTGATCCAGGCTGGTCTCGTCCCCATTGCATGCCACACGGCTGGTAAGGATTGGTCCTTGACCTTCACCGAAGTGAGCTCCACCCCAGGCATGGGATGCAGAAGGGTAGCCCAGCTGACGACAGATGACTATGGCATCTTTAAGAGTCCAGTCATCCCTCCCGCATATTGTTCCCCAGATCCCACTGTAGTACACTTCCACTGTCCCTTCATGAGGGACTTTTCCATTCACTAAGCGCACTTCTACAGCGTCTTCAGAAAAACACAGAAAAACATCACAGAATAAGCATAAATAGAAATCTTAGAAATAATTTGATACAAGTAATAATTTACTGCAAACTTACTGCGCATCACATAATGACTTGAACTATATAAAAAGGTTCGAGTAAAGAGGGCCTAACATTTCGACCCTAAGAGAACCTTTAAATTGGCAAAGACTAACTCACAACAGTACAATAAAAGACGTGCAAGTAAAGATATACGTAAATGTATACTGGCGACAAAGCTTTTTCCACGGCTGGTCCTAGGGAGTGGAACAATATAAGGGACACCACATTTTTCTCAGTTTTCAAGAAACTTCTCAAAACTTTCCTCCTTTCACTGTCTCCTTAGTCCTGCATGGCTGCTCTCTGTTTCTGTTCACTTGTTTTCTTTCCTGTACAGCGCTTTGATCTTGCTAAAGGCGCTACATAAATGACCTTTATTATTATCATTAAATGGATGCGAGGATTAGAACGAAGGGAAGAGTGACTATAGGGAAACAGGGAAAGCGTGCGATGGGGCGGGCTGGGAAACCACAAAGAGAAACCATAACGTTTTGGTGAGGTAACATTACGTTATTTGCAAAGAAAGGCTTTGAAATAATGCTCCACCTCAAACACTGAAATGAGATCAACATTACCTGTAGTTGATGCTTGCTCCAAGATGGTTACGATCAATCGTATCAGGATGATGGACAGCCACAGACGGTGATGGCAGTTTCCTCTGTCGTACATTTTCAGCTTCGGATTCATCGAGGTAGTCTATACTTCCTCTACTTAGCCATACGTAGACAGAACAATTACGGCAACCCAAATGGGTTCTCAGTGCCAAGAAAATGAAAAGTGTGACAGTTAACCAGATCGGTGGAAGCTGGAGAGACGTGCTTGCATCTCAAGCTTGAAGTGTTGTAAAAGCCTGTTCCTAAGAACTTGTACTCGGTTTTAATCAACTACAGTATACCATTCAAGACGTACATGTGCATTGAGGTTTATGAGTTCAGAACTATTAGTGACTGCTTATATTGGCATTGTGGCAACGTAACATCGCCAGTTGCTAGAAATCCGACGCAGAAGACCTACACCCAAAATTGAGATTCTCTCTGAAGGGTGTTTCGTCTTTGACGTTGAAGATACCGTGCCAATATATGACAGATATATCACACTGTATAACATCTAAGTACCACAAGCTTATGCAGACCCACCCAGTAAGCCCCTCCCACACACGTGGGCTATGAGCAATTCAATTCAATTCAATTCACATTTATTTCCATACTTGTTCAAGCACGTAGAGTCCTATAACTCAAAAGCGCCACAGTGCGTACATGCGTATGTTACCGCCGTGAGCGTGACGCGCCCATGTATTCCATATGGGTCACGTGTTCATTGCGCATGTATTTTGAGGTAACACATCGTGTTCATTGCTCACATGTGCAACGGCCAACCACGGACAGCCCGTGTCCATAATTATGCAGGCAAGTCTATGTATTGTAGGCATTGGAAGAAGAAACCCTTCATACACCTTGCAGATTTTGTTTAACTGACTCGAAAAGTGCTATGACATATGTACACTTCACCTGACAATACACGTACATATAATGTTTACATTGCACTTCGTCGGCTTTTTACGCAGTGACAAATGTTTTGAAGTGTTTTCATACTTGTGAAATTGACAGGAAGATAGACAATGTAAGGAAAATTATCTGCATTGTTGTCGCTGCTGGAGTGTTATTAATGTGATGCGTCATATCTGTTTGTTAGAAAAGACCATTGGGTTCGTTACTGTATGGTTGTCCATTAATTACAATAGTTGCCGTTCATTGACGCAATGCACTGACGTATTACTAGTATTTACAGTACATGTATAGTACACGTACGGCTACGAGACACGGAATAGGCAGGTGAGTTATGACGTACAACGCTTCTGTGTTCTGATTGGCTGTTGCAAGTTTGCGATCATCCAATAAACACTTGGATTGTACATGTAGTCTCACAAACCAGACGACGCAGCTTTGTAGTACTGCAACATACGGAGGTAATGGATTATGAGATTACTCGGTTGATATCTAACATCATTATAATACACGAAGCAGACGAAGTCATTCAATAATTGTAAGGATCATGTCTTTTGGCGGGAAATACTTTCTTCTGCGTTGGCTTATCTTCCAGTTGTCAAGCGGGACTACTACAAAAACCGCATGGAGTGGTGAGTTTGTATACGGAGGCCTCTGCCGGCCATATACTTGCTATTTAATCACTTTTTTATGTGCTAATTTTACCAGCTGAATAACAAGTTTCACTTTTCAGTCTTTTAATTCATTGTTTCTTACCTTAATATCATTACATTATGTGCAAATCTCTGTTGCTTACTTTAAATATGTATGAAGACAATGTTTCAAAATTGTTTCCTTACAAAAATACCAACAATGTTGAAAACTACGGGGACCTGTTATATCCTAACCATTAAAAACAAATGGAGAGTCCATTTACTTACTTTAAACTGAATTATCAAATTTTCATCTCCAATTGGGATAGGCCTACGGTAATTATTGGAATACGTGCGCAATCGTGTAGTTTTTCCTATCTAATTATTATACCTGACCTTATCGAGGTAATTAATGAAACAGCAAGGTCAATTAGCTCTGAAATAATTACAGTTGGTAAAGAATGCTGGTAGCTTGTATTTTCTTCTTTTCTTTATTTCCATATATCACTGAGAAGGTAATTGTTTTAATTATATATTATACAATACACCTCAGAAAAATAAAAGTTGTTAACATTGTCTGTTCCAGTACAGCGATGCCTTTCAATTTATTAAAAAGAGCATTTTATTCAGTGTAATATCCTACAGACATAAATGATATTCCGTGGCAGGCAAAATCCTAAAAAGCAAAACGAAATATAGTATAATATACATACTATATAAATTTGTATGCAATTCTTAGAGTTTCTATCCCAGTAGGATAGAGAGAAAAGGTCATGAAAAAGACCCGTCTATGATCGAAACGTTAAGCCCTCTTAAGTCAAAGCAAACAATATACTTCACCTAATTATGTTGCTTAATGAACAGTTTGCAGCAGTTTACTGCTTTTCTTTGAAACTTATTGAATTTGGGTGATATGTCTGATTATGATTTGGATTATTTACTGATACAGTAATTGCTTACTTCTAATCGTGAAGAGAATGTCAAAATGTTGCCAGATTAGGTGATTTTATATGTTCATCGATGGATTCACGTTAAGATGAATTTATTTATTTCTTATTTACCCTGGGGGAAATCATTCAGTGAGACACTGTTTTCCAAAGGTGCCAAGCTTAACAGTATAAAACGTGAGATGTTTATATACATCTTACGTTTATATACTCAAATTATTGTTAAGAACACATAATATAAAAAAGTCAAAATACATAAATCAAAACAATTCAGTTAAAACATAAGACTCTTGTACTGTCGCTTAAAACTATAGCTGAAGTGGAAGGCAGGGGATATTTGAGTGTCATAGGCAGGTGAAGAGTTACACGACAAGACCCCGCTATATTGAAATCTACGTTTTCCTGAATTAGATTTGGAAGTCGGAAGAACTAAGTTGCCCTGTGATCCAGACCTAGTGCCGCAGGAGTGATGATCAGAGATAAGACAGAAATAAATGCTCACTGGTGGAGGCAGATCAAGTCAATGTTAAGCACAATTAAAGTGGAGTGCTGAGGCCTAGTGGTCTGGCGTGTCGGACTCAAGATGATCAATCTACAGAATTGTAGGTTCGAATCCAGCCATGGGTTGGTGTTGCGTTCGTCCTTGGGCAAGACGCTCTGTCACATATTGCTCCTCTTCACTCGGTGTAAATTGGTACCTGTGAGTGTAAAGATGGCTTTGTGGTTTGATTAGCCTCTGTGCACCTTATGGTAGCACGGGGCTGGATACTCCCCAGGGAGCTGAGATTGTTTCAGGAATGTAAATGAGCCCGATGACCAGGGATAATAATAGTGTAAAGCGCTGTGATACCACTCTTGTTTGTATTAGAGCGCTATGTAAATGCCTATAATTAAGCACAATTCTGATTTGGTTTTCAGGCCAAGCCAATGTGAGACTCACCGGTGGAAACTCAACCGCAGAAGGCTGTCTAGAGGTGTTTCATAACGGCACATGGGGGGCTGTCTGCGACGATGCCTGGGGCAGCCGAGACGCCAAAGTGGCGTGTCGCTCCCTGGGCTTCCCCTTCGTGTCCCGGGCCCTCGACCGGCGATTCGGAGAAGGCTCGGGTGTGATTCTCCGGGATGAGGTCGACTGTGTCTGGGACGAGCTGGCACTATCTGAATGTCCCAGCCTAGACTGGGGAGTTCATGACTGCAGCCACTCGGAGGATGTCGGTATCATTTGCTCTGGTAAGTAGCAGAACGCAAACTTCAGTGATATGGGCATGTATCAAGATCTTCAGGACTTGCCAAAACAATCTTGCAAAGCACAGTAGCAGGTGGGAGAAGGCGAGGCAGACAGAACAAGAGAAGGGATGACAACATCACTGAATGGACAGGCCTTAAAGGCCGCCGCACACGTGAGGTAAGTGCTGAGCTAACGGTCTCTCGAGGCTTTTAGCTCAGCAGATAGCTCTCGTGTGCGGCGGCCTTTAAAGAGTGTATCCAGTGAAACACTTGTTCAATATGAGCTTCTGTGTATTCCTGAGTCCATTTCCTACCAGAAAATACAAAAACTCACAAAAACATTCCGACCTTTTGAGTTGGGCTTCAACAACCAAATATCCATGTGTTGTGCATCACTGCCAATTGTTCTTTGGCTGTTGTTCGCTGACCATGAATATCAATGGTGATTTGTTTTATTGGCCAAGATATTTCTGTGCTAAGCAATTTTTTTGTGCTAAGCAGCTCTATGAAATTGACCCCAGGTCAATGAATTGAGGCGTTACAAAACTCAAATCGTCTGCCAAACTGATAACTCAACAACAGGGGTTTTCAGCTGATATCAGTAATCGGAAGATATCTGTCTTTGGTTTTCAAAAACAAAGAAAGTAAGCAAATCAATAAACAAGTCACGTCATATTCAAATTTCAAGTCTAGGGTTAAAGGTGCTCTCATACCTTATTGGTGCATCTGAAACCCTCTAAATTTCGTTTTATCCAAATGCCTAGTTAATATAAAAAGTTACTGTTTTAACCATGTGAAATTTTGAGAAAAGTAATTCCTTTAATAAACATTTATTATAAATCGAAAACAAAATATAACTTATAAAGTACAATGTAATAAGAGTACGGATTCTTCGTTGTTTATGTTTGAAAGAAAAATTTCAATACTTTCCCTCTTACAAATTGGCATAGGGCATGATTAGTGCAATATAGTTTTTGAAAGTCTTGGTTGGGTAGCGTTAATATAACATAAAACGTATTGTGATACACATACAAAATATAGAAGCATTACTGGTATAATGCTCGTATCCGGCCTATTATTAGGCTTCGTGTTACAGTACCACACTGTATTGCACTGTAGTACACGTTAATTTACCTCAAACATATTTGTTACGGTAGATTATCCAAGGCAGAAATAACCTCCTAAGGCTCAACTCAAAAATGAAATCACACAACACTGTACTTTTTCACTGCAAAAACAAACACTTATTTATTTTTGATTGTATGTGTATCTAAATCGGCACAACAAATAATATTGATTATGTAGCTCACAAGTGTGAAATATTTACAGTGGATATGAAATTATAAATAAACTTAAAGGTACACACCGGCTTCAAAGTTCTAAAAAACAACATTGCGGAGTATAATACAATAATTCTAGAACACTTAATGAGGAATTTTGTAACAAAAAAATCAGAAATATATCGTGTAATTAAGGTTAATTAACAAAAGACAAAATAAGGTCAAAGGTCATATACGCATTTCCAGCCTCAGCAAGTGTTGGAAGGATGTGGCACGCTAATGTTTTTTTTTTAAGTACGTATCCATACGTACGTATTTAAGGCAGCGAAAGCCAGGAGAGTCAGGGGATAAGACACATGAATATGCATTGTTTGGCGTAATTATGCATGTGAGTGTCATATATTAGGCAAAGTATGTGCGCGCGCACACGTTTAAATTTCAGAGATCGTCTAGACGTTGTTACCGATCGAATTCAAGTTAGAAGTCGTGCACTCGTGCGTCGATAGCGGATTGTCATGATACGCCCTCTCGTGGTGGCGGATTATCGCGCATATAACTATAACAACGTCTAGCAATCTAGACTAGGCCTGGCCATGATATAATACACGGGTTTACACTTCGAAAAGTGCGCATGCGTGGAAGTGCCTCGTTTTGAAGTTGCGATCAAAATGTAAGATGGCCGCCAAGGTGTAAACCCGTGTATTGGTACGGCTACACCAAGCATTCACCGTAGAGGCTTTTCAGTTGAGTAATCGAGGGTCATGTATGCTATTGAAAAAAGGAAGTGAAGCAGAAACTAAAGAAGTGTGATTTGTGAATGGTTTTCACCTTTCCCACAGTGGGCAGCCAAGTGCAATGTTAATGCAATGAAATAGTACGATGACTATAATATTTAATGCGTGATATAGCTCTGTGTTATATTCGTTCGATTCGGCTGTACTGTAGCACTGTGGAACTATACGTACAGTAGGCCTACTGTACAATGAACTGTGCAGTTAACTCTATCCCCGGCCGTACGTGTACAATGTATGTTATTCACAGCCAAAACTCAGGTACAGTTGTATGATTTTGGATCTATAAAACCTCATCCAAGAGTAAGTGTGATCCTTATTACTGTATAGTGTGATATCAATGTAAAATTCTGTATCCATTCTAACCTATGATATATCTGATATGTACGTAGCTGCCCGCATTCGTCATTAAGCTAGTCTTTCTCAAAGGTTGTGGGTGTGAATTACAAGAGAAAACGGATCAGGAAAAGGTCATTTAAGCGTATTCACGATCTAGGAGTAGACTCAGCAGAGGTGTAGGCTGCAACGTTAAGTTCAACCGATATTTCGCCATGTCAATTGTTGTTTCAAAACCTGTATCGTGTACGTTACTGTAACCCGACAACATCAGAGTGCTAGAAGTCTCACAGATGAGGTTCTTCACGTTTTTATCCTGGTTTCAATCCTCTTGGTGTATTTTCAGAATTATGGATAAGGAGCCTGAAAGGATCAATGCATCAGATGCCATGACCTCACATCCCCAAGAGGCTCATGATAATGCTAAACCAGACCCAGGGGAATTGGATTGTGAGGACAAACCCGCACCTCAAAAGAAGATAACATTCCACCAGAAGGTAACCTTCGTCAGTGCTATATTGTCGACATTCGCCAATATGACGGCCTTCTCAATAATAGCCGTGTTCTACCCCGTAGAGGTAAGCTAAATTGGGTGTCGATTTGTCCCTGCTAAATGTGTCCAGGGGTCGATTTCACGAAGCCCTATACGATCGATCATAACTCGACTTACGAAGGATAACGCATCGTACGGGGGGGGGGATCCAACGTAGGACTGCAGTGCATCATAAGTCCTACGATTGGTAGTAAGTTACGATGAGTTTGGTGAAATCGACCCCAGGCGTACATAATTTGCTACAGACCCTTCTCTTGCAACGTCACAGCCCGAGTTTTTGCCAACCAAGATGGTGAAAACTATGGCGAGCCATCAAAACCAGACATAACAAATAACCACAATTTGAACACAATGTGCACAGAACGTTCCATAAACAGTGAAAGCTATTGCTGAATGTATAATGCAAACAACGTACGCAATGGTGCTATGTACTTTGTACAGCTAGCTATAGAAAGTTTGCAAAAATTTTGAATTTGGTCATGCCGTCCGTCCAGAAGACGAAATGATTCGCAGTTTTTGGCCGCCCATGCCTACCACCAGGTCTATGTGTGTAGAAATAAAAGAAAGGTCCATGCTAGCCGTATAAGTCCTGCCCGTGATTGGGTATACGCGCAGACATATTTAGCAGGGGGACATCGGCCTTTCAGCTGTGAACAACTCAGCTAACACGCGGTAATTAGATCTGCATATTTAAATTCAAACATATTTGCAGCACGCATCCATATATTTCTTTGTAAATGTAAGGGATAGTATGTTTAAAATATTGGAATCAAAGACATTTTCCCATATTTTAAAACGCATAGATTACCATCAACTGACCTGGTTGCCATTGATTTCTGTCACGTGTTCAAAATGAGACTTGGCGCATGACCAAGAAAGCATTTGCAGTCTTTATATTAAACGGTATTTACAGACTGTGTACATTTTCTCCAGAGAGGCCAGTATTCCGAAATCCATTTTTTGATCAAATTTATCTAAACTTTGGATGGGGTTTTCTTTTGCTGGGAAAAGACTGGATTTCACTTAAAGAGACAGCGCCTCTGCCGCTGTCACTGTCGGCGTTGTTGTCGCTGTCGTTTTGTTTTGTTGCTGTAGTTGTAAACCGTTTTTGTATACTTTTTTGGGTTGTATTTCAAGGCCAAGACAAGAGGCATGTCACAGACTGTCATCGGCTTGTTGTTCAGCTCCTATGCCTTTTCATTGGCAATTGGATCACCAATTTGGGGGAAAGCTGTGAGTATTTTTATCTTGACCCTTTGTATGATTTGTCTTCTGTCCATTATAACAGATGGTCTGTATAATAGCATACAGCACACCACTTTGCCCAATTTGTGAATGTTGCAGTGGCGTATGTCAGAAAGAACCAACGCTTTCATGTGACCCTAATACATTGGAACTGGCAACAGCATTCTTTTATAAAACCGCTCCGAATAAATCTTGTGTTGCAGAATGCATACACAATAAATGCATCATTACTGAATGATTACACAATTGCTTCAAACGAATTATTAGCTTGAAAACTGCATGTTATGTAATTGCATATACGTTGCACTTCCTTTACTGTGATTGTCTGTATCGAGTTGCTGTAAATAACGCCGTTTTTACATCTCTTTAGATACCATTCATCGGAGCTCGTTTCGTGTTCCTTGCAGGGGCGTTCGTAACCGGTGGCTGCAATATTTTGTTCGGGTGAGCTTTCTTCTTCCACCTTATTATATAATATATTTTGAATTTCTTTGGGGAGGCTTGAGGAAAGTGATTCCCGAGAGGGCGCCCTCTTGCAATGCGCTTTGTAAAAGTATTTGGACTTTGTTCAAGAGGCTTTTTTTTAAGGATGCTAGCTTTTATTGTTGGGTTTTTATTGTTTTGTTTTTTTAATTGATGACAGATTTATCATCGATATGCCGTCATTGGCTACATTCACAGCCTTCAGTTTCATCATCCGTCTTCTTGAGGGTCTGGGTACCTCAGCGTCTTACACAGCCGCATCGGCTATCGTGGCCAATGCCTTTCCTGACAACGTTGGCACGGCACTGGTAAACATTCGTTATTAAAGGTAGTATCATACTTTGGTAATAGACCAAAACAGAAATGTTTCTAGATTTACATATTACTTTCAGGGTATGAAGGTGATGCTGGTAGAAACCTACCGTTAAAATATTTCCGCCTGAAATGTTGTATTCATCCAGAAATTAATAAAACAACGACCGAAAATCTGTTTGATCTTTTAAAAGATCAAAAATAAAAGAGAAAAGTCTTAAGAAATACTATGGCCGTTTTTCACTGTTTTCTCAAAACGTTGGCACCGTATGGGACTGAAATTTTCACAGATGACTGTTACTGTATCTTCCTTGATATTTTTGCCCTTGAATCTGTATTTCTTTGACAAAAACCAAAGTATGATACTACCTTTAAACATGAACATTCATATTATGTCCAAGATGAGTATTCATATTATGTAAAACATGAATATTAATATTACTTTAATATTAATATTGGTTTGCGGCTAAAATTTCCAAGAAAATAATGTTTTTGTGAAAGAAATTGCATTAATGAAAACAAAATTTAAACTGTATCATATCACAAAATGGTGCCTTCCTTATTGAGTTTATATTTGGTAACTTAAATTTTATCAACTAATCATTTCCAATGCAGAGTATGATTGAAATGGCAGCTGGCCTGTCCTTTGCTGTGGGTCCAGCCATCGGTGGTTTCCACGGTCACATACTGTAACAGTCACATTGTTAGGGTTATGGGTAGAAAAATCATGTGGCTGCCGTATGTCATTTGAAGTGTTGACAGACGGTCGCCTTAGGGTGACCCTGCGGCGGCCGTAGGTTTTTGACAAATATCATGGAAAACGCAAACTTGCTGCAATGCGCCCGCAGCATACAATGAGTATGATAATGAGGAGTTTGCCATACACATCAAGATTTTTCACAAAGGACATTACTTCCAGTTTCCCAAGTGTCTATTTGCCACGGCGAACGTATAAATGAAAAGAGTTATAACTCCGCGCTATAATTCTACGGCCACCCCTACGTCCTGTAAATAATAGGAATATGCACCGTATATAAGGCAACCATGAGGCAGCTGCAGATTTTCTGCGGCCGCCGCACGTTTCTCTCGATTTCGGGTACATACGGCCGCCGTACGCTAGCCGTATGGCAAATGTGATCGAGGCATTAGTAAATGACGGTTCTCAGCATTTCAACCCTATGTCAGCCTTTTTTGAAATTCAAAGTCTCTGATTGTGGTCCCTGTCTTTGTCAAATGGGGGCGCTATTCACGTTTTGCTAATGTTCAAACGCAGTACATTGTAATTGCAAATGTTTTATTTAGTTCTGGCTTCCATTGTTCATGAGACTTTGACTTTGAACTGAAGATGAAACATCTCTGGATTGGAGTATTGTTTTAATACGGGGTGTTCGGTTCCATATACAACAGGTCTGAAGATCGAGAAGGCCGGATCTATGATCCAGCTCCTACGAATCCCTGCCGTATTGATCGCCTTAGTTGCTGTGTTCATAGCAGCCGTGTCCATGTCAACCATCAGTCCAACTCTAGCACTTCATCTTATAGAGGTAGGTCATGAGTCTTCAATCTGCAGCAAAATTATCTCAAAATTGCTTGCGATGGAAGCACAGAAGAAAACCCTCGGGGATAAGCTATTCCTAATAATAATAATAATAATAATAATTTTGGAGGCTAATAATCCTTACTAGCAGCTGGGGGTGCTGAATTGTGAAGGATGCGACTTTAACGTGATCGAGTAGCATAGGCTTTCATGGGCGCCCTTGGCTGCCAGCCACATCAACCCATATATGACCACGGAGTACAGCCTGAGATCGAAAGTGTTTGATTTTTGTGGAGGGAGGAAACCCGGATCACCTGGAGAAAAACCCTTGTAGCATAGGAGAGAACCAACGCACAACTCTACTCACATTATGACCCAGGCCGGATTCGAAGCCGGGCCACATTGGTGAGAGGCGACTGACTATTGCACTTGCCACCTATGCACCTACCAAACAAGACAATAGCTGCTTACCGCACAATTAGACAAGAGTTGATTACCACACAATTAGACAAGAGCTGCTAACCACACAAAACAAACGCAGCTTACCACACAATATAAACCACAGTGTCCATAGGAGGGCATAACTCTAAACCTCCGTGCCCAAAACACACAACAAGATCTGCTTACCACACACTACCACAGTCTCCACATTTAAACTTCAAGTGAACATCATGTAAGTGACAATTAACGCAGGAACCGTGCAAAATATCCTGATATGAGTTTTATGAATAATTTATCAGTATTTCATACCCATAACGTGTATTTATCATCTTATTCTGTAACAGCTTCATTTTACCGTGGTGGAGACCAGTTTTCTGTTTGTTGGTCTGGGGTTATCATACAGTATATTCACGGTGGTATGGGGAGCCGTTGCTGATGCAAAGGTAAAATCAGTTGTTATTTTTTTGTCAAATAACTGTCTAATAACAAATGTGTAATTGTATGGCTTCATATATATTATTTTAAGCAGAATATCAAACCATATATATACTCCCTTTGTACAACTTCTTAGAGCAAGTCAATTATATCAAAACGGAATTGATATTTGTGGCAAAACGATACAAGTTTTTTTTTTTTTTTTTTTTTCAGAAATCCACAAGAATTGTGATAGTTATGGGATTGTTCGGAACTGGACTTTTCTTTTTATTGCTAGGTCCGACCCCACTTCTGAAAATTCCTTCGTGAGTATAGTTTTGATTTTCTAACATTGTATTTATTTAATAATTGTGTTGTCTTTAGCTGCTAAGTTTATTGGGGTATTTTGGTATACCTGTGGGGTTAGCTAAGGTATTGTACTTAGCTTTTAAGTACTTGTACTTATAAACCTCCGTGTACTTCGACTGTGATAATTATGCTCTGTAGACATTTGTAATGCGCAATATAGTATATCAACATATAGGCCTATTGAATAATACAGGCGTTTCACAATTTAGAGCGCCACCAAGAGGGCAGCAGGGAGAGGCCGATTTACGCGGTGCATGATGGGAAAATGTCGACATTGGAGATTTTTCCGCTATACGTTGAATCGTTCTCGCCATTTAACCCACCGTATATCTTTCATCCATAGGTATTTCTCAATGTTTTCTTTCCAGTTTGGATGTGTGTGCTGTGCATCCGAAAGATTCGCAAACATAAACCATTGTGATAACACGTGAAATAAACGCACAAAACGACCCAAGAATTAGCAATAACGTAGAACGTGTAGGGGAAAAATCTCCAATGTCGACAATTTCCCATCATGTACCGCGTAAATCGGCCTCTCCGAAGCTGCTGCCCTCTTTGTGGCGCTCTAAATTTTGAAACGCCCGTATTGTTACACATAAATATAATCTTTTCTTCATAGCACGAAATTGCTGGCGATTCTGGTTGTGCCATTTGGAGGCTTCGCAATTGCCCTGGTTGCCGTGCCAACCTTTGTAGACATATTTTCGTCGGCGGAGTAAGTGTCACGTGAATGTTTCTTATTGGTATACTTATGTGTTCTTTTAGTTTTATACCAAACTGGAGCTTGTTAGATTTTCTTCAGATCTTGAGATAACTGAATCAATTTGAGAAATGTATTCTTTGAATTTTAAATGAACCAGTTCATAATTATTATCTGTTATATGATGTGTCAAGTACATTGTAAAAAGATCTGAATTCAGTATTTCTTTGTAGGGTACTTGTTAAGCCTTTGAGAATAGTCTGTGGTAAAGAAGAAATGATGTTCGAGGAACTGCGTTATGAACATCAAAAGCAAAGGAGATGATTAGAATGAGGGCCACAGACAACTTGAAATCAAGGTGCACCTTGTAAGGCATTTTCTTGTAATTTTCTGGTGAGAAGCATTTGGAATACATGTAGATTGCATAAGTTGAATGTCATTTTGATTATCGTACAGATGGTATGGTCTTTCTGCTGGATTGGGCTTATCTTCCATGGTGTCTGGCCTTTGGTTAGGAGCATTTTCAGTGGGGTAAGGTTTGTAGGAAATTAGAAAACATACATACTAGTGATGCACTGACTTGATTCGGAGTCAATTAACAGTGTTGTAGTCGAGTACTTTTTTTCGAGTACCAAGTACTGCCGAGTACTTTAACTGCCGAGTACCAAGACAGGCCGAGTACTTTGCCATTCGAGTACAAGTACTGGTTTTCGCGTACAAGTACTTGTGCACCCGAGTACAAGTACGAGTACAAGTACTTTTCATACGAGTACGAGTACAAGTACTTATCTTCCGGAAAAAAAACGAACAAGTTGCGCTGTAGCTGATCTAAAAGTGTGTAGTGGTAGTTACAACAACGTAAACGCCAGGCATCTTGAAGTCTATTTTCCAGACTCAACTATTCATAAGCATGTAATTTCTATATGGTAGATTCGATTCGTTGTTAGAATGCACAGATTCACGAACTTTAACTGAACATTTTTTTTTATCGAGTACTCTTTTTCGAGTTCGAGTACGTAGATGCTCGAGTACAATTTTTGTATGTCGAGTTCCAAAGGACGATTGCGAGTATTTGGACGTTCGAGTGCGAGTACGAGTATGAGTACTCGGAAAACGGTACTCGACTAGTACTCGAGTTGCATTGCCACCGTTGCATGGCCTGGCCTACTTTTAGTGACCCTGATTAAAGCTTTACCAACAAAATAATTGGACCGACGTTTTTACAAGAAACTGAACTTGATATCGTAACAAAAAGATAATAATGATTATAAAAATTTTATTGATATGAATTCAAAAACATGTCTCGACTATTAATTTAACTATACCAACAGTTAACTCGACCTTGAAGGTAATATCATACTTTGGTTTTTGTCAAAGAAATACAGATTTATGGAAAAATATTTCAATGAGGATGCAGTAAGAGTCATCTGTTGACATTTCAGTCCCATACGTTGCCCACATTTTGAGAAAACTGTGAAAACTGCCACAGTATTTCTTAAGTCTTTCCTCTTTTATTTTTGATTGGTAAAACATAAACAATAATTTGGGTCACTGGTTTTACTCTTTTCTGGATAAATACAGCATATCAGGCAGAACAATTTCAACGGTGTATTTTTATCATCACCATCTTTATACTCTGTAAGTTATAGGTAAATCTGTGATTTCTGTTTCGGCATGTTATCAAAGTATGAGACTACCTTCAAGCATTATAGAATTGTACATCCAGGTACATTGTTTCTGATTGACGATGAATGGTGTTAACCTGTGTATAGTTTAGTGTGATTGACTGATTCTTGTCTCTTTATATCTTAAAGGTAGTATCATAATTTGGTTTTTATCAAAGACATTCAGATTCATGGGCAAAAATATCAAGGCAGATAAAGTAACAGTCATCTGTAAAATTTTCAATCTCATATACGGGCACAGTATTTTGTTTAAGTCTTTTCTCTGTTATGTTTGATCTTTTAAATGATCAGAAAGATTTTCGGTCGTTGTTTTACTCATTTCTGGATAAATACATTATTTGAGACAGACAAATTTGATCAGTATGTTTCTACCACCACCATCTTCATACCCTGTAACTTAAATGTAAATCTGTGAACATTTCTGTGTTTGTTTCTTACCAAAGTATGATACTACCTACCTAAGAATGTCTGAAAGATGTTTCATTTCTAATGAATACGGGGGATTCCAAAATAATGCAACGTCAATCATAATTCACGGAATTGGGCAACCCAATTGTGATTGGTCAACGCGTTGCAAACTCTTGGTGGCGCAATATTTTGGAATCGTCCGTATTGTAATTATAATACACGGGTTTACACTTCAAAAAGTGCGCATGCGTGGTAGTGCCTCGTTTTGAAGTCGCCATCAAAACCGCCGAAGTGTAAACCCGTGAATTGTCTTCGACAATGGACGGGTTTACACTTCGAAAAGTGCGCATGCGTGGAAGTGCCTCGTTTCGAAGTTGCGATCAAAATCTAAGATGGCTGGTTTTGATCGCGACTTCGAAACGAGGCACTACCACGCATGCGCTTTTTTAGAAGTGTAAACCCGTGTATTGTAATGCTTCAAGCATTTTAGTTTATTCCCATCATGCATTTGATGTCTATTGATATAGGTCAATGGCCGGGCCTCTGATCGGTAGCGCCCTCGTCGACAGAGTTGGATATGCGTATTCCTCGACATATTTAGGCGGCAGTTGTCTGGTTGTTATGATTGTCGTTTGCCTGTTTGGAGTTTGGGAGTACAGATGTGGTAAAGGGTAAGTCCCTCTAAGATCCAATCAATTAAAATACAAAATGTCACGACACGTGCTGTTAACGAGAATAAAATCTAGTTTAATCAAAAGTTACTTCATTAGTTCCATGTGTACATTGTGTCATATTGTACACAAACTTAATTCCTATGTTATTTTCAATCCATCCGTCAGCCTTCAGTGCAGTGATAAGTAAAGCGCCCTCTGCGGTGCAATTTTGGAATGTTTTCATTGTCTTTCTGGTTAGTAATACCGCACAGTGTTTAAGTAAATTTGTGACCCAATGGAGCGAAATGAGGTAAATCCCCCAAAAGTCCATTTCGAGTTATCGGCATCTGAAGTTGCCGAATCGCAAAAAATGACTCCAACAACGATTTTTACTTTTTTTTATTTTTGGATAGGAAAAGTATCAAAGATTCACAGTGTTGATAATTATGTCAAAGAAATGTTAGGAAATTGGGTAAAAAGAAGGTTTTCTAGAACATGTTTGCAGTGTGTTTCTGTCTTCTTTTACAAAAACTAAAGAAAATCTCTCAAAATTTGACGTTTTCACAGCGCGTATTCATACTGATCTGTTTACGTATGTGAGGTGTATGTGGTATCATTGGAACGAGCGTTGACTTGTCTTTCTATTAATAGCAATGACATCATTCCCAGGAACACCTTTACTCCATATCAATCCGCTGAAGTTTGTAAACAAAACATCGTAAGGGAAGTAAAATTACATCGTCTAGTTCGCGGCCAGGACCCGCGTCATTCAAATACATCTCTCTGATTGGACCGCTGCGCGTACTGTTTACCTAGATACGTGACGCGCACAGCGCTCGGCCAATCTCTGTGCGCGTAGAGCGCCACAGTCGCTAAGCGACATTCGTTCAGTGCGTGTACAGTGCGTGCCGTGTACATTGTGTATACACATGTGGGTGAACTGTATTCAATGTATACACTGTAGTGATGTATACGGTGTATACTACAGTAGAAAAGTGCCGTTCTAACACGACAACATTGCAATGTCTGCCGTGTTTATAGCGTTGGAATACAGTTCGGATTTGTAAGGTTACCCTAACTTTTGGGGTTCTTATAGACTTTCGAATTTTGAGTACAGTAATTGTCATTCTTATTTGTGTACTTTTGTCAAATTTCACGGCTTGTTTTGGCTTATAAACCAAGGGAAATGTATTGCTAACTACTGTATCGCTGCACAGATAACGTTGACAAAATCTCCCACGCTATTAAAATGAACAACTGGTTTGATGTTCCTGAAATGGTTCGGATCTAAATGACAAGGGTAAGAAAGATGTTCGGACTGCATGAAGTCATTTTTAAACTCATTATGTTCATGGAAACATCTTAACTTGCAATCACAGACCCTCGATAATCGGCAACGTTGATGTTATGATCTATTATTCGGACACAACGTAAAGCAGTCACCATGTGCTGACTGTAATCACTGCACGGTCACTGATGACGTTAACAAAAATTCCCACGCTAAAATCATGCTAAAATCAACAACTGGTTTGAAGTTTTCTGACATGGTTCGGAGCTAAATGAAAAAGTCAATCAAGATAAATGTTATGACAACATGAAAGTCATTTTTAGAATAATTATTTTCAAGGAAACATCTCTTCTTGCACAGTCACAGACCCCCGGCAAAGTTGCTGTTGTGATCCGTTATCCAACGTTAAACAGTCTGTCAATAGCTAGCACTGCGACACGCGCTATGTGTGTAAAATCTTTGTAGTAATTTTTCTCGAAAAGTATTTTCCGAGTCTGAGCATAGCGGTTTTCTCTTTATCGGGTCATAACTTTAGAATGGAATAAGATATGAAAATAACTTTGGTATCATTGGAAAGCCCATGCTCCTTCTAGTAGTGTATATAACTCAAAAAGTCAAATCTGGGGGATTTACCTCAATTTGCTGCATTGGGTCACATTTAGAAAGTAAAGAAGAATTTAATCGGACTTTGGTCTTTCTTAGGAGACGAACACCAAGGGCATGGCTATCGACGGAGGCCGAAACAAGACCACTGCTGAAAACTAGCGATGTCTGAAATGCGAAAATGATCATGGGTACGTGACGTGTGCGTGACGTCATCGATCATACATCAATGTGATGATCAAAAGGCTACTACAGGAAAACAAGTTGTTTCATTCGATGTTAGTCCCCGTTCCCCAGCCCTATTCTTTTATACGCATTTGTTGTGTTCCACCTTTGATCTTGCCAACCCCAGACCTCTCTTTCTCTGACCACACTTTTCTTGTCTACTCCCACTATCTCAATCCCCTCCCATTGTCCTGATCCTCGCATCCATTATTGTATGTGTATCTTTAATTGCATGTTCTTGTCCTCCTTGCAATTAGCCTTCGATAGGGATCCTGCTAGGATCAAAACGCGTCAATTTGAAGTTATATCCAGTAGACCTTTCCTGAAGTAGCTGTCAGAGAAGTTCTTGTTTTATTTTTAATATGTTGGCAATAGTCTGCATTTACAGGAATCAGAAATATTATAATCAGTAGCAAAAGGTAAAATATTAAAATAGTGTTTAATTGGGATTCTATGCCAACTGTTCATGATTTAATCCCTGGATTCAAGAATCGTTAAAAGTAATTTAATGTGTATGCAACTTTGTAAAACTAAATTGTGTACTAAATAAACTGACATCAAAAGGAAATGTTGCATCGCTTATTAAAACAGTCATTCGACTACGCGCCTTGTTATATTATATACCGTTGAATCGTGTTAAAGAGTAAAGATAACGTCACAATGTAGAATAGGGACGATACTGACATTCCCCCCCCCCCCCCTTCCCGAACTGACAATGCTGGCTATGCGCCTGGGTCTAGACTTGTACCAAGTCGGGTTTCGTATCAGCGCTGCATGTACAGTACTACCCTACGCACTAGCAAGTTGCTTGCACAAACGCGCCCTCTGTTGAATGGCAAAACACGACTTGTGGGATCTGCCACAAGTCTGTGCACGGCCTATGGTGCCCATCTACCGATTTCGGTAGCAGCCAATGACAATGCACCGTTCAATAAATTTGAATTTTTGACATCAATATGCATACAAATCTTTTTTAAAACATGAATATTGAAACATACGTGACGTCGTGCAGCTCAGATTTAAAAATATAAACAAACATGGCGAGTTCGCCGGTGAAATATGTTGGACGGGTTTGTTTGGTTTGTGACCGTGAACTAATTTGTTACAAAAAGGATTATAGTATCCACCGTGGAGATTTTAAAGAAAGGATTTGTATGGTCTTAGGACGGAGTATAGATGATGATTTGACGGAAAAAACGACAGAATATGTGGACCATGCGCTATATATAGGCTAATGTGATTGGTTAACAGTAGAAACACAATAATGCATATTCAATATATTGCATATGCATTATGAATAACTACATAAAACGATGCTGGGGGTCTACTGGCAGATCCCACAAGTCGAGTATACACGGGTTTACACTTCTAAAAGTGCGCATGCGTGATAGTGCCTCGTTTCGAAGTCGCGATCAAAACCGCCGAAGTGTAAACCCGTGTATTGTCTTCGACAATGGATGGGTTTACACTTCGGAAAGTGCGCATGCGTGGAAGTGCCTCGTTTTGAAGTTGCGATCAAAATCTTAGATGGCCGCCATGGTGTAAACCCGTGTATTGTGAGAAATGGAGTAGCTGCGGACAACAGAGGGCGCGCTTGTGCAAGCAACTCGCTAGCGTAGTACTGTAGCGCTGATAAGAAACCGCACTTGGTACAAGTCTAGCCTGGGTCCTGGAGAATGCTACTCCAGCAAATCAATGTCCAACTCTGAAGTCACAGAAGTCAACTCCACAAAACACTTCGTAGTTCCTGAGATTTACTAACCTCCCATGTTGCTTGGAACTAACTAATGTCTCGACCACGGAGGAACTTAACTGCAACTTGACGATATTCACTTCTCGGCAGTTACATATAAATGCAGACCTTATCTAAAAGCAGTATTGCTACGCTACTACCGATGGTGGAAACAAACCGTTACAATTCGACCGCGTGAAATTGTGTTTTTATCAAGAAATAAGTAAAAGCAACAACTGGAAATATTGTTGATCTTTAAAAGATCACAAATAACGGTAACAATATAAGGCGCATTCCGTTGGCGTTTCGGCTGTTTTCTCAAAACGTAGGCACGGTATGGGACCGGAAATGTCGCATAATTATGACTTTTACTCTATCTTTTTTGAAATTGTGTGTCCATGAATCTGCATTTCTTTGACAAAAAAAAAACCTATGATATTACCTTAAAGCAATTTGCGGTGCTTAAGTTAAGCAGCTTGATGGAATTGGCCCAAACTCGACGGGTTGCTCATTTGGACCATGCCCGAGTAGCGCGAAATGTGGCATCGAGTTATAATCGAACGCAGTCGCACCTCCAAACAAGAGCGAGGCAGAACAAATCGAACGCGCTACAAAATTCCCCATAGGCAACCACATCGATCATACTAGACGGTAGCTTCCTGTATACAGTACACTATTTGACATTGTTCGTTATATGGTGGGTATATTTAACCGAGGACATTGACAAAGTTCAGTGCACACGGGGTCAGTTGTCATTGTATGGAAATATTTCCTTATCATAATGTAGTGGTAGGTTTGTTTGAATAGACCCTACGAGTATTACAAAGGTCAGTTCCATAGGATTTGAGTGTGCACAGGAAGTCAAATGTGTTCTATGTATTGTATACATGTTGCCTATCAGGAAATGGTATTAAATGCATATTGATAAGTTTGTTAGAGTTATCCTGTAATAAGGTAGTCATTCTATGCATCATGTGCGGGATATGGGCCCTTTTTGGCTGCGACCAAGACGTGTCCAAGCATTGTAATAGCGCTCTGAAGATAGCACACCGTGGTCCGGACTCGTTCCGTATAGAGAACATCAACCACTACAACAACTGCTGCCTGGCGTTTCACCGATTAGTCATTGTAGACGATGTGTTTGGTATGCAGCCAATGCGAATCCAGAGCCATCCTCACATTTATCTCCTGTACAACGGAGAGATCTACAACTACCTCAAAGTAAGTATTAAGTCAGCTCAAATGAGGAATGTGCTTAAGTATTTCCAGCTTCCCCTCGCTATTCAGCGTCCTGGCATGCAAAATCAAAACCCCAGTGCGCCAACATTGGATTGAAATGCATTATGCAATCATCTCAACCAGGTAAGCCTAGTGATCAGTTAAATAAGCCTTATTAATTTTGTAAGGAACTATTTTGATGACCCTTTATCGACTCGATAGTGAGCTACATACAAGTTGGTGAGGAGACTAGATAAATACGTATTTATTATTACATTGTATTTATCTTTTTTACCTGACAGGTCAAGGAGCAATTTGACTACAAATATATGACCAACTGTGATGGAGAGTCTATCATTCACCTGTACGCTCAGGGAGGGGCGGAGTTTGCCGCCTCCATGCTGGATGGAGTCTTTGCATTCTGTTTGCTAGACACGGCCGCAAAGAAGGTATAATTATAATAGTTATAATAAAATGATAATAATTCATTATTTCTGTTCTCTTCACATAACAATGATCAAAAACGCATTACAATAAAAAAAAATACAGTAACCAAGAACATGAATTCTGAAGAGAGAAAAGCCACATGTGTGAGACGGGTTGCTGCGGGCAGACTTTGTCCAAACAGCGGTATGGGGATATAACTATCCCGTCAGCAAGTTAATAATGGGAGACTTTTGGAGTGTCGGTCTTGAGTCAACAATGCACGCGCAAGCACGCGCAATACAACGCGCGCTTGCTAACAATTGCGCAAGCATGGTTTGAGCGTGCGCTGTTGACTCAAGACCGAATCTCCAAAAGTCTCCCATTACATGTACGTAAGCATTACCGTGCTGTCATCGGTAATGCCTTACTTCTCTAACCCTATAGCTACGTAATTAAACCACCTTCCAAGGCCGACCCTACAAGTATAGACAGAGACAATAATGTCAAAACACACATTACCTAACAAAGTCAACACAGAAGTTGCTCTTCGAAAGCACTGTTTGTATATAAGGAGAACTGCACCTAGGTAGTGGGCCTCTTTAAAACCTCTGGTTTGAATATAATGTTAAAACAAATCCAGATAATATGATAAAGTGATTACATTCAGCCATGCAATTTTGTTTTGTTTTTGCAGGTTTTTCTTGGGCGCGACACTTACGGTGTTCGTCCCATGTTCCGATTATTGAAAGATGACGGTCTCCTTGCTGTGTGCTCCGAGGTTAAAGGTCAGTCATTCAGAGCGGTATACCTTTCAGGATTTTACTTGAGACTTAAACGGCTTCCTGGAATAATGTATTTTTCTGTGAAATACACCTGTCTGAAATGCTGTTGTTATTAATGGACCTGTAATGGGAAAACTCAGTGAATGGATCAGCTGATCAATTCCACTTAATCAAACACAATGGGAAGGAGTACAAAATGGCAACTAAAGACGCAAATTGCCATTCAGTGTGTTCTCCCTCAAATGAAAGTTTAATGAGATATTCTATGATGCATTGAAACAGTTGACGAATTAAAATAATGTTGTCTTTCAATAATGCATCCTCACGAATATTGCCATTAAGTTTGAGAAGTTCTTTTGTCAAATTCAGGTTTGTCCAAGTCCCTAGCACTTCTTAGTTTCGTGTATGTGACCTAACGATCACCTAACCTTGTGACCACTTCATGATGCAAATAAAAATTGTATTATTTATCATTTACTAAAACCATTAAACCGACACCCAAAACCACAGGACTGCTTGAACTGTCCCAAGGGGATGACGACCACAGCACGGATATTATTCCTTTCCCACCGGGTAACGTTGAAAGCTACAATCTTGCCACCTCTGGCAAAGTAACACTGAATGAGCGCATCGAGTTCCACAGCATAGAGAAGAGGCCCATGTGGTCTGACATCCCATTAGCTAAACAGCCAATTGGTAAAAGCAAAGGACCGTTTTTCCTTATTATATCACATTGTTGCCTCTTTAAAAAGGTTTTATACATAAATAATAAGTGGCATACTTTGTAAGCCAATTGTCAGTGGCAGTTATGCATAATTGTTTATGTATCCAACATTTTGGATAGTCTAATGTAAAAACTCTCTGTAAACTAGCCTTAACATCTGAACAGCGCCCTCATGGGGTTTTGCAAATTATAAACTTAGTAAAACTCACACCAACCCATTACAAGTATGCAATTTTATGGCATTGATTTTTCCCTGAAGGACAGGATATCCATGAAAATGTGCGGGTTCTACTCACCGATGCAGTGAGGAAACGACTGATGACCCATCGTCACATCGGATGCCTTCTGTCAGGTAAGAACAGTGCACTGCCTGTATTAACACAACGACACAAATTAAAACGCACCAAATATGTTGTCGTTGGATGGATCCTTCTTGGTCAACCCAGGGAAAGTAAATACATCTTACTGCTGGTTGCATTTGAAGTCACTCCATCCACTCAGGAGAAAAACAATCACAGTTCCTTTTCCAAAGAAACAGTAGAAGGGTTATATAGTAAAGGGAAATCATAATGTCAGCAATGAGCCACAAATTATAACAAACACAATATAAAAACATGTCACGTCGCTGGTCAATGCATCGTAGGCAAACGGGCAGACAGCAAGTTCATAATATTATGTATGTATGAATTGCCCTGGTATTCCGCAGGTGGTCTAGACTCCAGCTTGATAGCAGCCTTGGTTGTGAAACTGACCCAAGAATCTGGTATGCAGTATCCCATTCAGACCTACTGTATTGGCATGGAGGGAAGCACCGATATTATTGCAGCACGAAAGGTATAGAGCAGAGCCCATGCATTGTTCTGTTTTTATAGAACTTGTAAGTACAGACTTCCAGTCATAGCATGGATGAAGGAAGAGAAGGAGTTAAAACGACCATGAGATCAAAGAAAAAAGGCGTCTCACCGCAGTCGTAAAAACAAATAGCATAATGAAGGGTCAACAACCGAAAATTCCGATTTCTCAATTGTCCCCCAAAAGTTGCTCCGCGCTGGTCCACATTATAAATTGTACGAATGCGATGTCGGAAAGACACCGAGTAAATCCTTGTAATTTTCCATAAGCCAAAATCAGCCCAAACCCTTCAAATTCATCAAAATATGTATCCATGTTTCATGTACAATCACAACTCACTGAACGTATTGAGTGCGCAAACAATTCGTTTCTCCAATGAGCAGTGTGAGCGGTGATCTGCTCTATGCAATGAGAGATCTTATTGCGGTGGCATAGCTGTCGCGTGCCTTTACTGCTTATCTCCAAGATCACTAATTGGTTAGTAAAAACCCATAGGCATAGTAAGATGTGTGGGTGGAATAGAAGAATATAAGCCATAGAAGCAAGCAATCAAGCAGCGTCCATTAGGCAATATTTGTGCAACGTCCGATACTATTTACTAACTACAAGTATGGAAGTAGCATATTTCGATAATTCATTTGTCTATGAAATCACTACGTAAAACCCATAATGTGAACACTTGAAACCTCGGCCGACATGAATAATATTATCAATTATAGTGAAAATGGAGTCAGGTTGGCGAAGTGGACCAGGTTCAAGTCCGGCTCGGTTCACAAGTGGTTTGGGTTTTCAGTCCCTGCTTGATTCTGTGGGTTTTACCTAGAATATTACTCTGGGATTTTCCTCCCCCCTCTGAAACTGTATCTTCTTCTCATTATCTTTCCATAACGTGTTTCACAATGCTTGCGAGCTGCAGTGCCTTGGGCACGTTTGGGGAATCCTTGGTGTCATTATCATAAATAAATAATAATAATGATAATAACTTAAAGTGTTTTATTTTAGCAACATGAACCAAGTTGTTGAGGGTCCGTTTTCATAATGAAACCACCGGTAGAAACAGCGGTACCGGAGTGGGTGCTCTTCTGAATGAAAATCCGAGCAGCTTGAATAATTGCATATGCAGGAGGTCAAATCGGGAGCGAGGAACTCATTAACTTTGAGTGCATTCGTCCCTCAAGTCGGCACCAGTCAACCTCCTTGTTTTGTGCAGTAGAACACGACCAATCCCAGTAAGGACTGACCCGTGTTAGCTAAACGAATGCACCGTTTTAGGATGATGACTCGTTACAGGAATGACTGGCTCACATCTATGGAGGCCCTAATGTGTCATTTCTCGTGTCATTTCTGAGTCTACATGTATCCCTCCTGCTGACTCCAAGAATTCTTATGAGGCAGGATATTTCAAAGGTATTTAACTTCACTAGACATGACTTAGATGTCATTTCGTTTAACAAGTAATAATTGGCACCTATCCGTTGTTTCTTTGTTCTTCTTCTCGATGTCCCATTCATGTAGGTGGCAGCATACATTGGCAGTGAACACCATGAGGTCTTCTTCACGGCAGAGGAAGGTATCGCTGCCCTAGAAGAGGTCATCTATTCCCTGGAATGCTATGACGTCGCAACAATCAGAGCTTCAGTTGGTACGTACATAATTATACGCTTTGCCCTCGAAATCATGATGGATTTTTGTTTTCAATGCAATTTGTATTCATCTTCCAACTAAGAATCAAGACAAAAGAGAAACAAATGCCCGCAGTGTGCACAAATTAGAGTTTTAATAATAAAAAGACATAGTTCAGAGAAATCTTAACTTACTTAACTTTCTATAAGCTGTAATCAGTCGAGGCATCTCTGTGAAATTGGCTTCTTAATCCCTTTATGATCAGGATTTATGTTTACCTGTTACAGCAGTTAGAGGGTTGGAGTACCACAGTAACATGGTGTGTTACTATTCACGCGTATACAAAAATGTAGTACGGTGTAGAAAGTACTGTAATGTCCATCATCTGGAGGTTGTGTGATCAGGCCTACTTCTATGACCCCCATTACGTACTTTCTTTCTTCTGATTCATAAGTCAGTTCATGGTTACTTTGATTGATATTGTGGAAGAATGCTATCTTATGAATAGTGTTTGATATCTCGGAACAGCTCTGTTACGTGTTTGTCCACGGACACTTAAATGTCTAGTTTTATTTTGTTGCTGCACGAACAAGACAAAATTTGGTTCTCTTCAATGTTGCAGGCATGTACTTGGTTTCCCGCTACATCCGCAAAGAGACGGACCGAGTGGTGATCTTCTCGGGTGAGGGTTCGGACGAGCTGGCCCAAGGATACATGCACTTCCACCAGCAGCCTTCGACCAAGGAGGGAGATGAGGAAAGTCGACGCCTCCTCAAGGACTTGTACCTCTACGATGTTCTGAGGTGCGATCGAACTCTTGCGGCACACGGGTACGTCAGAAGTATTGCCGGGCTCCCCTTTTATAAATATTCCTCTAACCATGCTCTAAACTAGCCATTTCTAGATGCGGTTCAACGAGTCAACGGTATGTGTAAAAGTAATTTGATTTAACAGATCAGACAAGTTTCTAGAATTCCGCTATGTAACATGTAGAAGAAGATATGGTGATGGTTTAGGGTGATTTCATCTCTGATCAACATTATTAAATATCCACCCAGCCTAGAGTTGAGAGTGCCAATACTGGATCACCTCTTCACTTCCTACTACCTGTCGATCCCTGCTGACATGAGATGCCCCCAGCAGGGTATTGAGAAGTACCTACTACGGAAGGCTTTCGACGGCACTGGACTTCTGCCCTCAGAGATCATCTGGAGGCCCAAAGAAGGCTTCAGCGACGGAGTGTCATCCATCAAGAAGTCATGGTTTGAGTGTCTGCATGAGTTCATATGCCAAGAGGTAAAGTAAACGACGTCCAAATGTATAGTACGCTGACCAAAGCATCAAACCCTGTCAATCTGGCCTCATGGCCATGCTCCTTCAAATCGATAGGCTGAGACTTAATAAGCAACCTCTGTCTTTAAATCAATGTTGTCCCTTCCGGGAAAATCAGGTTTGTATTTTTTTGAAAAAAATAACTTCTTGTGCTGAGCACAGGAGCTTCACGACATTGAATCGTGCAACACGTTGGAAAATGTGCAAAGTAACTTGTTGAATAATATTTTAAGTTTCCATGTGGTGCTTTGTGCCAAATACTGGCAGAGAATATCTAGAGTCATAAATGAGGACCCTACCACTGCATGCCCCCATTACTGTATCTCTGTGACTCCGTTCTTTGTACAAGGTGGATGACTCCATGATGAAGACTGCACCAAAGCTGTTCCCCTTCAACACGCCCAAGACCAAGGAGGCATTCTACTATCGTCAGATCTTTGAGAAGCATTTCAGAGGACATTCCAATCTGACCCCGTACATATGGCTGCCCAAGTGGTGTGGTAACATTGACAACCCCTCGGGAAGAGTTCTCAAACATTACAGGGAATCCTTCGTGGATTGACAGCAGGAGGACATCCAAGCATGATGAGGCCTGACGACCTTCCTTGTTACCTTTATGCACATTCAAATGATCTGAGCGTTTTACATGGCTTAGGGTTTCATAGTAAAATATTTAGAACGACAGTTTATTACAATTAAGAGATTGAAATTATCACAGTAAGACAATCATTATGTTTGTAAGATCCCTTTTAATTCTTGTTTTATGTGCAGCCAATAAGCAGAGCATCTTCCCAAGAGGGAATTACCTATATAGCAAACCCCGCTGGAGAACCTCATAGTGGAGGCAATGACTAAAAGTAACATAACATTTTGGTAATGCAGTAATGAACACCTGTCACTCTGGTGAAACTTTAATATCGTCTATTCCAACGGAAAACCTTTGAAACGAAAACTTGTTCATTAAAAGGAGTGTAAATCTTACCAGCTCAACCAAAGTAGTTCCGTAGTTACTACTGTTATTATAGTACGTAGTTACCATATGTGTATGTGTTAAGTATTTATGCATAGGACGGAGTTGGCGTAGTTCGACCTTAGAGGTTGCTGTAGACAATTTAAGAGAAAGGGTGTATTTATATCGTCGCAGGGAGGACCGTAAAGGTTGCTGCAGACCGTTTAAGACAAAGTGTGAGTGCTGTCCTGTGACCTCTACCAATCATGTATTATACCTTTAAGAAGGGATCGGCTTATCGGGGAATATGATAATAATAATAATAATAATAATAATAATAACTCTTTTTACTATGTTAGGGTGACAGGTGGAAATATTGCTCGTTAAGGTGACACTTATAAGGCGCCGGTATCCGCCATGATTGACGCTCATGGCGCACAATACACAAAATTACAATGCAAAACATAACAGGAAATTAATAATCATTAACAAAAATAACAATATAGGTAGGGAAAAGGGATGGAAATAGAAGATCCACTGAATATGGATATGGGGCAAATAGAAAAGGGCATAATACAGAAGAGGTAACACGGGAGAAAGGGGTGCGTTTTTAGAAAAGCTGGGGAGGAGAAGAAACATGTTTATATAATCGCTGTTCTGCTTGCTATATTAAAGCCACGGCAGTGCGTTTGTAGAGGTGTGGGAAATCGAAAACGATATACGAAATCCCTTTTACATCCGTGACAATTCAACAAAATGAAATTTATCAAGCAAATTTATTAAGTATAAATTACTTCTAAAATGGAAACACGGACTTGACACGTAATTATGGGTTACCAGAGGGATAGTGTATGCTGTATGTGCGTGCATGTACCGCACACACGAGCATTTCGGTTGACAAAATATGGATCCCGCATAATAAGAGGCCCCGCTTAATACGAGCATTTTCGGTAAGTCTCGGCGACCTCGTATAAACGAGGTTCGACTGTATAGTGGTAGACACGGAGAATGACAAGGCAGAAATTGGTGTTGACTTTTCAAAAATTGTACATGTTTACGCACGAATCGGGAAATAGTCGTGCTTTTGTCGTGTCTATACACGCATTTGAGTTGAAGGCACCCCGCTGCAATTTGTTTTTGTTTCGAGCCAAAAAGCTTCTGCTTCATGACATGGAACACTCAATTTCTACACTATACTGGAGTATAAGGTTGGAACTCAATGCATAATTAGCCCACCCGAACTGATTTACATATTGTTGTCATATTGTTGCCATGGAAAACACAAGCGGTATTCTAATAAGCAATATAGCAATGCCTTTGTAACTGACCGATCTCACGGAAGTTGAAGCTTGTCTCGATTCATAGCGTCACGGAATCGTTTCCAGTCATTCTAAAGTCTTTTCCTTTAAGCAGGCTAGGAACCACATCGCCAGCAGAAAAATTTGAAACTATCGCCTAAAATTTGTTGTTTCGGGTCGTAGACGATGCGGACCTCCAGTATTAGTCTGGTTGTTATCTTGCCACTCGGTTTAGCAGTCATTGTTTCTTTGCTGCGAGTCAGAGGGGAATTTTGCGGTGCCATGACCACTGCCGTACCAGGGGACGATCGAGCCTCGGTACATGCAAAGGCATTCGCCAATTTTAGAAAGAAATGTCGGGCAAAGACAAAACGTAAGTGAAAATTTCGAATTTAATCAAACTTAAGAGGAATTGTATATTACCCGGACCTGAAAGCCTACAGTATACATTGATTTAATATGATTACTATCGGTATAGTTTTCATCAGCAATGTCTTAATCTGATTTTGTTCGCAGCATTAAAAATTTAAAATTGTGGAAACATAAACGAATTCATGATCAGTAAGACAATTATAGGAACCTTTTTTTTGTTGTTATATCCAAAACGAAATTTGAAACCCCATTTTGACGAAATTTTTAGTGTTTTGAGAATTACGGAGGAAATTCCTTTTTTTCGATCTGTTTAATTTCTTTGTCATTTATTTTGTTTCTTCAAAAAAGTATTCGTCAGCGTTGATTCATACGACCAATTATTTGATGGCCACAAGCTCATACCTTTCTGCCACAAGCTATTATTTGGTGGCCATTAGCTATTACCATTTGGTGACAAGCTATTATTCGGTGGCCACAAGCTATTAACTTTCGGCCACAAGCTATTATTTGGTGGACACTTGCTATTACCTTTCGGGGACAAGCTATTATTTGGTGGCCACAAGCTATTTCCTTTCGGCCACAAGCTATTATGTTGTGGCCACTAGCTATTACATTTCGGTAACAAGCTATTAATAATAATAATAATAAACGCATTTATTGCGCGCTTTTTCTTAAAGTTACAAAGCGCGGGCTACAACGTTATCGGATTGCCGGTATTCATCGGCGCCGATCGGCTGCCAGCAATACCGGTAATCCATTATGATTACGGAGCCTGAGGTCTAAATTGCTTGGTTTTTATGGAGGGAGGACAACCGGAGATCCCGGAGAAAAACCCTCGTAGCATAGGAGAGAACCAACGCACAACTCTACTCACATATGACCCAAGCCGGGATCGAACCCGGGCCACATTGGTGAGAGGTGAGTGCCTAAAGCACTTGCCACCTATGCCCCCATAGGTGGCATGGTGGCAACAAGCTGTTACATTTTGGCAACAAGCTGTTACATGGTGGCAACAAGCTTTGACACGGTGGCAACAAGCTATTACATGTTTTAATTCCGTTTAGGGAAGACATCGAAATCTAACATGCGGCTGGACCATGTGGGCGTGCGCGGGCCCACGCGGGCCCTTCCTTTTGGAAAGTAAGCCATTCATTATCTACAGGTCAGTGCACATGCCGGCTTTCGTCACCAGCATATTCATGATCTGAGCTTGAGTTGGCCGGTCGTGCTGGCTGAACAATGAACCAATTTGCAGCTGGGTAATCCCCAGCTAATCCGCTGCAAGTGGACAAAAGGATGACAAGCGCCTTTGTGTTTGGAGTTCAAGAAGGGTTGCGGCTTTGAAAAAAAAAGTGTACCATCACTATGAAAAAATATACTAGGTAGTATGTTTGACTGTTTTGTCATCATTCGCTGTCAGACGTTTCTAATTATTATTGGTAGTTTCTTGTTTCTTTTTATTTAGATGCGCCTGACGGTCGGCAGTAGCAATGTTTCAACTTGGAAGAGTTAGTCATTTTATCTCAGAGAACGAAAAAGACTATTGACTACCTGCTGATATAATGTGTTCATTGTACCCCCAAATCTATGATTGCTCTCTTTATTTCATTTTCAAAGACCAAACCTATAATCGACAATCAAAATTAAAACTTATAATCCTTTGACAGCCCGTGAGAAATAATAAATCAGCTTATTTAACTAGTACATGTACATGTATTTCGTTATGAAAAAACCTGCACGGATTGACAACTCCAAGTATGTGCTCTTCATTGATTTTTAAGACTGAAGTGGCCGTACTATAATCCCATAATCTCTTAACAATAGAGCGTGAACAAATCCTCCCTGGCTAATGTGCAGCGTGTTGGCCATTGAAACCTATTTCCATTGTGCCCAAGCGGCCATTTTTAATGAGCAGTTCCAGCCCAGAGATTGACCTTTTGTAACAATAGATTATTCATGGGCTAGCTTCTCCCATTCATGGGTTCCAGAGACTGGCCAGCCGCTTGGGCAAGCGAGGGCCCAGGCGGTCCAACCGCGTGTTAGATTTCGATGTCTTCCCTTAGCTAACACGGGTCGACACCAGTCAACCTAGTCCCCATTCTCTCGCTTGTTTGTGCAGTATAGCACGACCATTCCAATTAAGGGCTGACCCGTGTTGGCTAAACGAATGCACCCTGCATGATGGCAACAAGCTATAACATGGTGAAAATTAAGCTATTACATGGTGGCAACAAGCTATGCTATTACACGATGGCAACAAGCTATTACATGGTGGCAACAAGCTGTTACACGGTGGCAACAAGCTATGCTATTACACGATGGCAACAAGCTATGCTATTACACGATGGCAACAAGCTATTACATGGTGGCAACAAGCTATTACATTGTGGCAAGAAGCTAATACATGATGGCAACAAGCTATTACATGGTGGCAACGAACTGTTACATGGTGGCAACAAGCTAATACATGATGGCAACAAGCTATTACACGGGGGCAACAAGCTATAATATTGTGGCAACAAACTATTACATGATGGCGACCAGCTATTACACGGTGGTAAAAAGCTATTACATTGTGGCAACAAGCTATTACATTGTGGCAACAAGCTATTAAATGGTGGCAACAAGCTATTACATGGTGACAATAAAGCTATTACACGATGGCAACAAGCTATTACATGATGACAACAAGCTGTTTCATGGTGGCAACAAGCTATTACATGGTGGCAACAAGCTACTACGTAATTTAATTCCGTTTAGCTAACACGAGTCGACACCAGTCAACCTAGTCCCCATTCTCTCGCTTGTTTTGTGCAGTATAGCACGACCATTCCTATTAAGGGCTGACCGTTGTTAGCTAAACGAATTCACCCTTCATGATGGCAACAAGCTATTACATGGTGGCAACAAGCTATTACATGGAGAAAACAACTTGAATACATTGTAAAAGCTTCGATCTCGGGCAGAATTGATTTGATTACCAATACAGTGACTATATAATTTGGTTTTGTTTGTCCTAATACATTACGAGTCATGGCGGTATTAAGCAGTTTGATCCATTCACTAAATACATGATTCCATGACTTTATCGGTCATTTGCATTATTCCTTTAAACAATTCGCTGTCAATAATGAGACAAACGCCACTTAGGGTAAATGACTATAATGACTATGATAAAGATAATGCTCTGTGACATACATAGGAGTTGTCATCTCCCTTGAAGGAACATTTACCTGGCAAAGAGTTTCAAAGAGATACCCCAAAACAAAGGGGAAACAACGTCATCAGAACAGAGTCTTTCAGAATCAATCAGAAATAAATATTTATATGCAGCAGTAAATGGAGGTGACAATGTCCTTTTGTAATGAAGGGAACGAAGACGTTTGTACATTCTAAAGAACACATCGAAATTGTGCGCAAAACACCACGGCAACCTAAAGTGATGTGTATATTAACCATTATATTTCCCGCGCTAGGCGATCTATAAAAAGCAATAGCAATATTACCGAACCACCCGGTCTACTGAGAGTGCGTGTCTAATAATAACATACAATAATGGCCCTTGTAATCATTCTGCAGAATGCTTATTTAAACAGACAAGGACACTCATATTTATTCAAATTGAACCAAGACAATTGTGAGTTGCCATTGACAACCATGGGTGGAGTGATAATAGCAGCAACAATATAACCTACTGCCTACTTGTTGGTATATATGCTTTGTATGATTTTGGGCCAGCCTGACTCGAGAAAAAGAGAGAAATTATGTACATTTTACAATGTAGTGAAAGTATACAAGTTTTTGTTTTCTACTTTGACAAAACTTCCGTCGGAGATTAACATAAAAAAAAATAATAATACCAAAAAATAAATAAATAAACTAGAGATTGTGTCTGTTGAAAACAGAACACAAGGCTTTTCCGATTAATGATATTAAAATAAATTGTCAACACCTTTAACACATAAAGACATTGGATTAAGATATTTAATTAAGCCTACTTTTAATATTCTTCGTCATTTTTCTGTCACAAATGAAAGACTTTGCCTTACAATGACTTTTGGTGAAAGAATTATGATCAGAGCTCTTACCACTTTTAAATGAGGAGCTACTTCCTGTTTGACCGAAAAGTAGAGGTCGCAGAGGTCAAGCAATGTGTCACAAAGAAAGACCTTGCCTTACAATTACTTTTGGTGAAAGAATCATGATCCTAGCTCTTACCACTTTTAAATGAGGAGCTACTTCCTGTTTGACCGGAAGTAGAGGTCACATGGGTCAAGCAATGAAAAACAAAATAAAGACCTTGCCTAACATTAACTTTTGGTGAAAGAATTATGATCATAGCTCTGACCACTTTTAAATGAGGAGCTACTTCCTGTTTGACCGGAAGTAGAGGTCACAGAGGTCAACCTATGTATCTCAAAGAAAGACCTTGCCTAACATTCACTTTTGGTGATAGAATCATGATCCTAGCTCTTACCACCTTTAAATGAGGAGCTACTTGCTGTTTGACCGGAAGTAGAGGTCACAGAGGTCAATCAGTGTGTCACAAAGAAAGAGCCTGCCTAACAATCACTTTTGGTAAAAGAATCAACTTAATATCTCAAACCGTTTATTTTTTGTTGATTTTTGAAGATTTTGATTTTTAAATTCGAATCGCTCGTCACATGACACCTGATGACGTCATCATGGCGAAAAGTTTCGGGAGACAACTATCCTATATGGACTTCCTTCAGACCAAGTTTGGTTAAGATCGGCAGGTTCAAAGTGACCAAAGTGGGGTATAGAAAACCCCTGTGTAAAGTCTATGGGATTTTGGCAGAAGAAGAAGAGGAGGAGGAAGAAGGAAAAAAAAACAGAACAAAAACAAAGGCTTTTCGCTTCCGCGAAAAAGCAAATAAAGGCTTTTCCGATTGAAATCGGAAAAGCCGAAAAGGCTAGTTCGAAGGAATGAATTGTCCTTTTCTCAGAAGTTTCAACAACACATTTTTCTTCCTTGTTAGTGGGACCAAGATGGCCGCGAGGAGTCTTTGGTTTACCGATGCCAACCAGCGGTTGTCCGACTGGCTCTGCGTTCACCTGGCAAACCGGTTTTCGTTATCACGACACGGAGGATGGCAACGCAAACAATGATTGGTCCGAGGAATTGCATCTTGAGGGTGAATATGGTAACAATAACATGGAGCAACACTTCTGCATGAAGACTGCAGAACGTGTAGTTGGTGGCGACGATAAGGAATGGCCGAATGGGCAATACTGCGTCTTCAAGTACGGAGACAACTGCCCAAGTGGTACGTGTCTGCTGGTGTTTGATTCAAGAAGATTGGGATTGGAATGGGGTAGGGTGGGGGTGAGGTGGCTCTGAGGTGGGGTGGGATGGGATGGAATCGAATGGGATTTTCAGTAAAAGCGAAATAGATGATGCCAAATATCACTCTATTTCTTTCTGGTGATTTGTTGTCTCACAGGTATGTCATCTGGATCCATCTTTTGGGATGATGAGAACGATAACCATAACACAGTCAGTGGCATCGTGCCATCGGGAGTGTACGACCATAACACTCTCATCCACTTCTGCTGCATGATAGACGGTGTGGCATCCGATCCGATCACCTTACCAACAAGCAGCCCGTTCTATCTATTCGCCTACACCGCACAGTGTCAGGAGGTGGTAGGTATGACTGTTACCCTGGAGTGGTTCAAATGGGATGACGAAGATTCTAACAATGAAAACTACGGCATTGGGAGTCACCCCTATGATACTGGAACCAATGATCACAAACTGCATTTCTGCTATTACCAAAAGGTTTTTACTTAAGGAGAAGGCAGATGTGTATCAGAGATATACAAAAATGCTGTTAAAATGAATAAGGATATGGATATCGCAAACGAAAATAATTTATATCGATGTTTTAAAAATTTCAAAATATTTAATTCGACAAAGCTTTATTTTACCGATTTTAGAAATTAATGTATAAAGTGTACTTTAGGGATGTCGTCAAATTTAATGAATGAAATGAAATTTTAGTTAAAAACATATTACGACTTAGATCAATGTTATGCTTTTGCTTGTTGTTTTAAATTTCATTATGATATTGTTTATCCTACAAAGGCAATTGACATTTCGGTACAATTTATGGCTTGATTGCTCACTTGGTATAAAGCACCTACCAGGTATTCTAGAAGCTGCACGTTCGAATCCCGTTTCATTTGCTTTTCGTTATTAAGCCTTACGTATAAGATTCTTTCAAAAGACTGATATGTAGAACTGAACAAGTCACCTCAAAGTTAAAGACTTCTATTTTTTGGGGAGTGGGGGAAGAGGGCTAAAAGATATACTTTGGGGGCTTTACCTTTTTTTAAATGGCTTCTGATATGTCTTGTTAGCAGTAGAAATGCATGCACCTTCATGTATAATAGGCACTTAATAACTGAAAAGATCCATTATTTCCAATTCTCCGTTTTATTGCATTCTTTTTATTTATTTATTTATTTCATATTTATTTATTTATTTATTTATTATTATTTTTTTTGGAGGCAGCCTAGAAAGACACATGTTTAGTTTGTGGGGCTCAAGCCGAGCCCCCCACCCCTTCAAGGCTTAAAGTTGGAGTCCAATTCCAGGGTACATCCACTGTAATGTAAATGTACATGTACCCATGCATTATAACAAAAACTCAGATGTCCGATTGAGCTCAATTGTTCACAGGTTAATCATGTCATGTACATGTTTGATCAGACAAAGTATGAGTGCTGTCCTGTGACCTTTACCAATCATGTATTGTACCTTTAAGAATTGTACCTTTAAGAAGGGATGGGCTTATCAGGGAATATGATGAGGTAGGGAAAAGGGATGGAAAGAGAAGATCCACTGAATATAGATATGGGGCAAATACAAAAGGACATAATACAGAAGAGGTAACACGGGAGAAAGGGGGTGCGTTGTTAGAAAAGCTGGGGAGGAGAAGAAACATGTTTATATAGTCGTTGTTCTGATTGCTACATTAAAGGATGGCAGTGCGTTTATAGAAGTGCGGAAATCCAAAACGATTTATAGTGGTAGACACGGAGAATGGCAAGGCAGAAATTAGTGTTGACTTTTCAAACATTGTGCATGTTTATGCATGGTCGATATTAATATCCCGATTTGTTTGCAAAACAAATACTCAATTGTATTTGTATTGTATAAGATGGCTCTTCCTACTTTCCCTTTGCTTGCATTACAAATACAAATAAAATCGGGTACATTTACTTTATATTCCTGGGATGTTTTGCAAGACAGAGCATCCATTATCTCTGTAATTGTGCAATATACATATCATTATAAAACTCAGTCGGGAGGCTTATCGGTACTATCATACTTTGGATATACAACGAAGCATAAATCTTCACTGATTTAACCATATAACTTATATATTATGGTGATTTTAGAACTTACTGTTGATATGTTCTGCCTAAAATGCTGTATCTATCCAGAAAAGAGTGAAACCAAATTCAGTCGGTACAGCCATGGAGGAATTCCAATGGTACAACCACCGCGAAGAGCAGCAGCAATATATCCCAAAGTATTCTTATTATAACCCGACTTGTATGAAAAAAAAAACATCAGCATCATTTGTGTACTTTCTTGCAGACCTATATTTTATGTGATATAGGGACTAATTCATCAAGATTACCAAAATTATAAGATGAATTTCACTTTTACTGGCATTATATGAGCCCCCACGTTGATATACCTTTTTGTATGTCGTTTGGTCAGTTTTGTAGAAAGTGAGGTTTATAATTATATGTAGGCCTACATCATAAATACAGTTCAACTTCATGTACTGTACCCATAGAGCTATATTAAAATTACTAGAGCGCTAGCTCCGTGTAAAAAGTGATGCCTGCTGGGCGCATCCATGTTTGTGCACAAACCTATGGAAAGCTCAAAATTGTGTACGTTTTTTGTACGTTCATTTGCATACCTGCTTTGTGTTCTATACAGGTGCGTTATCGAAGCCAAATACGACGAAAATCCGACGCACCTTTGGTAAATACGTGTTTCATTTTTTCGCCCTGCGCACACACGCTCTGCACTTCAGTCATGCAATGATTGCAAGCGTCTTCGGTACCGTTCGCGCATACTTGCGCGTTGCACATAGAGTACACTCTTCGAATCGCATTCCAGTCAAAGTGTTCCACAGACGCGCACTCAAATTCAAAATGACTGCGCCCAGAACGGCTTCAAATCGTCTACGCGCGGAGAACGTGGAGCTAGCGCTCTAGCGATTTTAATATAGCTCTATGACTGTACCGTGTTGTACACTGTACTGTACACACAGAACGAATGTCGCCTAGCGACTGTGGCGCTATACGCGCACAGAGATTGGCCGGGCGCTGTGCGCGTCAAGTATCTAGGTAAACAGTATGCGCAATGGTCCAATCAGAGAGATGTATTTGAATGACCCGGGCCCTGCCGGCGAACGAAGTGATTTCACTATGCACATGGACCTTATCGGAGATAGCCAACAATTGGCTGTGCGCAAAGCACTCTGGGAAACGCAGGGTTGTTAGGGCTGGCGCTGAGTGCATAAAACGTATGGACATGAAAATTCAACTATAAATAAGTACTCAACTTTACATCGCTGGAACAAGTGATTCGACAGTAACATTCCATGGACCGTTGTGCAGCATCGTTATGTATAACAACTCAAAGCAAGGCTTTGTTCTAGGAAAAAATACAACTTTAAACTTCGCGAGCCGGCATCTATACGAATATACGCGTGTCGATTCGTGTGGTAAAACTTTTAAACCCAATGTTGCCCACTGTCCTTTGCGCGCGCACGCGCAGCGCGGAAAACAGGCTATCTTCGATAAGGTCCATGCACACATTGTTTTGTTTACAAACTTCAGCGGATTGATAGAAAGACGAGTCAAAGCTTGTTTCAATGGTACCAATTCACGTACACGTCACATGACCAGATCAGCATGAATTATACGCCCCATCACAAAGGTTTTTTTGAGAGATTTTCCTTACATTTCGTAAAATAAGACAGAAACACACCTCAAAGACGTTCTAGAAAAACTCCTTTTTACCCAATTTCCTTACATTTCTTTGACATAATTGTCAACACAGTAAATCGATCGTTGATACTTTTCCTATCCAAAAATACAAAAAAAGCAAAAATCGATGTTGGAGTAATTTTTTTTTTAATTCGGCAATTTCATACGACGATTACGCGAAATCGACTTTTGGGGGAATAACCTCATTTCGCTCCATTGGGTCAAAATTTGTCATTTAAAAACCGTGTGCATTCCATAAACCTAAGTAAAGTTCAAGACTTTTTGAGTTTCTAATTTTCTGATTTGTGAATCACAGTAATGAATGAACGGTGATATCCGTCAAGAATTAGTTTTTGAAAATTGTGGCAAAACATCAGCATTAGTAAATAGTAATATATGTCAAAGTCGCACATGTAACAGATTCCCAAGCATTGTGAGGCATACCGGCAAGCTCTGCCTCCAGGTCCGCGGAGGACTACACATGTATTATTCCGTGTGCTGTGCGCACTGCATGCTACAGGTGTATTACGTTAACAGGGGGTGTAACGAACCTTCCCAGAACAGCATAACATCGATAAAGCTATCGAGGGCGCTATTGTAAAAGTTGCTCTATTTTGGACGAGCCTGCGCCTTTAACTCTTACAGTTCTTCTTTCTATATTTAATTGCCTGTTGCAAAGAGCTTTACTCAAATAGCAGTCAGCCGGTCTTGGTTGAAATTATGGGCAGACATAATTGTGTTTTGATTGGATACTTTCTATTTATTCGACCGGGTATAAAGCAGTTCAACGCAGTCTTTTTGTTATTTACTAAGTACGCTCCCTAATTCCCCTTCTCTCTCATATTGTCTTGGTTTAATTGACAAAACGCTCCCACTATTCATCGCACCATGTTTCCATATCACGTCACTCTTCTCCTCTGTTTCGGCTGATCATTTCAGTGTCTGAACTTTAAAGCGTGAGTCTGTAGTGGTTTGATGTCTGCTCCGTGATTGTAAGAATCTAGCCAGTATACATGTTTACAAACCTATTCCTGGCAGGATTTGTTTTATATTAACATTACTTTTTACTTCAGACTCCAGATAGAAAACAGAAATAGAACACTGACTGATTTCTTAGCTTGGTCATTGCAGAGGAGTAATTGTGAAATTATTCTTTCTCGACGTTTGGACAATAACGTGTAGATGCTGTCATCATGTTTGTTGCGATTGTTGTCGTATTTGCTGTTGTATCAAATGCTCCTCTAGTTTCTGGTACGTGTAGAAGTCTGCTCCGTGGGCCACGCTGCCCTCCGGAGTGGCATCACTGGGGAACTTTTTGTTATTTCCTCACTCAATCCAGAGTTACCTGGAATAATGCTAGATCAGAGTGCGCCAAGTTCGGTGGCATTCTGGCCGTGCCAAGCTCCCTAGAAGAGAATGATTTCATCGTAGATAACATGATTCCTGACGGGGTGGATGCATGGATCGACTGCAACGATCTGGCGACCGATGGAATCTGGGTGTGCGAGGAAGGAGGAATGGAGGTCAGCTTCAGAAATTGGGATGATAATCAACCAAACAACAACAGCGGACCAGATTGTGGCTTTATATCTCGATCATGGGGGACTCGTGGGAAGTGGCATGACTACGATTGCCTGAGTACCTACGGCGCAGTGTGCAAACAGCCTATTTATTCTCAAGGAGACTATTAGCATTTCAAACAACTTGAACCATTATCTTTGACGCAAGGCTCCAAACATTCAGTCTAGACTTGGTCCACGACTATGTTATTACCGTACTCGAAAGTACGAACCGATTATCCGCACTGACCCGCACGCACGCACGCACGCACGTACGTACATGTATTCGTAAAGGCCTATCTAAAACATAGTCTTGGGAGTCGTGTAAGGGCTGTGATTTGCATGCGCACCTCGTTAGTATAATGTATGTAGTGCGCTACTTCGTTACCATGGTAGACTGTTGAATATGTATGATATATATGAATGACGCTGGTCATTCCCCTCAGGCAAAACCTGAACTTCGAGGCCTGCGGTCAGCTCCCACCATGGCAATGGCCGGGTCAAACAATGCAGAGATCGATGCATGTGTAATCTGGTACTTTCCCACGGCCGACCTGTGGATATTGCCATGCATGCGGTGTACAGGTGTATGTACCATGCATGCATGAGTTGTATACAGTGTGAATTGTGAACAGTTTAAATGTATTTTTTTGTTTATAGGCCTACATGCCTACATGTAACTTAAAATGGAGTGTTTCACTGTAGGCCTCAGGCTAAAATAATATTACTTTAATAGCACGTTTAAAACTCCTTGCTCCATGTTTGTTTTTACCAAATGCAATGGAAAAACATAGTATAAGGTACAATAATTCAGCAACCGTGGATTTCTACATTATGTTGTAAATTAGCCACTGAAATACACAGTCATATATCTCCCCAACTTTCGCCCAGTCACATCGTTGAAATTTTAACCAAAAGGCCCGTTACAAGACCATACTACATGTATTGTGTAACTTCATTGGGTGCCTTGTTTTGCGTGAACCTAAAATGGGCAGCGCCTAACTTTACATGCAACGCATGCGCAGTGTGTTTCCCCCCGATTTCGGGAGGAGATTTTACATGTTTCCCAATACGGTATTAGTGATAGCTCCGTGCGTACGTGTGTGCGGATTACCTATACGTACATACGTATGGTCAGTGCGATTCGAGTATCCACACCAATACCGTCTTGAACCAAGACTACATTCAGTCAGGCAAGTCCACATGTCTCAATTATAGCATCGACTATTAATACCTCGGTCACATTTGCTATCCGGCTAGCGTACGGCGGCCGTTTGTACCCAAAATCGAGAGAAACGTGCGGCGGCCGCAGACAATCGTAACCTAGGAATTAACTTTACAGTCCACCTTCGAAGATTATGAAAATTATTGAAAATGTCTGTTTCTGGCCTGTAAATAATGAAAATGCAAATTTGTCTTTATCCATTCCGTTAAAACAGTCCAACTGTTATATTTGTTTCGGAAATTAATTGGCTTAACAAGTTTTGATTTGAAACATATTGTTTTATGACTTTGGTAGCTGAAATTCATATCTTGCTTGGTCGGTTGCAAATTATAATTTCCCAGATGACATTTAATGCAACAATTATCGCACATTCAGTACAATGAAGCATTCAATTCAAAACTTACTTTTCTTAATAAATATATATGGCACTGATTGGTAAATCAGTTGTTTGTGGGAACGAACGTTATTACGAGATCCAATGTATTCGCAAACCTTTAAGTAACACATTATTCATCTGTTTAAAATGTATTCTTTTTATTTTATTTTTTTCGTCACAAAATATTCAATTAAATGAAGCATTTGGTACCCGTTGCGATTCGTTTTGAATATTCGTCACCGCATTGCATTGCTTTCATATAGGTTCAGTTATCTTAGTTGGCAAATGTCGTTAATTAGTGTTTACCTCGAAAAATCTACCGTAGCTGTGAACTTATTCGGTGATGTTTATTCCATGTTTTTGAGTTATGAATTAGAATTATGGTAGCAATTGCCATAAAAGAACGTAGGTCTGTTAAACAATCAACAGTTGCAATACTGTAAAATTTATCCCTTTACCGTACTGTTAATTCGTGCAGTAAGATAGTAGGTTTACTAGAAACAATTAAAATGGCAATAATTTACAAGTCACGGACAGTTCACATGTTTCTTAACTAGATAGTAGTGCGAATGAGATAAATATTCGGTATCACTGACTTTATCAATTCGTTATACACTGATCACATCATTATTAAAGATGCATTGTCCGCTATTTGGTCAAAGTGATTCATAGGAATAAATCTTAAGCGAACGATGCAGGTTTATTAGCCATTCAAATATGTGTATACGAATGCATATTGTACTTGAAATATAATTGCTAAAACTCATAGAGCTACTGAAAGCCCGGTTCGTAGTTCGTGCCAACGTGCGAAACGAAATGAATCTTTATTGCATCACAATAATTATAAGAAACCGTGTGTATATTGTGGCGTCTGTACCGACATTCACTTTGTAAAGATGGGTGAACCGGACTATAGTCCGTAATTTTGTTATTAGTGATCGATGTTCATAGTTATGATGTCACTGTGCAAATTACATAATCAAATTACACAGAATTTATTTCTGCTAGGGAAAAAATACTCATCTTTGACGATAAGCAGCCTGTGCTATAAATTTATAAGTTGTAATATAAGTTATACATTTCCAGTTATAATATACTTTGAATATAAGAACTAATGTATATTGATAAACTTTTCTCATATTTGAATTTTTAAAAGAATCGGCTATTTTCGGTCGGTTTCCAAAATTGAAGGTTACAGATTTTGTCGTGAAAATTAGCAATTGGATGTTCACATTTAAAACATACTCGAAGAAAACAAAAATCTGTCTGGGTTACGCAACTCCACATTTTGAGTCATGGAAGAGGATTTTGATATCAAAATGTATCGACCCGGAAGGCATACATATATCTGCGTAATACTAGAACTTAAGCAAGTCAAATAATTCATAGATGGAATGTGTTTTCCCTTGTGCTAACATTAATTCACCTTAAAGGTTGTATCATACTTTGGTAAGAGACCAAAACAGAAATGTTCACAGATTTACATATAAATTTCAGGGTATGAAGATGATGCTGGTAGAAACCTACCGTTAAAATATTTCCGCCTGAAATAATGTATTTATCCAGAAATTAATAAAACAACGACCGAAATATATTTGATCTTTTAAAAGACTAAAAATAAAAGAGAAAAGACTTAAGAAATACTGTTGTCATTTTTCACTGTTTTCTCAAAAAGTGGCCAACGTATGGGACTGTAATTTTCACAGATGACTTTCACTGTATCTGTCTTGATTGTTTTGCCCACGAATCTGTATTTCTTTGACAAAAACCAAAGTATGATACAACCTTTAATTAAGCAGATAAATGATTTGATATGGGTATTAACATTATGATATTTCTATTTATTCACGTTAAATTCAAATAAAGGTAGCGTCATAAATTTCTGATGCATCTGGAAAAAAACAATTCTTATTGATAAAAGACAGTCACGAAAATAAAATGTGTTACCACTAATTAGAAAAGGATGAAGATCTTTCATACTGATTAGAATTTGCAGAAGTCGCCTGAAGGCTGGAACTAATGAATTAATATGGCCAACCAGCAGTTGGTATCCGCTGTGATAGAGGGCGCACTATTAAGATCTCAATCAAAGTGCTTTATCCCTTAGCTGACTGTGAAGTGATTGGCAATCATGATGAAAAAAAAATACCGTGAACGTTTTTCACTGTCTTGAATGAACATTTCACAGATGACTGAAACTGCTATGATTTCTTTTTTGTTATGTTCCAATAAATAGGCTTTTTATGACGAAAGTATTAATGTGACTGTTGAGGTTCATTTATAGGAAACAATCATGCGAAATTAAACAATATACATGTGTAGAATCAAGTAACGTTTGAAAGAACAAGTCATATGTGTAAAAATTAACCACATATAAATAACACGTGTGGTTCTGTTATTATGATTATGTGTTTGATAATCCATCTTGATATTTGAAAGCTGGTTTTCTGGATGCTTTGATTCTAAATGAAATACATGTATTCAATTCAAAAGCGATTTTGTGTTTGAAAGATTTATATAATTATCATTACAATTATTGTATCTTTTTATTGATTCATTGGGAATAAAAATTATTGTGAATGTTTCTGGAAAAATTGTCGTTTATAGGAAGTTTCATTCAAGTATGTGCTCAATTAATTCAAATGCAGACGATTCATTGGGATATATTTTCGGCAAATATTCTCTTCCACCAACAAACCGAACATATAAACCGATGAAACCGACTTTGCCCAACATCCTTGATCTTGCCAATGCAACACCACCTTTTCCCTTAATCCTGACCATACTCGGGTCTACTTTCATGTTCTTGGGCTCGTGCCAGTTAGCCTTGGAGAAAGATCCTGCTTGTATTGAATCATCAAGATTAGTATTGAACTCCAAGAATGTTTCTTAACATTTTAAGGTCATTATTTAGAATGATAAGCAGTTTGTTAGCAGCAATTCATTACTTGCATTTAAAGGTATTATCATACTTTGGTTTTTGTCACAGAAAAACAGATTCTTGGACAAAAATAACAAGGACGATACAGTAATAGTAATCTGTAAACACTTCAGTCCCATACGGTGCCCACTTTTTGAAAGAACAGTGAAAAACGGCCACAGTATTTCTTTTCTCTTTTATTTTTGATCTTTTAAATGATCAAAAGGATTTCCGGTCGTTGTTTTACTAATTTCTGGATAAATACACCATTTCAGGCGGAAAATCTTTAACGTTATGTTTCTACCACCACCATCTTCATACCTTGTAAGTAATACGTAAATCTGTGAAATTTTTTTTTTTTTGGTGTCTTACCAAAGTATGATATTACCTTTAAAATACCTTAATAGGTACGGGCGCAATTACAAGCCATTAAACTCTACTACATGTATAAAGTAATACTAAAATGTAGGGCTTGGCCTATTTCTAGATTTAGAATGCAACTCCATGAACTAATATTTAGGCAAATGTTTGAAGACTTTAAAACCATCACAGGGGCGGATCCAGGATTGTTTTTGTGAAATTGAAGATGCTGGAGACAGGATTTCGCGCCATTCTATATGTTTTTGTCTTCTTTTGTATATTGTTTTTGTTTCGCTTGTTTTTGTGTTTTACTTTGGTCTTACTGTCTTACTTTGTTTTATTTTATTGTGTAACTCGGAATAGATTTTTTGATATGTTCACGGGTTTATTCCATGACATGCAATTCCATAAAATCATGATCTTAATGGCTGCTCCTTATGCACGCAATAACGATCAGTCCCACAGGTGATCTGATATTGCTTCGGTATATGGACAACTATTAGAATTGCCACGGTGTGCTGAGAGAGCCTTCATATCATGTCGCCATTAATAGATGCATTCAACACACACATCCACTGCATACAGTGTAGAATTGAGAATACATCGAGGCATTGAGGAAAACCTGGAGCTACATGCGCGTCTCTAGTAACAATAACAACCGGTTGACCATGGACGCGATGCAATGCAATCCATGGGTTGTATTCCGAGGGCAAAATCTTTTTACATATTATTTTATGGCACAGCTTATAACCACAATGTCACCACCATATCACCACCATATCACCATCATATCACCACCATACACTTCTGCATTGCATTTATATAAGCATCGTATCCCTGCCACTACACCTTCAACGTTATTGTCATGACCATTTCAGCCATACACCGCCATTTATATATATTTACCTTCCAGACAATATACTGTATAAAGTAATTGTCGCCCAGTTTGTATCATTCTGAATATCCACTGAGTACATGTACTACGTTATCACTGTATACACAGTGCATTTCAGTTCATATGGAAATAAAATTCAAAGGTTCAGGTGGGCAAACCATTACTATGCATTAGTACTGATTGATGTGGTTCCCGCGTTGATATTGGATTCGATGTCCAATGCTGAACCCTTCTAGATCGGTGTTCTAGTGGTCTGACATTATGCACAACAAGCAGGAGCTGTTGCAGAGAGAGCCTTTATATCATATCTCCATAAATGGATGCATTGAACACACACATCCGCTGCATACAGTGTAGTATTGGAAATACAGCATAGAGAGAACCGCATAGGGGGAGATAAAGAATGCTAGATGCGCGTCTCTAGTAACCATAGCAACTGATGGAGCATATACGCGATACAAGCCACGGGTTGTATTCTAAGGTGAAATCGATGCAGGCATAGTTATAATGCGTCGCTTTGTATACTGTAATGTTCAAGATAACTGCCATAATCAAAACACCACCATATCGCCACCATATTGTCACCACCATATCACCACTATTATCACAACCATATCAGCACCATATCATCATCATATCACCACAATCTCACATCCATATCGCCACCATATCACCATCATAATCATCACCATATCACCACCATATCACCTCTCATCACCATAAAGTCACAACTATCAGAAAGATCATAACTATTCCTAGCCAACCCCAATTACTACTCGATGTATTGATTATATCCACCGTCGTAAGAGCACATGGGCGAAACCAGCAAACACCCATAACATTGAGAAACTAAGCTAATCTCAAATAACATGAAGCAATTCAGGGAGTTTGCGTCGCTGCTCTAGATACATGATAATGCTTAGTCGTATATTAATTTATTCTTCATTTTCAGTGTTAATCCTCTGTGCATATAGAGGGGTGTTTGTTTAGATAAAATCGCTTCCTCTTCCATTAGCCGTGGGCTTCATATCCCAGTTATCTTGGGATTTAATTTTGTTCTTTATTTCAAATGGTTTATCGCTATGTTTTACTAATAATCGTCTGAGGTAGTTATATGCATCATTTATAAAGAAACCATCGAGGTGTGTTTGAAAATGCAAGGCAATGCAACACAATATAGATTTTGCATTCAAATTGCTAGTTGCGAAATAGGATACATTACAATGTATTCATGGATATATTTCTTATTACTCTTTTCACATTTGAACAAATGAGCGAAATGTTGAAATTTATGAGAATATTTACTGCGGGTTATCATTTTTATTTGTATCCTAATACTTGATGACTGGACATTTGGAATGATTTGTGCTGTTTTATTCTCAGCACTTTGCGACGTAGCGTCAGTGAATGATCGTTCTCATAGATAACGCGACAGGGTGAGCATCTATAATACTGACCAGGAAATGTGGTCCAAGTTCCCCACGACACCACCGTGCGATGACGCTAAAGCCCCGGTTAACATAGTACGCGTGATGGCCTCGAGCTCTAGCTCTGTCGTGATAGGCGACGTTAAGATGAATGTCATCATGGAGCACCGATGACGAGACTGTACCGTGATAAGATCCATTCCCACCGCCATGCCGCCGTACTTCATCGCGGTGGGTGTGAAGGGCAACCTGTACATCAGCAGACACGGGGGAAATTGAGGAGATTGACGGCAGTGGTACCAGGGTGTTCACGGTGACTCCTGTGATTGCCGAGGAGAAGATTTCGTGCCGCAGTGTCTCCTATACGGAGCGGACGGGCAGAGTTTCTACGCCGTGTTACACGGGAAGGAATCGAACATTGGTCACGTACATCGTTACACTTCTTCCCGGGACTTTCTTGGGTGTATATCCTGTGATATTTACTATTTAAACGGGATCATCCTCCAATTTCGTGGGAAACTGGCAGTGACCAACTGCTCCCCTTTAAAAGGTTATGAAAAACAGTATATCTCATTTTGATCATTTCTTGTGTGAGGGATGCAAATTGAGGTGATAGTAACCAGGCACATCAATTGGTTAAACAAATAGATACATGATTTTGTTTTGGATGGGGATGTCAATGAAATCTTTGTATAGTGATTTTTTGATACATTTTGAAATGAAAATTCGAACCAGATCCGTCCTCTAGATGATTAGGAATTATGCATATTATGAATGATTATGAATGATGTTATTACTATGTATATACAATATATGCACGGGAAGCTTAGATCATTTTCACACGTTTCACTTCGAATGATTTGCAACCAGATTATGCCGCTGTGCACATTTCACAGCCATGTATAAGCTGTGTGTAGAGGTGGTCCTTGTATTGCTTTTACATGCAGTGCTTAGTGGCAATCATAATTAGTTTCAGTTCTCATTGTGTTGTGTCTTTATATAGATTGTATATCAAGTCCCGTGCTGTCTGAATTTCTACATGAATCGATCGTTGTGGAGAATTAAGGATAACTCAACGCAACGATGATTTTGCAATGGTATTAGAATGCTGTTACAAATTTAATGAAACATATGTACATGTAAGCTGGTTTTCGTTGGTCGATCATGTGTGAACATGTTGATCATGGATTTTCATATTATGTTCCTTGCCGCGCGCTCAAGACTTAGTATGCATCATTAGAAATACAAAAAAGAAATATTCGCGTTGGAGAATTCCAATACTGTATTTGATTCTGAGCTCCTAATGTAAGATCCAACCAGATTCAGACGGGATTGTGACATTTTACGGGCAATCAATCAACATCCTGAGATGAATTATTCAATCAATCAATCAAAATATAAATCAACACAGTAGACAGCAGGAACGCCAAAAAAAACACCTTGAAAACATCTTGAAATCTGGAAAATGTCCCCTTTATCCACAACATTGATCCACATCCACTGCCGTTGAAATGTCTGCATCGTACACGAATGGAAGCGGATACAACTTTTAATTCATTGCGTAACATGAGAAATAAGAGTAAGATCTACTTACTCTCCATGTAGTATCATTTTGTTATGATCGTTTTGCAACATTTGAGTTGTGGTCTAGTTTTGCCCAAATTAGTTCAGCAATTGCTATGTATAGAATATGATTGCACCTGCTCATCTCTGGGCTCGTAGATTTATGCATTGTACGAGATTTTGCGTCGAGATAACAGCAGCATACTAGGGGCATATCAAGCCTCGTTGTGAGCGTTCCAGGAGGAGGGGTGGGGATAAGCCTTTTGATGAGGAGGTAGAGGAGGGCTGGTGCAAAGGAGGAGGGAGTGGAGGGGTTGGCTGTGGTGGAGGTAGAGGAAGTGGAAGTGATAAGACCAGCGAACAGATACTACCTGCTTTCATACAGTGCGCATCTGTCCGATGTATATCAATAATACGGTATTATTATAATTGGGCAATATAATTAAATGATACAAACACTGCCGCTAGATTAGACTAAGGGATCGAGAATGGGGAGTCCAGCGCTATCATCAACATAACCAGCGAAGTTCATGTTGTTATTCGGAGACGAAAATACAGAGGGGACTGGGAACTATAATACTACTACGCCTGGCTCTTAACGGACGTTCGCGCGTTTTGAGAAGTGTGTATGGCGCCCTCTACATGCCTACAATCCAGGATTCGGCGAAATAATGTTGCTGTGTATGGTTTCATCACTAGCGGGAACTCGCTGACGTCACTGAGACTCACAGATGCCACCGTCATCACAATCACTGGACCAGTCAGACATCGCAGTTTAGACTTTCACGAAACCAGGGGCCGTTTTCATAAAACTTACGACGCGTCACAGAGTTAAGGCACATCCTTTCTCTATGGACTCACCGCATAGATGTGACGCGTCGCAGCTAGGACGCGTCGCAAATCGAGTTGCGACGCGTCGCAGAGCTTTTTGAAATCGGGCCCATGCTTAAGGCTAGGCTAGGGAAATTATTTTGAGTTTTCCTTTTCCGAGGCCCACAAGACGGAAATAAGCGTTAGTTGGTCATGTGTCTGTAAAATGCTAATAAACAAAATTTTAAACGTCTATTGGTGTTAAGGGCTATGCTAGGGAAATGATTTTGAGTTTTCCTTTTCCAAGGCCCACAAGATGGAAATAAGCGTTAGTTGGTCATGTGTCTGTAAAATGCTAACAAACAAAATTGTAAACGTCTATTGGTGTAAAAAAGAAACAACTGCTAACATTTGTTTCAATGTGCGGTTAAGTTTAACTGTACATGTCTGCACGAAGCATAGGAACTTCATGGGATCATGTCAGGGTTTGCAAACCATCGTGTACCATTGGTAAATGGCAAATTGTGACAGCGTGGGACTTTATTCGAGTTCCTCTGAGTTATTTTGGCTTGATGATTTTATTTTATTAGCAGAATGTTTCTGTATCAGCAATCCAAAAACTTCGCTCATGAGTAATGTTGATGAACATTTGAAGTTTAATCTTATTCATTATCTAACCACCCATCGATGGACTGGTTCCCGTTCCCAACGTTACGGCTACTATACGGCTACGTCTGTCACTCAACGAATATACATGTATATCGAGATCGTTGTTATATTTTCCACTAGAAATATAAGGATGGTTTAGGGAAAAAACTTAAAATTCATCAATATTTGTATGAGGCCTACTAGCTTTGTAATTGGTAGGCCTAAGTAAAGTATCTTAGTTACCGCAAGCAATAATAGTTCTCACCAGTTAGGGTTTTGAAGAAAGATGCAATTTTGTAATTGTGATTGTATCTGGAAATGGTTGATGGCTGGTTCTCCACGATTCACCAAGTTCATCAGTCAGTTGTGAGATTATCTCAACTCATGGGACGCCATCTTTAAAGAAGTAAACTTTCCAACTGCGTTTTGGGGTCTTCGAAGGTTCGCAAGGCGCTTATTTACCAGCTAGAAGCATTGCTGCTATTTTCAACAGATCGATCCACTGTGAAGCTTATGACAAGTTAAAAACGTCACAGTGGATCGGTGATAAAAAAAAAATCACATTTCCGAAATAACAATGCTTGATACTTGTAAATTATTTTTGGAACTAATACACTGTCACTTTTATTTATGATTATATATACTTTTTCGATTAGACAATCGATCATTGACATTATAAACAATTTGCTAAAACCTATTCAAGACTAAAATAATTGAGAAAGTTATTATTTTTTTGGGGGTAAGTTCCTTACTAAATTCTATCGTTCAAGAATTATGTTTTGATTGTGTGTTTTAAAATCTCTTCCCGAAATAATTGAGGGACAAATTGCATAGAGCTGCGTATGCATAATAATTATTGTGCGCTTTATCGATTTTAACATTAATTTTCATGTGGCTGATTAATATTCAGCACACAATTATACTTAATTCTTCTACACCGATTGTTTATAAATATCTCTGACTTTTCAACGCCATTTACCAGGCGAGTGTAAGGAAACGTACGAAAAACGTGTATGTTTGAGCCAACGTTCCTGCTGCAGTATTAAGCAGAGGAGAATCGCTTACCGTTAGGCAGCTCTATGGAATTGAACCATGTTGTAAATAACAAATCTGTCATGCAAAACAGGATACCTACAGATTAAAATGTCAGTTACCATGAAAACAGCTTAAAAATACATTGAAATTGATTGCACAATTTGCACGGATACAATTTAACCAAACGACATGTTACTTTCACGCCATTCTTATGCTCAGTGATCTTGAAATACGTGACTTGTAAGGGTCACAGAACAAGCTGAACAGCACTCACACTTTATGTGATCAAGAAACAATTTGCTATATAGACAGGTTTGAAGCCACAATGCAAATTATAAAGTAATATTTACAACTTATCTTAAAGTACTGGTTTTCTGTCTACCGATACATTTTGATATTAACCATGGTGCCAAAGTGTAAACGATTTGTGCTATTTCTATTTTATTTAGAAAAAAATCTTAAAATTCAAATTTGAGTATATATTTTCTTTTACTTTTTATAATTGTTTTAATAATTGTTCTGTGTATGCATATTTTTTTCAAATAATCTAAGCGCAGAACAAACAATTTCCTCAACTTAGGCCTAATTTGGTTCGAGTTTTAAATTGTAGGCCTAATGTCAAAAAAAGACTACCCACAAATAAAATATCTTTCACATTGAAAGTTGATTGAAATTTACAAAATAAAATAATTTGAATAAAATTGATCACATGAATCAAGTGTTATCACACAACGTGTTTGTTTTCTATACGGATGCTTATTGATATTCAAATGGTGCTGAATTGCACACGATTTGTGCTATTTTAATATTTGTGTTGATTGTTCGTATTGATGTGGATCCACTTTAGATATGTACACCGTTACATAAACGTGAGCAAATTTCACAAAACAACTTGAATTTATTTAAATCAATATGAGAGATGTTTTACTTGGCCTTTCTAGTCTGTAATAAACCGGTGCATTGCGGGTCTGGGTTAAAATTATCAGCAATGTGTGACTACAATTTAATTAGAGAGTATAAACGAGAATTAAACGTAAATATTAATGAACGTAAATATTAATCTAGAGAAACACTGGTTTTGTTGATAGAGAAATCGAGATATACATTATTGTGTGAGGGTGGTGCATGGGGGAAGGCAAACAGAACGAACACCGATCCTGACTTCCGAATTACTGGTTTCGGTGAGAGTAAGTAGTCTGCTTGCACACTGCAAGATAATAATTTCCGTAATCATTGTAATGCCACTGACATGACAAGTATATTCGCAAGTGACACCACAATCTTCTCAACTACCGTCATTGGGCTGCTCGTCTCTCCAATGAAACCAATAATCAAGAACAATTTTGTTCTTCCTTAGCTTAAAAAAAAATAATAACGGTGACAAAAACAAAAAAAGAACACTGTGAAAAATTTTCATTTTTTTTTCTCAAAAGGTGGGCACCGTATGGTTCTTGAAATTTCAAAGATGGCTGTTACTGTATCTGCCTTGATATTCGTGCCTATGGATCTGTATTTTCTTTGACAAAAGGCAAAATTCCTTTAATACTAATAGTTGTGTTCAGCCTCACTTGTCATGGTACGGAATGGAATATTCACGGTAAACTGTTGGTTTCAGGCTAGGCACTGATGCCTAATAGAGCAATTTGTTTGGGCATTCAGCATCAGACGGCATGACGGCATCAAATATAAACCACTCAATAAGGTAGGATTTGCGGTTGCACCATGTACAGATAAAACTCTTTTTGTGTGGTTTTGTGAAGAACCATTGGTGAATACTCGACGTTCCGAACAGTTTGCTTTGATCGTGTGTTCTCAATATAGTAGCTGGCAGTTGTAGTACCCCCATGTCACTGTGTCTCCAGCGTGCACAACGTTATTCATGTCATTCACTATCTGTAGAAACACTGGGATTGTGGATAGAGAAATTGAGATGTACATGATTATGTGAGGGCGGTGTTTTGGGAAAGGCAGCCTGATCCAACACCGATTCTGACTTGTGAGTCGGATTACTTACTTTCGGCGAGAGTAAGTAGGCTGCTTGCATACTGCACGCTGCGACTTTCCGCAATTATCGTCATCCCACTGACGGGTTTCCTGAAGAATAGCACAACAATCTTGCCTATTATTATAGTCATCAGGTTGCCAGTTTGCCCACTTTCTGTAGCTAACCTCCTCTCCTCCCTCCTTGCACACCCAGGTTCCCTCGGTCTCCTGATCGTTGCAGTCGATCCAAGCTCTCTCCCCGTCCGGAATCACGATGTCCCCGATGAAATCATTCTCTTCCAGGGAGCTTGGCACGGCCAGAATGCCACCCAACTTGGCGCATTCGGATCTAGCACTCGACCAGGTAATCGTTGATTGAGTGAGCAAATAACAAGAAGTTCCCCAGTGATGCCACTCCGGAGGGCAGGGTGGATCTGGGTGCAAACATATGGCCGAAACTTGAGTTACACAGCAAGTGGTTAATGTCACAGCTACTGTCAGTACTGCTGAAAACATACTTCACTCAGCAAGCAGACACTCTGACGTAGCAAAGTTCCCTCCAGCTGCAGGTTATTCTGCCCGATTATATATTTATTTAAGAGTTCTTTGCAAAATCATCTAACACAAGTTAGTTTCAACGTCCCAATCTCTCTGAACCTTGCAAATCCTCTGCAATCACTTCAAGGATCTGTGTTATTCTCAGGTCTGATATCGCTCATAACTTATGTGTCCAGTGTTTCTTGTCGTTTCTGTTTGATGCCAACTTCTACTATAACGGTCTCTGGGGACTGACTCTTCAACACGCAGCCGACTGCTCAAAATGATATGCTTTACTGGACTGAAGCGGATTCCAAAATTATCGATCTGCAGCATCGTCCTCTAATTTCCAATACACGCTTGATTAGACCAACTATAGTGATATACACGGCACCAGGGTCACACTTCCTGAATATCAAAGCGTTTTAATATTACAGTTTAATATTGAACTGTGCCTGTGATCAACCATAATAAATTTTAAGGGGAGTGAAACGCAGCCTTTTCTCCTTGTAAGAGCAGCGTAGTTTCATGCTACAGCCTGAGCACTGAAACAAACAATGAAATGCGTATTCATCAGATGAACTAACGGCTTTGTCTCCTTTCCAAGACCTCAGTAATTGTGTGGCCAGTTTTAATTAAAAAAGTCAAGGCGAGCGTACAAATTCGACATCATCTTTTATAATATTTGTTGTTCGGCCTCACTTGGTACCCAAGGTACGGCATGGAGACAACAATTTTGAATAAACCGAGGCCAAATATTCACGGTATATTGTTGGTTTCCGGCTATGGGCACTGATGACGCAAGGCGCAATACACGTGTTAGGTCACTTCGTAGAGCAGTGCGCCCTCTCGCGGCCGCGACTCGCAGCGCAAAAATTATGGGATAGCGACACGATGCTCACATGGCAAAAGCAGTATAAGCTAACATTTTCCCGACAAATTTGCCCCGTTAACCCTAAATGTCAGGGTGGGGAATGCTGCTTTCAGGTGCGGCACGTAACTGGTGAGTTAAAGGTTATTGTAGTTTAAGTTTTTCCTTGTTTAAATTAACGTTTTCACTGTTATACTTGTTGAAAGTCTTAAAGTTCATTTTGTTAATCTTGCCACGTGAAATATAGAAAAGACGCCATCTTGAACACAGCTTTCTTTGTATGTGGGGTCGACGTCCACCCACAATTATCGTATAATTTGTGTTAAGAAATTTGTTAAAGAGATTCATGTCAAGGCTATACATGTATCTGGTTTAATAGCATTACAGTATACTTTCTTATGTCTTATGACAAATCACGAATTTGTAGTAAGAAGAGAATTATGAAACACAGTATCTTGGGCATTTGCTATTTAGAAGTTAGCACATGTAAAACATACTCTGATGAGCTACAACCTAATTATGAAGCTGCCTCGTTTGTTTTGTTTGTGACGAAACCCCTAGATCTTGCTCGTTATCATACATATATTACTTTCTTAATCTTGTGTCCTGTAATGAGAATTGTATCATTTGTTAATCCTTAATTATTGGATTATTGTTTACAGACCTGATATGTTGACTTGAGCAGTATTTTCATGAACAAAGAGCTTGAGGCTCAGAGCGGTCACATTCACGTGAGCATTGTCTTGTTTTTGTAATTGATTTGTTATTTTCTTGATTATTTGGAGTACTTGTAACTTGTATGAGCAAACGCACAACGAATGTATTTAGATGTCATATCTCCAGGACTGTATGGCCACAAACTGTTCACTTTTCTTGCCTCACATCCAACTCATCCCATTGGTTATTGATGTTGATTGCAACTTGTTGTATTGTAAACTGATGTTATAACCCTTGTTTAAATGATTGTTTTTCTGTCTTTATATTCAGTCACCAAAGGAATCCGGTAGACACCTAGACACGATATGGTACAATAAACTTTTGAGTTACCAAGTTCAGTCGATGGTCCTGTGTTGCCCTTTCTCTTTGCGTTTGTGTGACGTGACCCAATAGCGCCCTCTATACCAAACTGGCTCCCAAGCATAAGAGCAGTTTACAACACGGGTTTACACCATGGCGGCCATCTTAGATTTTGATCGCGACTTCGAAACCTGGCACTATTACGCATGACCACTTTTAGAAGTGTAAACCCGTGTATTTGTTTGGGCATTCATCATCATACGGCATGACGGGATCAAATATAAACCACTCAATAAGGTAGGATATGCGGTTCAACAATGTGCAAACAAACTCTATTTGTGATGTGGGTTTGAGCATATTAGACCACGGGGCATGGCCGATTTTTTTGTCAGTTTCGTGACGCATATCACAGATCTACGTAAATTATACCTTAAACTACCCCAGAGGATGTCTCAAGACTCGCACATAAAATCCACAGTTGAGTTTTTTGCCAGTTTTAGCCAAAATAGCAATTTTACGTTCAAAATTTAGCTTTAAGAAACGGAGAAAAAAAACATTACATCATTGCTTTTTAACGGCCAATCAACGAGGCCCTTATTACATCATGCATATTCAATAGATAGTGGACCAATAGCAACGCCCGTAAGAGAGAGCGTAGGCACCGCTGTTCGTGACAAGATATAGATGGCGGTGTCCACGAGCTCCTCGGTTGCGGAATGAAGCCACGGAGGTTTCTGAAAGCTCTGGATTTTTTTCTGTAAAATTTTTACATGATTTAGTTATTTTAGTGATGCATTTTTTTCTCTCTTTGGTTTTTGTTTGTGGTATGAATAAAGCTAAAGGTGCATCAAAGGTGAAACTTGTTGTTACCCGAATGAACAACTGTGGTCATGTTTACCTTTCTTTTTATGTTTATTACACAAGTCTGTGTAACCCTATCATAACATGAAATCCATGACAAAATTATACAGTTTGAAGATTGAAATAGACCCCCATCCTGAGGCTGCGGATGGTTTAGTATCAAGGTTTTTTTTAATCATAACGGGTCTAAAATTTCTTTCAAATTATTTGACATTGCTTCAAAAGTCATTTTTTGGTCTTAATAGTTTCCTTTTCCCGAGTCATGCCTTTGAAGAATCTCTCTCAGCAACAAGGAATATCATCCCATTCACTTTGTACACGATTGGCCAATTCCCGCCAATAGAGGGCGCTGTTTTTCAAAGGGGTAATTAAAATGCAAATATTTAATTAACTGGCAAATTTGGGATTGTGGATTTTGGGTTTTTAATGATCCCTGAGGTTTTAGCTATAAGTATGTGGTGTTTCCACTTAGTTCCCAGAGGTGCGCCAAGAAACTTGTTTTCTGAGCACATTTTGAAGCCATGCCCTGTGGTCTATATAGAGCTAGGAAGAAAATGAGTGAGAACCAAGGCACTTCAACTGTGCAATGATCGCCGCTGCATTCACGCAAGTTGCAACCGCAGGCTTTGTGTAAAATAGTAGTTATTATGCAAATGTATCATTGAGGTAGTGTGGCCGGCCGCAGTGCTTTTCCAATGGGGGTTAATTGGGCGATTAGTGATTGGATTAGTGATAGGTTGCAGTTCGAACTCCTTCTCTTCCTAGCTGTATGGTTTGATAGGAACCGGTGGTGAACACTCGACGTTCCGAACAGTTTGCTCTGTTCTCTTCAGGAAGGTGACCCTCTTCATGAGGGTCATACAAAGCACTCGCATTCACCTACAAAACGCCTGCACATTCAGACACACATGGCTCTCTCATTATCTTCTCATCATTCACCAATCTGCATACAACACAGATTCCTCATCATACATGCATCTCCATATCCCAAGACAGCAAATAAAATTGCAGATCTATAAATAAAGACAGGGTAAGGAGGGATTGCACCCCACCCACGTTCAGCTGCAAACTAATCTTATTATTGTTAATCCCCCACCCCCAGCACCACTCTTTCCTACCCTTTTGTAGTCTGTTACCTTTGATCTTGCCTACCTGACCCCCACCCTTTGTCTGATCTATCTTACCCACCATGACTCTCATACCACCCCTTCCCTTTGTCCATATCCTCTGATCCATTTTATGTATATGCATGTTTGTGTTTTTTTGTCATTTAGCCTTTGAGAAAGATCCTGCTAGGATCGAAACGCGTCAGGCCCTCCTAACTTTAAGCATTTAATCTTATTATTGATATAAAACGGAGAAAAGAAAAACAAAATGGTTACCCTTTAACTAAATAATTATTCAGTTCCGATGCATTTTTAAACAATTATGCAGACCATGTGTTTTGATTGTTTGCTATATTTGATGCCCTATAATTTGTGAAAAAAAATCGACAAAAAATGTCATGTTTTCAAAAGGACGAATTGGATTGATTTTGGAAAGAAATTTAACGAGAGAAGCGCAGTTTGTAGCGCATTACATAACACTCTCTTTTCCACCATAATAGTAGATTGTATTGAATAAAGTAGGTTTTCGGAGGCACCATGCATGTTTAATCTCTTTTTTATAGATGTGTGGTTCTGAAAAGAACTGGTGAAAATAGTCTCTTTTATATGATAATCATAACAGAGTGTAGACCGACCATTGGTAATTAATGACAAGTTGTCATTTTAACGAGCTATTTTTACGCATATTTACGAGATGCTCACAGTTATTGGGGCTTTGACATTTTTTATTATATAAACCAGAATCTTTCTGAACGACTAAATGACCTCTCATGTTAAATGTTCAGGGTCATGAGCGTTTGGGTCAAATTTCTGTACAACCATGCACTCATCAACGGTAAACTGGTTCCCGTTCCGTCCGCTATCCCCTGATGTCTAGGTATGTCACTCAATGAATGTATCATTTATACCAGGACGGGAACCAGTCTACCATCGAAGGATGAACCATCTTGTAAAATGGCTGGTTTGTAACAATGTCAACCTAGAAGTCAGCAATTTCGATATCGTTCTTCTATTTTCCTTTCGAATTTTAGCAATGGTTTTGGGAAACTGATTCTGTTTCACGTTTACATTCGTAAAATATTATTATTAGGCCTAGGCCTACATGGCTAGTAAAATATATAGGGTATTGCTGGCTGTATAACCTTTCAAGCAATAAACAATACATCTAACCTTTTCTGGGGATTGTAGAAAGATGATGTTTGTGATTGTGATTGTATCTGGAAATGGTTGATGGCTGGTTCTCCACGATTCACCAAGTTCATCAGTCAGGTGGTGTGATTATCTCAGCTCATGTGACGTCATCTTTGAAGAGGAAAACTTTCCATGTGCATTTACAGTGTCTTTGAATATTCCAAACGCGCGCACGTTGTTCAAAATGACTTCCACTTTGAATTATGTCCGCGCAATCAATGCGCATGACGCGTATTTGCCAGCCAAAAATGCTGCTGCTATTGGCAACAGATCCACTGTGAAGCTTATGACTTAAAACAGTCAAATTTAAACTGAAATGACAATGCGTGATACATGTACAGTATTTTATTGAACTAATACACTTTCCATTTGTATTAATCATTGTATTTTTAACGTACAGGTAAATATGACATAATTTTCTGTTAAGTGAACGTCCTTAGCTTTAATCGAATGTTATAGGAAAACAATCGACGTCATTATGAACAATTCGCCAAAAACAATTCAAAACTCCAAGAATGGAGATCGTCTTTTTTTTTTCTTTTTGTAAATATCTTTCTGAATTCGATCGCTCCAGATCTTTGTCTTGATATGTGTTTTCTCAAATCTCTTGCCCAAATGATAACGGGAGACGAAGTGAATAGATCTGCTTATGCATATCAATTAGTTTACCTTTTTATCGATTTTCACATATATTTTTACGTGGCTGCTTATTATTCAGCAAAGAAAGAGGACACCTCATCCTTCGACACCGATTGTTTAGACGCATCTATGACCGAACAATGCAAATCACCAGACGAGTGTAAGCAATCTTGTAAATGATTTTTGCTACAGTATACAGAGAAGCATTACCAATAAGCAGCGCTATGGGATTGACCCGAGTTGTAAATTATAAACGTCTCATAAAAAACAGGCTACCTACAGATCAAATGTAATTTACAATGAAAACAGTTTGAATTCACACTAAAATTCGAATACAATTAATCGCACGAATACATTTCAGTAACCAGACAACGTGTTAATTATTTTTATATTATAATAATGCTTATTGATATTCAAAATGGTGCTTTACGATTTGGACTCTGTTCAAATTTGAGTTGGATTTAATTTAGTTTTGTTTGGCCCGGTTTGGTTTGTTGGTTTGGTTTTTCTAAATTCACCCAGAGCACGTATAGTATGGTTCACAATTTTGTTAATCTACGCACAATTTACAAAGGTGGCACAACAAATACTAGGCATGTCAGATGTCACGATATCATATACATAAAAAAGTAGAATGTTACCCGCGGACACTAATTTCAAATGTCGGTTTCAAAGGGTTTGAGAGTAGCTCAGTTTGCAGTGCATTATACACTGCTCTCGTTTCCACGATTATATAATGTCTTGTCAGATCATCCTATATTGATCGCTGTTAATTGCTCTAAACACGATACATTCTAATCACCAACTAAGTAATCCGTCTCAAAGATGTTGGTGTTCATAACAGTTGACGACATCCAAATAATAAATCGTTTCTATTGCATCCCCGTAATTAATATGAAAGCCCAACAAATGTTGTCAAAAGAAAGTATGATGCTCATTATCTTCTATCGTTTGCTCCATAGGATACGGATTTAAAAGAAGTTACTAACCTCAGCGTGAATATTATCAGGGATGGCATTGACTTTTTGCTCATGATTTGCCGCCCAAATCCGCTGAACTGAATCAAGATATTCCTATACTGTATTGTGTGGTGATACCATCTGAACAAATACGGTCCTAATGTTCCCGTGATAGTTCATGCTTACAATGCTCTTTATGAGCCATAGGCAGTTTCAACGTTAATTTTGTATACATTTACATTCATTTCGGCTTATCAAAATTATGACAAGTAGTTCACCATGATTATTAGTCATCCTTGTGTGACATCATTTCTCAAAATTCGGATGAATGATATTTGATTCAATGCGTGAGGTAGCCAGCTCTTTGCGTATCTCATCGCTTCAACTTAAACAAAGGTTCCCGGTGTTCATAAGCAGAATGGATCATTCTGTCCGACGGACACTCCAATGCCAGGCCTAGTTGCTAGAGCAGAAATCAACGGTGATATCATGGGACACAACCTTCATTCCACTCTCTCTGACGTCAGTAGATTTTACAGATATTTCGTAGTCTCCATTCTGAGCTTGTGAATCTTGAGTGATGCTGTAGACGGACTGTCCTTGCATCGCCACTTTGGAGAGATGCTTGGATTCCAGTGCTTCGATGAGCTTGGCAGATAGGCACTGCTGATCGGCTGCAGCTCCGGTGCATACGTCAGGGCGAGAAACTAACTTCTCGCACATGTTGTACCTAAAACGATCGCAAGACGGTGGTGAATTCCATTGTCCATTTTTATCTGCACTGCCTTCTCCGGCAATGACTGCACACATTCCCGATGTCCAATCGGTCGACGGTGACCAGTTTCTATACTGGGTATAGACTCGGTCTTCTCCTTCGATGCAACTCCACAAGCCGTTTCCACCCCCAGTGCAGCCAATCCACACCCCAGTGCTTGGATTTGATGCGTGATGCAACGCAAACATGAAATCGTTCTCTGACTGAGAAGAAGGCACGTCCAGGTATGCACAGTGTTTCTTACAACACTCAACGGCATCGGCGTAGGTTACTTTGTCTGTACCACAAGGTTGCATCTTGTAAAGAGAGTTACCCCACTGGGTCCATCCAGTCTTCACACCAATTGCAGTTGGGCTGATCCCTGACAGAAACAAGCTCACAGCTGAGGTGAAACGCACCAGAAATGTCACGTCGATCATGTTGGTGATTAACTGCGTATAGCATATAGGCCTATATAATTGGATATCTATGTACATGTATTTGTATGCGAATTGTTGACGGAATCTTGGACTCTGCAAACTGCCCGAATCTCATAGAGGTCCTGTCTATTTTATCAGCGAAGTGTGAAAGGTTAGTATTGCATCCAATAATCAGCAGACAGAGTGAGAGAGTGAGGGAACTGGACTCCACACCAGCTCAAATAACTCAACAAAAGGCCACAGTTTTACATCATTAAGTACGTGATTGGATCCCTGAACAAAAATCCAGGTAGCGCATTCGCAAACACTAATTAATTTGGGTCTAGGAACAATAAGATTCTGCCAATCTCCATTTTGCCATTCAGCAACCTTGAGCAATCTGGGTGTTGATGCATATGATTCAATTTACACGTTGCCTGATCTTGTAGTAATGCACGCATTCACTGGTCTAAATATGCTACGACAGTCAATGCGCAGCGTTTGCGGTAATGAGGCACGCAGCGAAGTTTATTTTCAGCGTGCAGACGCTCTCGAGCCCTTCGATAGTTCGCGAACCTTCACGAGAGTTCAGGAGAGGCCTAAAAAATGAGCGGGAAACTCATTTAAAATGGCAATGTTTGGCCAACATGGAGTCGGATATGAAGCACAACGTTTACTGCGTCAACAAATATGTATTTTGTACAGCTATTTATATACAGAACCTTATTTTTTTAACATTTAAATTGAGGTATACTTTTAAGACTGTTTTGGAGTGGCTGTAATCTTTTGCTTATCCTGACTGTTACGAGATATTTAGGGACAAGATTGATCGATTTGAAAAATTTCAACGAGTTTTCCTTTCGATCAGTATCAACTTCATTTCTGCAGGTTTCGCTGGTGGGTTTTTGTTTAATGTCAAAGTTTTGCAAAAAGCCAAAAAAAAATTGTCGGCTGCGTCAAATGTTATGGCGTCACAAATGTAGATGAATTGTGTGTAGCGAATTGTTGAATTGTTATTTAAAGTGCGAATCGTAAATGATGGTGGTGCATATGCCCGTTATGCAATGATACATTGAATATCTTATAGGCCTACGGCGCTAGGCACGCTATACGTATACTATACAATGGCACACAAAGTAGGGTACCAGTCTTGAAGAAGCTCCCTTACAATGGCATGATTGGTAAAGCAATGGGATCGTTCCGCTTCTTGGCCAATCAGACAAGCGCACCCATATTATTCGCACGTGTTTCATAAAAGACAAATTTCGTTACTCGAAAAATTCAAAAAGGTCGCACTTTTTTACATATCCTGACTGTTTAGAATGGGTATGAGAAACAAAACTATGACGACAGGCTATACAAAGGTTGTGACTAGGTATACAATTATATACCTTTGCGTAAGGACTTGGCTTTCTTGTGCGGCAGTCTTTAGGGACAGTAATCGTATACAACTCCTCGCAATTCCTAGTCATCTACTCTGCTTAACTGGTTAACACGATGATTGTGGTGAGAACATTGGCATGTGACTCAGAAATGACGAATGGGAAGGTCTGTAGATGTAGCGTTACATTGCCAACTGCGATATAGACATTGTCCGGTAAAAAGTTAAATTAAAATGCATAAAGTACAATTACAATACGTGTTGGTTGACAATAGCACCCCAGTAATATAACATTTTGATATATACTATGTTTTGTTACCAAACACACATAAACAGTTTGTGTGATATCCATTCTGACACGAATAACGACAGTCAAACAAAATAAGGAAATGTTTGCGGGGACACCACGTATAAAACTGTATAAAATGTGTGGTTCTGAAAAGAACCGGTGAGAAGTTGAATCTCTGTACTTCTCAGACATCCAACTTCTCATCGGTTCTTTTCAGAACCACAAATCTATAAAGAGTTTATACATGATGTCTATGCCAAACTTTCCTTATTACGTGACTTCCACCAAGCAAAGCTTCAAATCCTACTTGGCAGTGAAATACAACCACGATAGAAAGTAGGCGTTGCACAACCAATAAACTGCTGACTCGCTACATATAAATTAGAATAAAATCTCTTTAAATCTCACAAGATTAAAATCCGAGTTTGTCTCCATTTAAATCTCCTTAACCAAAACATGTTTAATATGATCTTGCAGGGCATTAAATGTAGTATTATCCTTTGGTAATATACCGAAACTGAAATCTTCACAGATTTATCTATAAAATCTTTCTGCCTGAAATGCTGTATTTATCCTGAAAAGAGTTAAACCAGTGACCACAATTATTTTTGATCTTTCAAAGATAAAAAATAAAAGAGAAAGGATTTAAGAAATACTGTGGCCGTTTTTCACTGTTTTCTCAAAACGTTGGTATCGTATGGGACTGACATTTTCACAGATGACCGTTACTGTTTATTACTTGATATTTGTTCCCATGAATCTGTATTTCTTTGACAAAAACCGAAGTATGATAATTATTACCTTTAAAGATATACTACATGATTGGTAAAGGTTACAGAACAAGACTCCAACTCTGTCTAATCCATTGTGTACATACAATAATATACCTCAAACGGAGCTCAAACGGACTTCGTACAGTCACGAAAAAATGCGAGAGAGAAAAACAATTGTATAAAATATAAAGAAAGGTTTTGATTTAACCCCGATATTAAAATTGTTTTCGGTCTTTGTTTTACTAATTTCTGGATAAATACACCAATTCAGACGGAAACATAGTTAACGGTTTGTTTCAACCAGCACCGTCTTCATACTCTGAAAGTTATACGTAAATCGTGGAACATTTCTGTTTGGGTACGTTTAGATTCCTTTAAATCACTCGGCCATGGCAGGCTCTGCAGGGAGGAAGTATGGATGAAATCCAATTATGTACTGTACCTTAAAATCACTCGGCCACGGCAGTGACTTGGTCAGGCTCTGCAGGGAGAAAGTATGGATGGAATCCAATCCTGTACTGTACCTTTAAATCACTCGGCCACGGCAGTGACTTGGTCAGGCTCTGCAGGGAGAAAGTATGGATGAAATCCAATCATGTACTGTACCTTTACATCACTCGGCCACGGCAGTGACTTGGTCAGGCTCTGCAGGGAGAAAGTATGGATGGAATCCAATCCTGTACTGTACCTTTAAATCACTCGGCCATGGCAGTGACTTGGTCAGGCTCTGCAGGGAGAAAGTATGGATGAAATCCAATCCTGTACTGTACCTTTAAATCACTCGGCCACGGCAGTGACTTGGTCAGCCTCTGCAGGGAGAAAGTATGGATGAAATCCAATCCTGTACTGTACCTTTAAATCACTCGGCCACGGCAGTGACTCGGTCAGGCTCTGCATGGAGAAAGTATGGATGAAATCCAATCCTGTACTGTACCTTTACATCACTCGGCTACGGCAGTGACTCGGTCAGGCTCTGCAGGGAGAAAGTATGGATGAAATCCAATCCTGTACTGTACCTTTAAATCACTCGGCCACGGCAGTGACTTGGTCAGGCTCTGCAGGGAGACAGTATGGATGAAATCCAATCCTGTACTGTACCTTTAAATCACTCGGCCACGGCAGTGACTTGGTCAGGCTCTGCAGGGAGAAAGTATGGATGAAATCCAATCCTGTACTGTACCTTTAAATCACTCGGCCACGGCAGTGACTTGGTCAGGCTCTGCAGGGAGACAGTATGGATGAAATCCAATCCTGTACTGTACCTTTAAATCACTCGGCCACGGCAGTGACTTGGTCAGGCTCTGCAGGGAGAAAGTATGGATGAAATCCAATCCTGTACTGTACCTTTAAATCACTCGGCCACGGCAGTGACTTGGTCAGGCTCTGCAGGGAGAAAGTATGGATGAAATCCAATCCTGTACTGTACCTTTAAATCACTCGGCCACGGCAGTGACTTGGTCAGGCTCTGCAGGGAGAAAGTATGGATGAAATCCAATCCTGTACTGTACCTTTAAATCACTCGGCCATGGCAGTGACTCGGTCAGGTTCTGCAGGGAGAAAGTATGGATGGAATCCAATCCTGTACTGTACCTTTACATCACTCGGCCACGGCAGTGACTTGGTCAGGCTCTGCAGGGAGAAAGTATGGATGAAATCCAATCCTGTACTGTACCTTTACATCACTCGGCCATGGCAGTGACTTGGTCAGCCTCTGCAGGGAGAAAGTATGGATGAAATCCAATCCTGTACTGTACCTTTAAATCACTCGGCCACGGCAGTGACTTGGTCAGGCTCTGCAGGGAGAAAGTATGGATGAAATCCAATCATGTACTTACCTTTAAATCACTCGGCCATGTCAGTGACTTGGTCAGGCTCTGCAGGGAGAAAGTATGGATGAAATCCAATCATGTACTGTACCTTTACACCTTTACATCACTCGGCCATGTCAGTGACATGGTCAGGCTCTGCAGGGAGAAAGTATGGATGAAATCCAATCCTGTACTGTACCTTTAAATCACTCGGCCACGGCAGTGACTTGGTCAGGCTCTGCATGGAGAAAGTATGGATGAAATCCAATCCTGTACTGTACCTTTACATCACTCGGCCACGGCAGTGACTTGGTCAGGCTCTGCATGGAGAAAGTATGGATGAAATCCAATCCTGTACTGTACCTTTAAATCACTCGGCCACGGCAGTGACTTGGTCAGGCTCTGCAGGGAGAAAGTATGGATGAAATCCAATCCTGTACTGTACATTTACATCACTCGGCCACGGCAGTGACTTGGTCAGGCTCTGCAGGGAGAAAGTATGGATGAAATCCAATCCTGTACTGTACATTTACATCACTCGGCTACGGCAGTGACTTGGTCAGGCTCTGCATGGAGAAAGTATGGATGAAATCCAATCCTGTACTGTACATTTACATCACTCGGCCACGGCAGTGACTTGGTCAGGCTCTGCAGGGAGAAAGTATGGATGAAATCCAATCCTGTACTGTACATTTACATCACTCGGCCACGGCAGTGACTTGGTCAGGCTCTGCAGGGAGAAAGTATGGATGAAATCCAATCCTGTACTGTACATTTACATCACTCGGCTACGGCAGTGACTTGGTCAGGCTCTGCATGGAGAAAGTATGGATGAAATCCAATCCTGTACTGTACATTTACATCACTCGGCCACGGCAGTGACTTGGTCAGGCTCTGCAGGGAGAAAGTATGGATGAAATCCAATCCTGTACTGTACATTTACATCACTCGGCCACGGCAGTGACTTGGTCAGGCTCTGCAGGGAGAAAGTATGGATGAAATCCAATCCTGTACTGTACATTTACATCACTCGGCCACGGCAGTGACTTGGTCAGGCATCTTTACTCATAATATCCCGTGTTTCTCCTCCATCTATTCAATTTTCCTTCAGTAGTCATCAGTAACCTATTCATCCCTGTTACATACAGCCTGCATGTATACTCACCCTATAAATGTCCACCAGATCTAGTGTCCACTAGATCTTGCCAATGTCAAAGCCTTCATTCCCATGAACATACTTACCTTTACACTATCTTTCAGGTTTTCATACCGTATTGCATGCTTTCCATTTTTCCTATAGTCACTCTGCCCCCCTCTCAACATCCTCTCATGTGTGTCTTTAGTTTCATGTTCTTGGCCTCTTGTCGTTTAGCCTTGGGGAAACATCTTGCTAGGATCGAAACGTCAGGCCCTCCCAACTTCAAGCATTTGATATTCAATTATGGTTCTTATGGATATTATGGTTGATGGGCAGTTTGCATCAGATAAATACTATCGATAAACATCTTAATGGACACGGGCGCTATTGTAAACTGTTATCCAACTAAAAAGTACTTCAACAAGTTTAACTTGATTGTCCTACTTTTAGGTTTAGAAGGATATAATATTTTTGCAAATGTTGTGAAGTCATAAGTACCATCAAAGGGGCGGATCTAATATCTATTGCAGGGAGGATTCGACCCCCACCCAATATTTTGAAATTGAGGATGCTGGAGACACGTTTTCCTGGTTTTGCTTCTCTTTTTGGGCGCTGTTTATTACAGAAGATTATTGTATGGCATGTAATTCCATAACGTAAAATGATTCATACGGCTGCTCCCTGCACAAGCAATAATGATCAATTCCACAGGTGACCTGATATTGCTTCGGTATATGGACAACTATTAGAATTGCCACGGTGTGCTGAGAGAGCCTTCATATCATATCGCCATTAATAGATGCATTCAACACACACATCCACTGCATACAGTGTAGAATTGAGAATACATCGAGGCATTGAGGAAAACCTGGAGCTACATGCGCGTCTCTAGTAACCATTACAACCGGTTGACCATGGATGCGATGCAATCCATGGGTTGTTTTCCGTGGTCGAAATCTTTTTACATATTATTATAAGGCACAGGTTATCACCACCATGTCACCATCATATCACCACCACACACACACTATTACCTTCATATAACCATCTCATCCCTGCCATCACCCCATTATTCAACGTTATTGTCATGATCATTACAACCATACACCGCCATTGATATATATTTACCTTCCAGACATGATACTATAATTGTCACCCAGTTTGTATCATTCTGAATATCCACTGAGTATATACATGTATCATATCATCACTGTATATACAGTGCCTTTCAGTTCATAAGGAAATAAAATTCAAAGGCTCAGGCGGGCAAACCATTACTATGCATTAGTACTGATTTATTGTGGTTTCCTCAAGTGGTCTGACATTATGCACAACAAGCAGTGGCTGTAGCTGAGAGAGCCTTCATATCATGTCGCCATAAATGGACGCATTCAACACACACATCCGCTGCATACAGTGTGGTATTGGGAATACAGCATAGAGAGAACGGCATAGAGAGAGAGAGAGGGTGGGGGGAATGATAGATGCGCGTCTCTAGTAACCATATAGCAACTGATGGAGCATAGACGCGATACAAGCCACGGGTTGTATTCTAAGGTGAAATTGATACAGGCATAGTTAGAATGCGTCGCTTTGTATACTGTAATGTTCAAGATAACTGCCATGATCATAACACCGCTATTTCACCACTATATCTTCACCATCATATCACTACCATATCACCGACATATCACCACCATATCACCACCATGTTATATCGCCACTCACCAACACATACTCATACATACTCAATTATCAGAATTGTCACAACTATCCCCCACTAAAATAATCATTACCCGGGTTATTGATTTAGCCACCGTCGCTCTGTCAAATCAGCGAAACCAGCAAACACTCATAACACTGGGAACTTATGCTAATCTCAAATAACATGAAGCATTTCAAATAGTTTGCGTTGCAGCTCTAGATGCATGATAATGCTTAATCATTGATTGATTTTATCTTCATTTTCAATGTTTAATCTATGTGTATGTACAGGGGTGGTTGTGTAGATAAAAACGTTCCGTCTTCCCTTAGCCATGGGCATCATTTCTCAGTTATCTTGTGATATTTCTTTTCCAACGATTTATGGCTATATTTTACTAATACACGTCTAAGGTATAGGCAATGATAAATTACAATATATAAAAAAAACATTATGCACTACTCGCTTTAGATGTGATCAAATGAGCGAAATCTGTACACTTATGAGAATAATTACTGGGGGTTTTCATTTTTATTTGTACCCCAAAACAAAATGACTGGACATCTGAAATATTGTGTATTATTTTATTATCAGCCTTTCGCGACGCAGCGTCAGTGAGTGACAACATCGTGGTCGTACACCGTGCGATGACGATCAAGCCCCGGTCAACATATACTCAGCGGGTCGGCCTCGAGAACCGGCTCTGTCGTGTTCGGCGATGTTCAGAGGAATGTCATCACGGATCACTTATGGCGAGACGGTACCGTGATGCGATCCATTCCCACCGCCGTGCCGCCGTACTTCATCGCGGTGGGTCTGAAGGGCAACCTGCTCATCAGCAGAGTGAACACGCACGGGGAAATTGAGGAGATTGACGGTAGTGGTACCAGGGTGCTCGCGGTGACTTATTTGATTGCCGCGGAACAGGTTTCGTGCCGCACTGTATGCTACTCAGCGGACGAGCGGGGTTTCTACGCCGTGTTACACGGGAAGGAATCTAACATTGGTCACGTCCAACGTTACAGTTCTACCGGAGAATTTCTTGGGTGATGATGGCCAGTGATCTTTACGACTCAAACGGCAAATTGCCATACCACTAGGCCACAGAGCTAGTGGATCGGACATAATCGTTTGTCAGACACAATGGGTCGGACATAATCGTTTGTCCGTCACGTTGGGTCGAACATAATTATTCGTTGTCGGACACAATGGGTCGGACATAGTCGTTTGTCGGACGTAATGGGTTGGATATATCCGTTTCTTGCTCGCCAAAATCTGTTGTCGGACGTCATAGGTCAAACGGACATAATGGTCGTGGACATACGTGTACTTACTTTCCAAATAGGACACCATAATTGTCACCCAGTGTGTACAATTCTCAATATAGTTAGGGTACATGTATCATATTATCATTGCATGCACAGGGCTTTTCAGTTCATACAATAGAAACAAATATATTCAATGGCTCAGGTGGGGAAATTACAATGAACATTGATTAATTGCGGTTCTCGCTTTGATATTTGATTCGATCTACCCTGCTGAACCAAGCTAGATGGGGGGTCTAGCGGTCTTACATTATGCAGTAGGGCCTATGTAGTAACCAGGAGGTTTACCGATAGAGCCTTCATATCATATCGTCATTAATAGATGCATTGAACACATCTACTGCATACAGTGTAGAATTGGGAATACATCGAGGCATCGAGAGAGAGAGAAATGTTAGATGTGCTTCTCTAACCATAACAACCGGTGGAGCATAGATGCGATACAAGCCACGGGTTGTATTCTGAGGTGAAATCGATGCAGGCATAGTTAGAATGCGTCGCTTTGTATACTGTAATGTTCAAGATAACTGCCATAATCATAACATCACCTCTATATCACACCATATCAACACCATATAACTACTATACCAACACCATATGACCACCATATGACCGCCATGTTACCACCATATTACCACCATATTATTAACATATCACCACCATATTACCACCATATTACCACCATATCACCACCATAATGACCACCATATTATCACCATATCACCACCATATCACCACTATATCACCACTATATCACCACCATATCAACACTGTCAAAAACATATTACCACCTGATCACAACCATATCATCTCACATTAATACACATACACAATAATTAACAGAACTATCACAACGATCCCCAACCTCCCCACATCGCTACTCGAGTAATTGATTTAGGGACCGTCGTTCTAGCAAATGAGCGAAACCAGCAAACACCCATAACATTGAGAGACAAAGCAAATCTCACATAACATGAAGCATTTCAGGGAGTTTGCATAGCAGCTCTAGATGCATGATAATGCTTAATCTTATATTAAATTAGTCTTTATTTTCAATGTTCAACCTATGTGTATGTAGAGGGCTGTCTGTTTAAATAAAATCGTTTCGTCTTAACTTGACCGTGGGCATCATTACTTAGTTATCTTGAGATTGAATTTATTTCCTATGTCGCTATGTTTACTTAGTCTAAAGGATAGTTATATGCATCATTTATCGAAATAATACTTGTTTGAAAATGCAAATCATTGCAACAGAATATAGATATTGCATTCAAATGGCTAGTTGCGAAAAATGATGAATTACATTGTAATCATAGAAATATTTTGTATAACTCAATTTTACATGTGAACAAATGAGCAAAATGATTGGATTTATGAGAACATTTACAGCGGCTTGTCAGTTTTATTTATACTCAAATACTTGATGACTATTGACTGGACATTTGAATTGTACTGTTTCATTCTCAGCCCTTCGCGACGTAGGTTCAGTGGATGACAACATTGTGCTCGTCACACAGACAACGTCGAATCTAGAATATAAACCGGAAAATGTACCCCAACTTCCCCACGACACCACCGTGCGATGGCGCTCAAGCCCCGGTCAACATAGTACGCGTGTTGGCCTCGAACACCGGCTCTGTCATCTCTGAGCCAGTAGACGGTACCGTGATGTGATCCATTTCACCGCCACGCCGCCGTACTTCATTGCGGTGGGTGTGAACGGCAACCCTCTCATCAGCAGACACGGGGGAAATTTAGAAGATTGACGGCAGTGGTACCATGGTGTTCGTTGTGACTCCTGTGAGTAGCAGATGCCGTGCAGCAGTGTCTCCTATACGGAGCGGACAGCCAGAGTTTCTACGCCGTGTTACACGGGAAGGAATCAAACATTGGTCACGTCCATCGTTACAGTTCTACCGGGGCCTTTCTCGGGCATTGGCCAGTGATCTTTACGATTCAAACGATAACACCTGTACATATCGTGCATGAGAAAATGCAGTTAAACAAATCTTAAACAAATTGAAACACTGTCAATCTCATCTTCTCATTTCTTGCGTGAAAGGTGCGAACTGAGGGAAAACCAGGCCTAACAAATGGTTTTAAACTTAGATACATAGACGTTGTTGTTGCGAGTTTGATTCTAGACATACACATGTCGATGCAGTTTTAATTAGGATTTTTCGAGATCATATTCCTGTGAAACATGGCTGGTGATATAAGGAATCATTGCGAAACGAATGTTTTGAATTTTTGAAATTCCAAATCAGCGTCCTGATCATCCAAGTAATAAACATACACAGCTGGAAGTATACATCATTTAAAAATGCCCCTTTTTCATGTTAAATGATTTACAACCGGGAAATGGATATACTTTTTTATATCTCAAACTTTTGAAGATTTTGATTATTAAAAATTAGTAAACTTTATTTCCAAAACAGAGTACAAATTACCAAGGCACATGCAAAAACAAGGGGAAACAAATATACAAATTAAAAGAATTGCGATGACAAGAGCACACGTAATAACATAGTTACACAAGTGTAAATCGTATAATGTAAACAATTTTGCACCAACAAATAAGCAAAAACAGGAACCAGGAAAAATGAAACCTATGTTTCTAAGAGTAAAGTAACGCCAGGAAAAAGGGGGATGTTGAAGGGGATGGGGGATGGGAGGGGAGAACCGGAAACAGGAAAGGGCAAAAGCCCATTTTCCAGCAACCCCCGAGGGGATGTTTCAATGGCCAGGATGGGCGGCAGAAAAGCCACGCCCCACCATTGGGTTGGTGGTAGCTACCCTCCACAGGTCAAAGAGGGAGGAAGAGGGAGGGCGTTCAACAATAGCCTATAAATTGTAAGAAAACATTAATCAAAACTAAGATATTGTGAGAAAAAACAACAACCAAATTGTAAGGATCATTAAGAAGAGAAAGGGGGTTCAAGAGGAGACAGGAAAAAAATGGGGGGGGGGGGGGCTCAAACCAAGGGACAGTGGTAACACTATGTCTCGCTAAAACGCAAGCAGCTGTCCCTAGGAAGAGCCAGGGGAGGGGGAGGGAGGGGGAAGAGACAAGGGAAAGGCAGAAGAAAAACAGGGGGAGAGGCAGCAGAGGGTAGTGATCAGATCAGCCATGTTATCTTGTTATTTATAACTGTGAACAGACTATTATTGATGGACCATTTTTTTTTAAGTGGTCAAGAGAGTAATTCATGCGGTGGAAGTGAAACTCAATAATAATTTTCGATTTCAGGCGATGTGTCCAAACGAGAAAAGGGTCAGTAAAGGTTGCAGAACGATAAGACCAGTAGACAACATTTTTCAGGCTAACGATGAGAAAGTTTGCGAGATTGACCGCATTCCGGTCTCGACTCCTCGCGCTGGGGATCAGGGTCCAGTAAAGGTCAAAGTTCAGGTGGATATCAGGAAGAAGGCGCGACAGCAGGCAGTGAAGAAGGTAGTCTTGTCCAAGACGTTATTTATGCGCGAGCCCCTCCAAACAATTACCCACCCACACGCAAACTAAGTGGAACATTCCACCGACCTACGAAAAAATAACGTCTTGTTGGTTTGCTCTGGTGTCACGTGACAAAGACTGAGCGTGACCTCTGTGGGCAAAAATTGCATATTCATTGAGGTCAACAACGGGGTGCAATGCGTTGTTTTGGTCAGCGTCCAATCCACGCACGTGGTATGGCGTGATACCGTGTGCATATCACGTAATGACGGTCGTTTGAAACTCAGCAGCAACCGTTATTGCCATGGAGCAATAACAACAGATAGCTCCATGGTCATTACCAAAACCATGGCTTGATTATACTTCGATCAACTGTCATGCGGCACAAAAAGATTTCGAGAAATTGTACTATGAATAAGCCGTATTTTACAGCTTTTTGGGTGATCCTCGGGCTTTTGTTATTCGTTATTTATTGTGTATTTCATGTGTACAGTACTTTTGTATGTTGCCAAAATAAATGAATGAATGAAGGGAGGGATGAAATAATTTCACTGAATTATGATACCATGGAGTCTGTTCCCGGGCTCCATGAAGACACGGAATGATTTCGAGGGGCACGGTTAGTAAATTTATTCCATACCCAAGTTGTCTAAGAGCCTTGTTGTTCTCCGGAAAACTCTCGAATCCCCGACATTTGTGTTGCAAAATGCAAGGCCTCCTAATTCAATACGATCCGTCAGCAGCCATGGTACGATATCAATGAAGGCCTACATACGGCACATGTAATTTACAAGTACTGTAAATACACCTGTATGCGTACTGCATATAATGCTTGCGACGTCGTTGCGGTACTAGACTTCATCTCCATGAAAATTTTCTAAATATATTAATGCAAATAAGGCTACGTCATGATGCGCCGACTTCGCGGGGGGTTATTGCCCGGAATTTTCCGGGCAGTTTTGAGTAAATGGACAAGACGGTATTACAGGCTTGTGTGTGTGGCGTAGACGTTATTTCGGGTCGTTTGTTTTGTTGACACGTACACGTACGTGCGATCTGTTGGCCAGGTACAACTACGTAATACCGTCTTGAACAAGACTATGAAGAAGGGTTGAGGGCTGAGTTTTTTGTATCGTCGCAGAAAATGATTTAGCATAGCGTAGGCTGGATGGGAGCAAAAACCGAGAAGACGTTGAATAGTAGACATTCTGAAGGCGAGCGTGCGTGCTTGGAGGCAGACAAGATCAAGACCGCCCTTGTCGGATTTTTGATATAAAATTAGTTAAGGTTTTCTTTACAGACGGTCCAGTTTTGTTTAAGGAAGTTATGAGTGTTTCCCAAGCGAACTAAGTTAAGACCCTCATTATTCCACTTGAAATTTAGAGGCTGGTCGTCCCGTCCGGCCCAAGGCCCGACCCATAGCCCTTGGGATTTTGGGGTATTCAAACTTGCAGCAGAGGCTTTACTGAAAATAGCGTACGTGTGATCAACTATTTTAAAACCAGTGTCGGAGGTGATAAAGATTGAGATGTCGTCAGCGTATGCTGAGAGTGAGAGTGGAGAAGGAGAAAGCTACGGTGGCTGAGATTTTGGCGGAGTTTGTGCAGGAAACGGTCGATGGATATAGAGTAGAGTATGCCCGAGAGCGGACATCCTTGACGGATGCCCTTGTCGAAGGTGAGAGGAGCTGTCAGGGAGCCGCACACCTTCTCCAGACTCTCAGTACCATTATACAGAAGTTGGACGTAAGAGATGAAAGCATCACCAAAACCCATGGCTCTCAAAGTATTAAGTAGATAGCCGTGGTCAACGTTGTCGAATGCTTTCTTCTGGTCCAAGTTGATCACGGCCAAAGGATGATTATTAAAGTTACAATAATTGATACTGTCTCTTATGAGGCAAAGGTTGTCACGAATCGTTCCTTTCAGCCGAAAGGAACTTTGCATCTTTGCGTGGACAACATTCTCAATAGACTGTTTCAAACGATTTGCAAGCAACTTGGCAACAATTTTATAATCGGTGTTTAGGAGGGAGACAGGACGCCAATAAGCTAGTCAGAAAGGTCGCCCTTTTTTAGGAATGAGAGTGATAACAGCTCGACGGAGAGATATTGGAAGAGTCTCAGAGCTGCAAGCAAAGGAAAGAAAGGAGAGAAAAATCATCCTTGAGCAGGGACCAGAAAGAATGAAAAAATTCAGAAGTGAGGCCATCTAAACCAGGGGTTTTATTTCTACCAAGTTGCTTGACCGCAATATCAAGTTCCTCGTCAGGTTGAGTACGACTGTATAAGTTTTGATAAAAATCACGGACGTGTTTTTTTATTTGAGCGGCATCGTCTATAAGATTACCAGAGGAGAGACTTCACTATTAAGAATTTTGTTAAGTTCTTGTTTTTTTTGTATTTTTTTTTATGTTGTTCTTTAAGAGAACGTTTAGTATTGTCATTGAAGTCCGGCGCAGACAGAAGATCTTCGATGGTCTGATTTATTCTAAGGAGGACATTGCGTTTCTCCTTAGCCATTTTAGACCCGTACATTTGAGAGAGGGTTTTTATTTGTATCTTTCCGAAATCCCACCACGCACAAATATCAGGGAATTCGTTCTGTTTATCCCTCCAGCTCGTCCAAAAGTCTTTGATGAAATCCCTGTAGGCGTGATCATCTAAAAGAGATTTGTTAAAGTGCCAGTAGGCACTTCGTCTCGAGTCAGTAGAAGGGAGTTGAATGGAAAGCATCACGGCTGAGTGGTCTAATAAGGAACAGGGAAGGATTTTGCACAAAGAGACGGACGACAAAAGAGCAGAGTGAGCATAAAAGCGGTCCAGTCTGGCCTTTGAAATGCCGTACTGACTGGGGGGATTAGCTCTGTACCGGGTGTAATTTTGTTTGTTGGGGTTCTGTCTGCGCCTGACATCGTACAAAGAGAGTTTGCTAAAGGACTCTTTGAGAGCCACAGACATTTTGGGGCGATGCTTTGTCGGCATACCGAGACGATCTGACTCAGGATTAAAGGTACAATTAAAATCACCTCCGACAATAATGGCACCGTCACTGAGCGGGTCACTGTGTTTATGAAAGCAATTGATGGCCAGAAGTTCATCAGTGTCGGATTGAGGGATAAGAAAGTTATAGAGATTAGGCGCGTTCTCACACACCGAAAAAGTCCGACTATTTGGGTCGCGATTAGGAGCGCGAACCAAATAGTCGCGCTTATTTCTGGGGGGACACGAATAATCGCGACTATTTGTGCGATTTGGAGCGCTCTCCGAATCGCACTTATAGTGCGTCTTTTTGCAAATAGTCGCGATTATTTGCTGTGTGAACGGTGCACCAAAAAATACCGGTTTTAGCACAGGACGCTTGCCAACTCCACGCCTCACTGCGCACGGGCAGTTTGATAGAAATCGTACCGGCACGATTTGGGTCGCGCTTTTTTGGCTGTGGAAACACAACAAAAAGCGCGACTATTTGGGTCGCGATTTGAAGTGCGACCCAAATAGTCGGGCTTTTTGGTGTGTGGGAACGTGCCTACTGTAGATAACGTCATTTAGAGAAATTTCAGAGATTATTCATTTAGAGAAAATGGCAATATGCTCATTGTAGATAGTGGAAGATTCTAGAACAGAAATATTATTTTTGACGAGGGTAGAGACCCCTGATCCACGCGAGGGGCTGGGGTGGCAATATGGGGTATAATTTGGCCAGGAGTTCCAAGGAGGGGAAAGATCATTAATGTTGGATGTTTCCTGAAGAAAAATTGTGTCCGGTATGGAACCAAGCTTGTCAATATAAGTGTCAACAGTGACAGTGTCATACAAAAAAAAGTTTAATATAATCCATTATGTAAAGGGAAAAAAGCACTACACGTCCAGTTTGTAAATCCTCTGCTGCAAGTTCTTTTTAAGCAGAGGACTGATTTTAGAGGTCTTAGTTGGGCGACAAGACCGGGGATGTTTTGGGTGAATTTCCGTGCGACAAGATGGGTTTTTTTTGCTGGTGCTAGATTTGACAGTTTTGAGGAAAGTGAGAAGATCTTCGGAATTGAGAGGTCCCTTGCAGGTGGGAAGACCAGCAGGCTGAGTCTTCGTGTCCTCCCACAGGGTAGAGTCCGTGTCGGTGCCATCAACCGAGGAGGCGGGCGTGGAGGGGGTTGAGGAGGGGGTGGACAAAATTTGGGCTGGTGTAGATGGCATGTGGGCAGGGGTCAAAGGGTTGAGGGGTGGCATCGAGGGCTTGGGAGATGGTGGGGGAAGTGACTTGCATTGGAGTGTTAACTCCGGGCTATTTTACGGACCGCAGAGGGGGACTTGAGGGGTATGAGGCGAGGAGAGTTGTCGGATGGTTGGGAGGGAGAGATTTTCGTCTTGGTTACTTCAGAGAAGAGGCGGGAGGGGGCGGGTGGTGTCCCCCAAAAGTACAACGGCTTCTTCTTGGGAGCAGCACCAACCGGTGCACCCGACGACGATCCGCCAGGGGCGGAAAGACCCAACCCGACGTCCCCAGCAGCCACCGGGCCAACGGATCGGACCCCGCAGATAACCCCGAGGTTGACGGGCCAGGAGACACTGAGGGAGGACCCACGGACGCCGAGGGCGGGCCCCCGCCATCCGTCCCAACAGGGGCCGGGGCAGAGGCGGGCACTCCAGCCGCGGCACCCGCGGCGGCCACCACTCGAATGTGCGAAAATGTCAACAAATCTTAACAAACAGTATAGCTTTTCCGCAACTATGCGGACTAAAATACAGGAGGGTTTTTAGCATAGTACCGCAAATTTATTCATCTTAATTTTGTGAATTCGTTAATCGTTAAATTTTACAAAATACTTCACATTTAATTCTTATCTTTGATAAATGTATTTGAGAACATTTTTCTTATAGCTATAAACTTGTATGTATTACCAGGGCTTCACCGATGAGTTAGAATCGTTACCATTCATCAAGAATACAGTTGTCAAATTGAAACATGTCACTCTAGGTTTCATATTGCGTTAATATATGTTTTAGTTTATCATTGTAGATAGACAAGCATGGTATAATTATACATGATTTATTACCAGGGCTTCATCGGGTATGGGGACCCCTGGTCGTTCCAATCACACACAGGCATAGTGGGTACAAGATCCTTTGCAGGTAGCACTACTTACCAGGCTACGTTACAAGTGCAGTGTTTTCATCTTTACCGAATGGATCCCGATGTATGTGTTGTTTCACAGGCTTGACATTTACATTTTTGTTCGTGTCTGTACCATCTCCTATTGATATTCCATTGGCTTATCTGTTGGCTCGTGCATGGGATTAAATATTTACGTTAATTGCTCTTCTCATTGTCATGGGTCTTATCGACCTTAAGCGAGAAGCCACGAAGGGGGATTGTGATCTTCAGGTTTGCACGTTTTATTGATTGACCTTCAGCAGTGGCGTCGTCTTTGGTGCAATTTATTGTCTTTCCTATGGGGCTGCACGCTTTGGGCTTTTAGTTTCGTATTTCCATGCACACAGATAGAATCAGTTAAGCGTATTATTGTGATAACATCAGTATTTCATCAGCAGACTGGGTAATATTCAGTCTTATATTTTTCCTTGTTTTGCCACATTGTATGGTAATAAATGTTCATTGGCAGTAAATAGTTATTCATTATTTTGCTCCAAGCTTCCTTCAAATGAAGTTTTCCATAAACAAAACAACATCAACGTTTTCTCGTTAAAATAAATGTCAGAAATTACCTGTATCATTGCAAAGTTCACCATCCTTCATCTTGTCCATGTTCCTGGCTCAATCTTTATTTGGTTTAATTGTGGATACACCGAAACGTGAAATCAACGAAATGAGCTGAAATTGAACATTTTAAAGTAAACGGGAATCGAGTCTGTAAACTGGAATCGAGTTTGATAGTCCTTTAGTTTAGTTAGAGAGTCACATATTTGTCATCTTCATACGTTATAACATACCTACACGAGAAGTAAAATAATGCATGGAGGTCAAGCTCAACTTATTTTAACGTGTTCCATATAATAAAAACGTGGTGAAAAAGGCAAAGACGGTGAAAATGGAGAATTGTAAAAATGAAAACGTAAATGCAGGAGCGTAAAGCCCAATCTGTCATTACCATCACGTCCCATCACACGCAGGTTTTAACCAGTGTATTAAGCTTAAACTGTGTGGGGAAAAAATACCTACTATATCATATGAATTGTAAAAAAGAAAATAAACAACAAAAAAACAAGAGGGTTTTTAGCATAGTATCGCAAAATTACGAGTTATCTTAACTTTTTGAATTCGTTAATCGTCAAATTTTACAAAATACTTCACATTTCATTCTTATCTTTGATATATCTATTTGAAAAAAATGTGTCTTATAGCTATACACTTCGAATGTATGTATTACCAGGGCTTCACCGAGGAGTTAGAATCTTTGCCATTCAGCAAGAATACATATATCCTGTTCATAGCAAATGCTGGAAATATGTTGATGATATTACACTTAGTGAAAATAGAAACATCAATGCTGCTAGTAAGGTCCAGAACGACTTAGACAATTTGTGTGATTGGGCTGTAAATAACAAACTGTCTTTGAACCCGTCAAAATGCCAAGTTATGCAAATCTATTCAGGCAGAAAGGAACCCCCCGGTTGTTCAGGTTTCTATTTTGGATGTTCAACTTCAACAGGTTCAGAGTGCTTAATTATTAGGCGTTATTTTCCAGCAGAATTTGAAATGGGACATGCATATTGCTAACATAGTCAAAAAAGTATCTAAGAAACTCTTCATGTGGAGGAAATTAAAGAATACATGTCTTACTAATAATGAACTTGTTGCAGTATATTCCGACCCCTTGTGGAATATGGAACACCATTATGGCATTCCGGTATTTCCTGCACTCTTTCTGATCAAATAGGAAACATTCAAAAAAGAATATCTCGTATCATTTTAGGTCAAAAGTATAATAATTATGATTATGCATTATCCACACTGGGTCTGGAACCTTTATCTAGTAGAATAGCCAAGCTTTGCACCAAATTTGCTTTGCATTCATACAATTCAAATAAATTTAACCAATGGTTTGACCAATCAAAAAGCACACATTCTATGAATCTCAAGTCAAAAAGAATTCGTCATGAAGTGACATGTAAAACCAATCTTTAAAAAAAAACATCCCAGTTCCATACTTAAAAAGACCTGTTAATGATGCTCTAAGCACAATCTAATTGCCTCATAACTCAACTCAATGTATATTTTAAAAAAGTGTTGTTTGTTGTGCAATATCTATTTTTACTCCTTTTAGTTCACCTGAAATTTTGTGTTTTGGTGTTTTATTGTATTTTATACTGTTTACTACATATTTCAATTCTGTGTCTCCCTGTTTGTATTTTTTTTGTAAACTGTCTTGAAATTCAGCCGGCAGGCTGCAATGAGCAGTGTTTTAATAAACCTTTATATATATATACATATCAAATTGAATCATGTCACTCTAGGTTTCATAAAGCGTAAATACATGTTTTAGTTTATCATTGTAAATAGACAAGCATGGCATAATTATACGTGATTTATTACCAGGGCTTCATCGGGTATGGAGAACCCTTGTCGTTCCAATCACACATAAGCATAGTAGGTACAACGCCCTTTGCAGGTAGCACTACTTACCAGGCTACGTTACAAGTGCAGTGTTTTCATCTTTACCGAATGGATCCCGATGTATGTGTTTTTTTCAAAGGCTTGACATTTACATTTTTGTTCGTGTCTGTACCATCTCCTATTGATATTCCATTGGCTTATCTGTTGGCTCGTGCATGGAATTAAATATTTACGTTAATTGCTCTTCTCATTGTCATGGGTCTTATCGACCTTAAGCGAGAAGCCATGAAGGGGGATTGTGATCTTCAGGTTTGCACGTTTTATTGATTGACCTTCAGCATGGGCGTCGTCTTGGGTGCAGTCTATTGTCTTTCCTATGGGGCTGCACGCTTTGGGCTTTTAGTTTCGTATTTCCACGCACACAGATAGAATCAGTTAAGCGTATTATTGTAATAGCGTCAGCCTTTCGTCAGCAGACTGGGTGATATTCAATATTATATCTGTCATTGTTTTGCCACATTGTGTTGTAATAAATATTCATTGGCAGTAAATAGTTATTCATTATTTTGCTCCAAGCCTCCTTCAAATGAAGTTTTCCATAAACAAAACAACATCAACGTGTCCTGGTAAAACTAAATGTCAGAAATTTCCCGTATCATCGCAAAATTCACAATCCTTCATCTTGTCAATGTTCCTGGCTTTATCTTTATTTGGTTTAATTGTGTATACATCGAAACGTGAAATCAAGAATGACTATTTTACAGTCATTTTGTTAGAGAGTGCCATTTATGTCATGTTTTATCCGTTATAACATATTTACAAGAGAAGTAAAATAATGCTTGGAAGTCAAGCTCAACTTATCATGACCCACCACGTAGATGTTAACGTTTGCCATATAAAGAAAAAGTAGTGAAACAAGGAAAAAACGGTAAAAATGAAAAAAATGAAAACTAAGAAAAGAAAACGCAAATGTTGGAAAATAAAGCTCAATAATTAATTAGCACTACGTCCCATGACACGCAGGTTTTTACCAGTGTATTATTTAAAAACGTTGTGGGACAAAAAAGTACAGACGATGAATTGTAAAGGTTTTGTTTGTTGAAAACAGAACACAAGGCTTTTCCGCCTAGATATAGGTTATTTTCTCAAATTAATACACATGAATTATTTTGTTTAATTAAGACATATGGTTTAAAAGTTACCATATCTCAATGTAGAAAAGTAAAATTAAACCCAGTTGCAAGGTTTTTAGAACACATTGTCATTGGACATAAGATGACATCATGATGACGTTGGAGAACATGGAATGCTTTTGAGGATGCATTATTTTGCGAATACAACATTCATTTTGCGAATACAAAATCATTTTGCGAATACAAAACCATTTTGCGAATACAAAATCATTTTGCAAATACAAAATCATTTGCGAATACAAAATCAATTTGCGAATTATTCGAAATCATTTTGTGAAGACGATATCATAGGCGAATACAAAATAATTCGCGAATACGAAATCATATTGAAAATACTAAATTATTTCGAGAACAGGAAATCATTTTTCGACGGCATCGAAACATAATTTGCTTGTATGTACTGAATTCTTATATTGGGAAAGGAGTGACATTTAATTTTGTCCATGTGAAAAACTGATCATAATTATTGCCACGTACAGAAAGATAAAGTCTATATGGATCATTGCACTTTTCCATACAATCTTCCCAAGTATTAAGTTGTAAATGTGTAGCTTAACACGACCCATCAAATGACATACAATACACCGCAATTTACATCGGTAGCATTTCGATTAAGATGTTATAGCAAATTACGCCACAGAAACTACCGGAATGATAAAATAAAAAGGAATAAGCAATACAAACAATCCCATTGTACAATTCACGCTTCTAATTGTTCTAATTCGGTTCAATCAATGATGATGATGTCACATATAATCACATGAATGAGAAATCGTAAAGTATTACACACATGAGTATCACAGAAGTCAATGGGAATTACACAAATGAGTCAAAAGGATTAAACAAATCACAAAGGTTCAATGATTAAATGGTTCCAAGAGTTCACAGATTCTAAAGTTCACCGGGAAATAGCTCTGTCCGCACATGGAAATCCTGGCACTGGCGATCCTAGGTGACGGATCCCGCAGACTCGATGGTCGACACACCAGGTGGGAAGAATCCGGGAAGTCTTGAAAGTATCATCAGGGGGGTCCCTTGGGAATTATCTTGATTTCTTGGAAAGTGAAGGAGTCCCGGAAGTTATCCTGCTTGGTATCTCGGAAGTGTCGGAGAAGTACCGGGGCTCGTCAGGAATTCAGGAAGGTGTCTCCAGTTATCTTGGTATCCCCAATTCAGAAGAAGGTTTTGCTGAAGTAAAGTACAGTAAATCGACTCTAAATAATACCTATGTAAATACATGCACAGTGTACATATCAATTCTTGTATACTCCAGCAAAGCTGTAACAGGTTCTAGGGATTATCGAAGTACTACATTTGGATATGGAATTATAAAGCTTCAAATTTGAACTAATACATTAACATAATGAACTGCAAACTTTGGAAGAAATAATACTTAAGATATCGTGTACTATTCCAATGAGCCATCTAAAACAAACATAAACGTTTCTAAAGCATGGTCTAGCATTCACCAACATGGCTGCACAAAAAAGAAGCTAAATACTGGCTAATTTCTACTTACTACGCTGGGGGAATGATGAATTCTTATACTTGGTTTAACTCTTGAGACACTGGTAATCAACTGGATAACATTTGACGATTATTTAAGGCAAATCAGCTGGCAAAACTTTGCCATCATTTTTGCAATCAACAATAGAAATTTCTGGAACATTGGTTTTTTTTGTCCTCATTCTCACAATAAACAGCGCCCCCAATACTAATCTACGGAGCTCCATAAGAGCCAAAGAGCTGTCCGCAACATCCCGGCCCCGATGACACGTTGAAGTTGTCATCATCAAGGTTCGAAGGACAGCGACAAGGGCATAGTATTGAACTCGGTCTACTCCGTCTTGTTAGCGGTATCATCAACAGGTGTCTGCACCACCTGTGCTTCCAGAAGACAGATCTTGTCAGTGGGACGGTGGTAGAATCCACTCTGTGTCTTCACTTGGACTGAACGAACACATCCGTCCTTTCCTGGATAGGTTTCTGTGACAAGACCTAGGGGCCATCTGAAGCGAGGTGTGTTTTCGTAGCGCACAAGTACTAGGTCTCCAACTTGTAGGTTTCTCTTGGGGAACAGCCATCGTTGACGACGCTGAAGTAAGGGAAGGTACTCGCCTAACCACCGACGCCAGAATAGGTCGGCTAAGTACTGGACCTGTCTCCAACGCCTCCTATAGAGGTCCTGCTTCACGAAATGCCCGGGGGGCAAGCTGGGACCTGATCGAAGAAGCAGGAGATGGTTTGGTGTGAGAGGTAAGGGGTCCTTCGGGTCATCCGACAGCTTGGTAATGGGGCGGCTGTTGACGATGCCCTCGACAACACACATCAATGTGGGTAACCCCTCGTCATCCATAACTTGCTGTGGCAACAAACCATTTAGGACCGAGCGGATAGTCCTAATCTGGCGCTCCCAAACGCCTCCCATATGGGAAGCTGCTGGGGGGTTAAAAAACCACTGAACTTCACGTTGCCGAAGATAGTCTTGAATTTGGTTCTGATTCCACTCTTGTAGAGCACGTCTCAGCTCGACCTGAGCTCCAACGAAATTTGTACCGTTGTCAGACCAAATCTCAATGGGGCTGCCTCGTCGACTGATAAAGCGTTGAAGTGCATTTATGAAGGAGTCTGTCTCTAGAGAGTGGCACACCTCAATATGAATTGCTCTCGTAACAAGACATGTAAACAGGCAGCCATACCTCTTGACCTCACTCCGACCTCTCCGCACTAGGAAAGGCCCAAAGAAGTCTACCCCAACTGAGCTGAAAGGTGCTTCTCCATGTGTAACACGACTCTTTGGCAGATCTGCCATCAGCTGAGACTCAGGGGCTGCCGTTCTTCTCTTACAATGAATACACCGTCGAAGTATTTGTTTGACTGATACACGCCCCTTCACAATCCAGTATCGATGGCGCAGTTCAGCAAGTGTCCTTTCCACGCCGGTATGTCCACATTTGACATGGTAGTATCTTATGATGAGGTCTGTCACTGGGTGCTTGTTGGGCATGATCCATGGGTGTTTGGCTTCTTCAGGAATGTTGGCATTCTCTAGACGTCCACCAACGCAGCAGAGTCCATTGATCGAAACTGGGTTCAGCCCCTGGAAACGAGTATTGGCTTGCTCTGTGACTCCAAGGCTCACATGCTGAATGCATTTCACAATTGCCTTTTCGGCATCAAGGAGCTCCTTCACCGTCAGAGGTCCAGTTTGGATACTTCCAGCACCACCCTTATTCTTGACTGCCTTCTGGTGTAGGACACTCTTTGCGCGAAGAATCCAACCAACTGTTTTCTTTAGCTTGTACCATGACGAGTACCGGGAGAAAAGATCTTCGAGTACGGTAGATCTTGAGCCAGCACCTTTGTCAATGGAGTACACCTTAGGTTGTCGTTTGATCTCTGCATCTTGGTCCAGCTCAAGAGACTTGAAATCTGGTTGCGTGGGCCAGCTACCTTCCTCCTTCCACAAGAAGGGAGGACCATTTATCCACCGTTCACTGTCGACAAGCTGCTGTGCTGCAGTGCCTCTTGAGGCATCATCAGCAGGGTTCAAAGCTGATTCCACATGCATCCACTGGGAGGCATTGGAATGGTCATGGATCCGGGCCACTCGGTTTGCGACGTATGTCTGGAATTGCTTGTCTTCATTTCGCAGGTACTGCAACACGATCATGCTATCCGTCCAGAATATTGAATCAATGAGAGGGAGCTGGATCTCTCGCCTGATGATTTCATCCAACTTCACTGCAACAACAGCCGCAGCAAGCTCCAGACGTGGGATCGTGGTAGCCCTCAATGGTGCCAGTTTGGCCTTTGCCATCACAAAGGCACAACAGATCTGACCTTCAGTGTCTACTGATCGGAGGTAACTAACTGCACCATAGGCCTTCTCGGACGCGTCTGCAAAATGATGCAACTGCATAGATGAAGTGGTGCTTGTCGTGTTCGGCTTTATACATCTAGGCACCTTCATTCTCTCCATCAAAGGTAGGTCTTGAAGCCATCGGTGCCACTGATCGGCTATCTCCTTTGGCATAGGGTCATCCCACGCAATCTTGAGACGACACATCATCTGGAACAACATCTTAGCTCGCAGGACAAAGGGACATACAAACCCCAAAGGGTCATATACTGAACTTGTGATGCTAAGCAACCCACGACGTGTAGCAGGCTTTATCTTCACCTTGGTGTCAAATCCAAAGGTGTCCGTTTCCACATTCCAGAGAACTCCCAGAGTTCTCTCAGCTGGAAGCATCTCGTGGTCTAGATCCATCGTTGTTATGGTCTTAGCACATTCTTCGGGTGGTAGAGACTTCAGAACTGCTCGAGAATTGCTCAACCACTTTGTGAGCCTGAACCCACCAAGGGCCAGTAAGCCACGTAACTGGCTAGCTAAGCGAATGGCATCTGATTCTGTTGGGACAGATTTCAAACAGTCATCGACGTAAAAATTCTGGTCGACGGTGCGAACGGTTTCTACGTCAAACCCTGTCTGGTAGTCAAGTGCGGTTCTCTTCAGCGCAAAGCTAGCACAGCTGGGGCTCCATACTCCACCAAAGATATGTGAAGTCATCCGATAGGTGATGTGCTGGCCTCCAACATCATTTCCGCTCCACCATAAGAAGCGGAGGGCATCACGATCCTCGGTGTTTACATGAACCTGGTGGAACATACCCTCTATATCTGCCACCAAGGCGACATGCTCCTGACGAAACCTCAAAAGGACACCAATTAGCTTATTGGTGAGGTCGGGACCTTGGTAGACTCTGTCATTGAGTGAAGTGCCCTGGAACTGAGCTGCACAATCAAACACTATGCGTACTTTGCCTGGTTTTTTAGGGTGTAGTACGGGATGGTGAGGAAGATACCACACACAACCGTCCATCCTGTCGATATCAGAAGTGGGCACAGCCTCAGCATATCCTTTCTTCAGAAGGTCGTTCACTCCAGTGGTGTATTTTTCCCGTAGGTCTGGGTCCTTGGACAGTCGTTTTCCCAATGCTGCCAGACGCCTTTCAGCCAACGGCTTGTTATCAGGAAGGTGTGGTGGTCTCTCCTTAAAGGGGATGCTCATGGCATAGTGAGCGCCATCTCTGCACAAGGAACTCTCCCACAAAGAAAGAACCTTTCTTTCGCTGACAGACATAACCTCTCCGTTGCCTGGAGTTCCCACATCATCCAACCTCCAGAACTTCTCTACTTGATGCTGTAAGTCCACGTCGGACTTTACGAAATGTGAGCTGGCTATCTTGGGCTCCTTGCGAAGGTCGATGGGACCATTCAGTGTCCAACCAAGAGCAGTTCTAGTTGCATATGGCTCTCCAACAGCACCAGAACGGATTTCTAGCGGGATCATAAGGTCTGGGGCATCTTGTCCGATCAGCAAGTGGACATCGTTGATGTCAACGTCAGGTATGTTGATGTCACGAAGGTGTGGCCAACTCTTGAGCTCATCCTCAGTGACAAGACTGCCAAGGCCAATGTTCAACTTTGGTCTAGTAAGAACACCAGGTATCTGGATCACTCGGGTATTGTCGTCATTTGCTACTTCTAGATTTACGACAAATGTCTGGACATCCACCTCCTTCTGGTCCAAAGTGGTGAGCTTGATGGTGTCTCTGCTGGCTTTGCAACCAAGATGCTGCATCAACTCCTCTGAGCAAAAGGTCTGTGTAGAGCCGCTGTCTATCAATGCGTAGGTACTCAACAACTGCTGTTGTCCCTGTGCTCTTATCTTGACAGGGAGAATGGGCAAGGCTACCTTTCCCTCACCGGCCCCGGTGAGGTTGCATGCAACGGCTGAACTAGTGGCAAGAGACGTGTGTGGCGAACTTGAATTATCTGGCACAGGCTGGTCGTCAGTCTGTGTTACCTCGGTGTTAGCTGGTCTACGTGGCAGATGCAAATACTTGCTATGTTTCATTCCGCATCCTTGGACTGTGCACACAAATGGACGAGTGCAATCTCTGCCCAAATGCCCTGGCTTGAAGCAGTTGACACAAAGCTTCTTGCTTTGGATAAATGCAAGGCGGTCTTTCACACGTAGCGCCCTGAATGAATCACACTGATGTAGGTAATGCGGCTGGTTACAGCGTATGCAAGCTTTCATGGGAGATGCTCCTTGCATGGGCGGAGTGGTTCTGCTCTTCTCCCTTGATGATGCTGTCTCAGTGCCAAAATTGGATCGCTGCTTAGCGGTTCTTGTACCTTTGGGCTTTGACTCCTTGAAGGCTCCCCTTTGGACGATACCTCCAAACACTGGATCACGGGCTTCTTCTGCGGCTGCAGCTACAAACCCAGTAAGGTCATCAATGTTAGGAGGTCGTTTCTTCATGGTTTTTATACGATGGACATCCTTCAACCATCGGGTCTTCAAATGATATGGCATCTTCTCAGCAATTGCCAAAAGACAACTTCTGTTGTTCAGCTCGTTGAGGTACCCCATAGTTTCTAGGGTTTCTCTGCAGCATCTAAGGTCATCTGCTAGATCTTGCAATGTGGCACTGTCGGTGACGGTTGACCTTTGCGTCACCTTGTCTATCCAGGATTGTGCAATGGTATGTTCATCCCCAAACCTCTCTTTCAGGAGGCGCAAGGCCAAGGTGTATCCTTCTGAAGGTCCTTTAACTGCACAGCACTGCAATAGTCGTCTGGCCTTTCCTGTGCAGTATTGCATGAGACGGGTAAGCTTGGCTCCGTCATTGATGGTTTCACGGCCAACAGCATTTTCAAAGGCCCTGATGAAGGACCAATACTTGAGAGGATCCCCATCAAAGGACATGAGATCAGCCCTTGGCAGTTGAAGTGCTTCGACTAAAGACTGCTGGTGCACACGGGTGTCTCTGGCCATTTGGTATAAGATATCTGTCACATCTGGGTGTTCAGCAGTTGACGGAGATCCTTTGGGAATTGTTGACGGTGTCCACGACTGGTGGACCGGACTTGAGGTCTGATGAATAGGTGCACTAAACTGGGGTGTGTTGTTCACCTGTGCAGAATAGCTGGAACTTGGCTTGCGATCCTGAGGGTGCTTCGGTATATTCTTGTCTGTAGGTTTATCATTTGGTGTGGTTTGGGTGAAGCACACATCTGATCGGCTCGCTGCTTCGGCCTCTGCAAAGGTTTTTTCTAGAGCTTCTGCCCTAGCAAATTTGACCTTCAATTCCATCTCTCGTCGTTGCTGCTCAAGCTTCAGTTTCTGTTCTTCTAGCTCCATCATGCTTCGTAGTGAGGCAAGCTCCAAAGCATTGTGTTCTTGCATAACAAGGGCCTCCGCCTCCACAGCAGCCTTCTCAGCTTTAGCTCTCAGGAGGGCACTTGCCGTTGAACTTCCAGAGGATGCTCTCGAGCCGACATGGGAAATTCGACTACCCTGTTGACTGATGGAGTCGTTTACGCCAACATCATTGATGATGTCTTCGAATGGAACTTCAAATTCGCCTTCTGCCCGGTTCTCCTCTAACCAACGGCTAACCAAGCTCCGCAGTTCTACGGCTTTATTCTCAGCGTCGTTCCAGTAGGCTGCAGAACTCTTCTTCTCATCCTCACTCGTCAGGTGCTTATCATAATTGGTGTGCGCATCAGCAAATTCTGCAAAGGCTTTCTCAAATTCTTTCATCTTAAGCTCAACAGGAGGGGCTTCATTCTTGTCCTCCATCAGGACGGAAATCGCATTCATAATCTTGGTAACCGATGCCTTCCGGATACCTCTGGTTTTCTTTAAGTCACGACACTGTTGCGTCTGACTTGGTGTACGTGATTCTGCATTTACGGCATCCATGACTGTTCAAGATTATTGTCTGCAAATTACAATCAACGGAGTCCAGGCCCGTACAAAACTAATATAGCAAATTACGCCACAGAAACTACCGGAATGATAAAATAAAAAGGAATAAGCAATACAAACAATCCCATTGTACAATTCACGCTTCTAATTGTTCTAATTCGGTTCAATCAATGATGATGATGTCACATATAATCACATGAATGAGAAATCGTAAAGTATTACACACATGAGTATCACAGAAGTCAATGGGAATTACACAAATGAGTCAAAAGGATTAAACAAATCACAAAGGTTCAATGATTAAATGGTTCCAAGAGTTCACAGATTCTAAAGTTCACCGGGAAATAGCTCTGTCCGCACATGGAAATCCTGGCACTGGCGATCCTAGGTGACGGATCCCGCAGACTCGATGGTCGACACACCAGGTGGGAAGAATCCGGGAAGTCTTGAAAGTATCATCAGGGGGGTCCCTTGGGAATTATCTTGATTTCTTGGAAAGTGAAGGAGTCCCGGAAGTTATCCTGCTTGGTATCTCGGAAGTGTCGGAGAAGTACCGGGGCTCGTCAGGAATTCAGGAAGGTGTCTCCAGTTATCTTGGTATCCCCAATTCAGAAGAAGGTTTTGCTGAAGTAAAGTACAGTAAATCGACTCTAAATAATACCTATGTAAATACATGCACAGTGTACATATCAATTCTTGTATACTCCAGCAAAGCTGTAACAGGTTCTAGGGATTATCGAAGTACTACATTTGGATATGGAATTATAAAGCTTCAAATTTGAACTAATACATTAACATAATGAACTGCAAACTTTGGAAGAAATAATACTTAAGATATCGTGTACTATTCCAATGAGCCATCTAAAACAAACATAAACGTTTCTAAAGCATGGTCTAGCATTCACCAACATGGCTGCACAAAAAAGAAGCTAAATACTGGCTAATTTCTACTTACTACGCTGGGGGAATGATGAATTCTTATACTTGGTTTAACTCTTGAGACACTGGTAATCAACTGGATAACATTTGACGATTATTTAAGGCAAATCAGCTGGCAAAACTTTGCCATCATTTTTGCAATCAACAATAGAAATTTCTGGAACATTGGTTTTTTTTGTCCTCATTCTCACAATAAACAGCGCCCCCAATACTAATCTACGGAGCTCCATAAGAGCCAAAGAGCTGTCCGCAACAGATGTTTTTGCCAGTAATACGTAGGTGAATTGTCTATGGCAAGATGTAATCGAAGTTTTGAGTCAGGCAATCGGACATTATGGCCCTTTTCCAAACCTCGGCTCCGGCTCAGGCTCCGGCTTCTGCTCCATTTCGTGAATCCATTATAAAATAACAGGTATCAAAATATAGGCTTTTGGCTACGGTTTGGAAGTAGATACTCTATTTTAAACAAGAAAACAGAGAATCAGCTTCAGTAAAAAGCCACAACATAATTTTTTCAGCATACGGACGACAGCGCCGAAGCCGGAGCCTGAGCCGGAGCCGAGGTTTGGAAAAGGGCCTATGTTTTACACAGTGAAAAACGTACATTTCCGTACTTTGGGAATTCCTGAATTCGAGCATCATATGTTTTGTACATGGGCATAAATTTCACGTAAACTATGTGCAAAGTTAAGGGACTAGCGTGAGAAATATTTAAACATTTATGAAAAAACAACTAATGATCGACGTCATGATGACGTGTACACCGTGTATTGGCCACAGAACAAACTCAAATACAACTAGATATTGATAAAAAACAGAACACATGGCTTCTCCGTTTTATGATATTAAAAGCTGTCCAAACATTATACACACAAAAACATTTGATTAAGATATTAAGCTTTATACATTTGAAGAGTGCACCTTTAATCTGAAGTCACTTGACTTGATCATGTTTGTGTCACAGGGAAAGACCTTACTTTACATTTACTTTTGGCGAAAGAATCATGATCCTAGCTCTTACCACTTTTGAATAAAGAACCTCTTCCTGTTTGACCGGAAGTAGAGGTCACAGAGGTCAAGCAATGTGTCACAAAGAAAGATCTTGCCTAACATTGATATTTAGTAAAAGAACAATGATTTTAGCTCTTACCACTTCTAAATAATGAGGAAACTTCCGGTTTTACCGGAATTAAAGGTCACCGAGGTCAAGTTATGTGTCACAAAGAAATATCTTACCTAACATTTACATTTAGTGAAAGAATCATGATCGTAGCTCTTACCACTTTTAAATGAGGAGCAACTTCAGGTATAACCGGAACTAAAGGTCACCGAGGTCAAGTAATGTAACACAAATGAAATACCTTGCCTAACGTTGACTTTTGGTGAAAGAATCATTATCATAGCCTTTACCACTTTTAAAGGAGGAGCTACTTCCGGTTTTACCGGAAGTAGAGGTCACAGAGGTCAAATATTGTGTCACAATGAAAGACCTTGCCTTACATTGACTTTTGGTGAAAGGATCATGATCATAGCTCTTACCACTTTTAAATGAGCAGCTACTTCCTGTTTGACTGGAAGTAGAGGTCACAGAGGTCAAGCAATGTGTGACCAATGATAGACCTTGCTTAACATTGCCTTTTGGTGAAAGAATCATGATCATAGCTCTTTCCACTTTTAAATGAGGAGCTACTTCCTGTTTGACCGGAAGTAGAGGTCACAGAGGTCAACTAATGTTTCTCAAAGAAAGGCCCTGCCTAACAGTCATTTTTGGTGAAAGAATCAAGTTAATATCTCAAACCGTTGATTTTTTTTGTTGACTTTTAAAGATTTTGATTATTAAATTCAAATCACTGGTCACATAACACTCAGTATCACATCGCCAGACACAATGGGTCGGACATAATCGCTCTCGGACACAATGGGTTGGACATAATCTTTAGTCGGACAATGCGTCGGACACAATGGGTAGGACATAATCGTTTGCCGGACACAATGGGTCGGACATAATCGTTTGTCGGACTTAATGGGTCGGACATAATCGTTTGCCGGACACAATGGGTCGGACATAATCGTTTGTCGGACAAAATGGGTCGGACATAATCGTTTGTCGGACACAATGGGTCGGCATAATCGTTTGCCGGACACAATGGGTCGGACATAATCGTGTGTCGGACACAATGGGTCGGACATAATCGTTTGTTGGACACAATGGGTCGAACATAATCGTTTGTCGGACACAATGGGTCGGCCATAATCGTTTTTCGGACACAATGGGTCGGACATAATCGTTTGCCGGACACAATGGGTCGGACATAATCGTGTGTCGGACACAATGGGTCGGACATAATCGTTTGTCGGACACAATGGGTCGGACATAATCGTTTATCGGACACAATGGGTCGGACATAATCGTTTCTTGCTCGCCAAAATCTGTTGTCGGACGTAATCGATCAAACGGACATAATGGTCGTGAACAAACGTCTTACATAAAATTGTTTATGGCAAGATTATAAACGAAGTTTTGATCGAGTCACGCAATCCGCGGACATTATTATGAATGCCATACACACACAGTGCGACGAAATACGTACGTACAGTGCAGTGTACATGTATGTGGAGAGTTGAGTCATTCGAGCATCATATGTTTTGTACATGACCATATTGTCACGTTATCTGTGTACAAAGTTAACGGGCTGTGGGAAATATTTAAAAATTCATATAAAATAAAGTCATAATGTCATGATGTCGAAAAGTTTCAGGAGTCAACTACTTTATATGGACTTCCTTCAGACCAAGTTTGGTTAAAATCGGCTGTTTAAAAGTGACAAAAGTGCCACCTAGAAAAAGTCTACTCAAAGTAACTCAAGCGACAGGAAGCGGAACAGGAAGAAAGAAAGAAAAAACTAGAGGTTGTGTCTGTTGAAAACAGAACACATGGCTTTTCCGCATAATGATATAAAATATTTCTCAAATTAAATACACATCGCTGATTTTGTTTGATTAAGACATATTTATGTTTCAATTTAGAAAACTTAAGTATTTACTTGCAGGGTTTATGGAGCCCCTGATTGAAGACATTGTCATTGCAATGGACATACGATGACATCATGATGCGAATATTAAACCAATTGCGAATAAAAAATCATTAGCGAATACAAAATAATTTTCTGTATTCGCAAATTAATGATATCGTCTTCACAAATGATTTATTTAAGATGATATCATTTGTAAATATAAAATCAGTTGCGAATAAAAAATCATTTGCGAATATGAAATCATTTTGTGAATACTGAACATCAGTCTTATAATGATTGCCACGTATAGAACAAGATTAGATGCCTTCAAAGTCCAGGGGAAAGGACGTGACTTTAATTTGTTCATAAACGTCAAATTGCCACTTGAAAAAAAGACAAAGTCTATGGATCATTGCTGTTTTTCCATAAACAGTATAACTATTACCAAGTATTAAGTTGCACATGTATAAGCTTAACACGACCCATAAAATGATGTACAATACTCCGCAACCTACATCGATATTATTCCTATTAAGATGGTGGTGCTGGTATTTAATATAAAAGACTGTTCGTCTTCCCAGATTTCAATAAAAGATGATGATAGGCGGTGTACAACATCATAAATTATACTGACACCACCGCAGAATCTCGTTTTAATCAAAAGAGGGCGCAATTCAAAACCGTGCGCTCCGAACACGGAATCATGCATTAGTGCGCGTGCATATTTGTCTTGTCAAAATCAGCATGTACATGTACATGTACATGTACATGTACATACGTACATACATGTATGTCATCCACAGTGGATAATTACGTATATGTACGTACAGTGAGTGGGGAATTGAGCGTCGATATGTTTTAATTTGTACATGACCATCTCAATGTAGAAATTGGTTTAACCCATTTTAGTTGCAGGGTTATAATAGAGCCCCTGTCATTCAGTTGGACATACGATGACATCATTATGATGACGTTGGAGAACCTGAGTGCTTTTGAGGATACATCATTATGCAAATGACACGAAATCATTTTGCGAATACAAAAACATAACCGTAACATCATAAGCGAATACAACATCATTAGCCGATACAAAATCATTTGCGAATACAAATTCATTTGCAAATACAAAATCATTTGCGAATACAAAATCATTTAATGCGACTACGTAATCATTTTGCGTATTCATTTGTCGAGACGATATCATTTGCTATTACGCAAAATGATTTTGTAGTCGTTATAATGATGATCTTCTAAGACTTTCTTGAAGGCGATATCACGATGCGAATACAAAATTGTTTGCGAATACGAATATGCGAATACAAAATCATTTACGAATACAAAATCATTTTGCGTAATCGCATATCGTCAACGATTAATGATTGCGGGAAGACGATATCTTTTGTGAATACGAAATCATTTGCGAATACAAATCATTTGGAGAACATGATTGCATGAAACATATTTGCTTCCATAATGAAATTCAGTCTTAAACTGATTGCCACGTATAGAAAGAGGCGCCTACAAAGTCTAGGGCAAAGGACGTGACATTTACTTGTTTCATGTGTAAAACTGCGCTGACCAAATTGCCACGTACAAAAAGACAAACACGATGGATCATTTCAGTTTTTCCATCTAACTCTTCCCAAGTATTATAGTTCGATACTTAACACGACCAATCGATAGCATTTCGATTAAGATTTGGTGGTGGTATTTAATGATATATAAAAGGACTTACGTGGAAACTACATGTAGTGGCAAGTTGTAAACGACGTTTTGTGTCACGCAATCGGACATGTGCATTGTATGTTATACACAGTGAATTGCGTACGTAGGCCTACTTGTACACTGTACATAGTGTATGGGAAATTGATCGAGCTTCATTGTGTACAACGGCCATGTTCACGTAATCTGTGTACAAAGTGAACGGGCTATAAAATATTAAAAAAAATCACATAAAATCAAGTTTTGACGTCATGATGATGAAAAGTTTTGGGAGACAACTACCCTATATGGACTTCATTCAGACCAAGTTTGGTTAATATCGGCTGTTTAAAAGTAACCAAAGTGCCGCGGACAAAAATCTGTGTACAAAGTCTATGGGCACAGGCAATCAACCGAATACCCGTTCCTTGCATTTAAAAACCAATATTTTTACGTACAAGTCAATGGGCTAGCGTGAAAAATATTTTTAAAAATCATAAAAAAAAACAAATGACGCTGTTTTGACGTAACTTCATAATTACGATCCCGAACCTCCATTTTACCAACCTACCAATTTTCAAGGTGATTGGCCGTTCCTGCTATGCGTTATAAAAGTCGCATTTTTTATGACGTCATGATGACGTCACCGATTTTTTGTCTATGCAGTGTTCATCTATGGTGCATGCTGAAGAATTATCAAAAAGAAATTCAAAGATATCTTGTTTCGTTTACTATATATCGTTAAAAGAACTTTAATGACCCAAAATTTCAATAAATCATAAAAAATCTGGGAATGACGTCATCATGACGTCATTGCAAATTTTCGATATAACACTTCCCGACTTAGATACATACCAAGTTTCAACTCAATCGGACTTAGGGTTCGTTCATAATTGATGTCTGAATTTTGCCCCTTTAAGACACTGTCACGTGACACCTGATGACGTCATGACGATGAAAAGTTACGGCAACCAACTACGCTGTAGGGACTTTGTTTTGACCAAGTTTGATTAAAATCGGCAATTTAAAAGTGGCAAAAGTGGCACCGAGAATGCACATGTGCTTTGTCTATAGGAATTCCAACGACAAGAAGAAGAAGAAGGTGGAAGAAAAAAAAAATCAGAACAAAAACAATACCTTTTCCGTTGAACACGGAAAAGCCAATCAGAACAAAAACAATACCTTTTCCGTTGAACACGGAAAAGCCAAAAACAGAACCGAAATAAAGGCTTCTCGCTTGTGCGAAAAAGCCTAAAAGAAAAAAAAATACAACAAAAATAAAAGCTTTTCGCTTCCGCGAAAAAGCCAATTAAAACTATACGCCTGAAGGCTGTTCGAATGGCGGGGAATCATGTACATGTTAACGTACAATATTCGCCACTTTTCAGGTGTATGGTGATATGGTCACCTGACCCTCAGTATTGATACAATACCAGTCAGGTTGAATGTGACCAGACTTCAGTGAGATGGATGTACGAGGCAGTCTCTCACACCTTGAAATGATGAGAGGCAACAAGTGTTTGCCTTTTGCTATTGTCATACGACGTGTCTTAGGATGTTAAGAAACAATTATCGAAACTCTGTGGCTAGCGGTGCGTGACTATTTGCCTTTTGGTGCAGGCTGTCTTTGTCAACAACTGACACTCCATACGTGTCAATAGGAATAACTACGAATATTAAAAACAACTAGACATTGTGGTTGTGGGAACAACCACTAGGTGTTCGGGGTCTCATTTCGTAGTTGAACTGTTATGTGAAGATGTTGGAACGTATGTGATCAATTAATGGCATATTGAAAGACACTTACACTGCGTGACTGAAATACTGATCATGCTGATTGCTTTATTCGTACACTTAACAGGCAGCTGAACGGTATAGAAAATGGCTTCACCTTTAAACAAAATTATATTCAATGCATATTATGCATCACAAACAAAAATCTAGTGGCCCTTGTGTCTTTTATTTCTACCTCCATGCTCTGATCCATAAACCAAAATTTAATTTTGTTCATCATTATTAGGACTTTCCTCAAACAATTTGATTTATGAGGTCTGAAAGAAATAAATCTTTACAGTTATCATTGTACATCAGTCATCAGATGTATCCTGAGTTTCTTCATCATTTGAGTGTGTCTGTTTAAAACTTGAGCTTATAAAATGATATGCTCCCCCTTTGATTTTGTCTCCGTCATTTTCAAACATTGATAGTATTACCCAGTTTTTCGATATTAATGTGGTGATCTGGGGTTTTCCCATTTGGTGTAATCTCGATATTATAATTTGACCTAGCCTTTAACCTTCCGTTGCATGTGAACAGTGCGTGGCCATGTGTGGTGGGGTGCGTGTGTGGCATGCACTGAGTGTTGCTATGGGTGACACGCGCTTTCGGCCGGAAGTGGCTGACTTTGATACATTTTGGCGGGTCAGACTGGTGTTTTTTGGCAATCTTCCCACGCTTTGGCGGGGACTGCAGCTTGGGACGTGGGAGAGGAAAGACGTGCAAAATGGCGTCTCTGCCTGTAGGAATCACCTAAATTAATTGTCCCTACTGAGTATGATTTGATGGCGTAAAATAAAGTAGCTGATCAAGCCTTTCAAGAGGTTTAACAGCACCGTGTCGACTGGTTTTCCTTTTTCCTGCCTGCCTGGCGTTTCCTTTTCCCTGCCATCAGCAATTTTTGCCTCCGTATCCACCTTCAGTGGCGGACGAGCCGCCGCCTCCGAGCGATCGGCCGGGGGCCGGACCGCTACAAAAATGGCGTCGTAGACAGGATGGAGGCTATTTACTGTTTACGGGCAGGCCGATTTTCGTCATGATGTCCCAGTGTTGACCGCTATGATGTCCTGATGACCGCTAGCTCCTGATGTGGCCTGCTGACGATGAAGCCACTATTTTGGCCGTACGTGACGTCCGTGAAGACCCAGACCCTGTTGTTGCTGGTCGTCGCGGGTCGCGTCGAACTTTTTCGGATCCCCGCCGCGGAAATGGAGACGCGGTCGGCGGAGTTTCTGGTCCGGGCTGCCGCTGGGGAGTTCCTGACGCTGTGAGCTGTAACATGACGCAAGACAAGATTTGACTGTCGCTAACGTTAGTCCCTTTATACGGACATTTTCGGTTTCGGTTTCGGCGCGGTGTGATGTGTCGCTATTCTTTCGTCCAGTCCCTGGAACTTCGCTAGTTCGCTGTGATGCCGGACGGAGCCTTAGTTAGTTTGAACTGTATCCTGTGGCCGCTCATCAACTCATTCATGTATCGGAGGACTTTCTGCATTTCCAGGTTATCATGACACTCTTTTGAATTGTGTAAGTCACAATTTCTTTATTGCACAGGCATATTCACCAATTTATTAAGGCCATTGTTGATCTGTTCTTCTGGCACTTCTGATTTGTATATTCCTAGTGTGGAATCTGTGGAACAGACCTTTTGTAATTTGTATACTTGGTCTACACTTTTAATATCTTTTGCATTGAGTCATAGGTCGAATATTTTATGTACTTATATATGGCTTGTTCCATCTGTACGTGTTATTTTGGCATGGCGATGTTTGACATGTATTCTTGTTACACACTTGTGAATGTGTGCTTGTGCTAAATGACTTCTGGTTTAAATCTTGGCATGTTTAGGTCTGCCTATTGCTAGACTGTATTTTCGGTTGGTAAATGTTTTTGAAGTACAGGTGTATACTTTTTGGTCTAGAGTTAGACATTGGCTTGAGTAGTGTACCATTTTTGTCTGTGTGTGGAGACCGTTTATACTTTGTGGTCGTTTGTTGACCCAAGTTTGTAGGTACCGTACAGCCGTATTTTGTGTATACTTAACTAATACTGTACAATTGTATAATTCCAACCATGTCTTTGCCAGAGAGTGTTTTGAAGTCAAATTGTATGTTAGCTCAAACTATTGCCAGTGCATTTTCTGACCTTATAATGCAAGATGATGATGTGTGTCCTGTAAATGATGCAGGATATGATAATGTTGTTGACACCATCAGTACTGCTCTTAATGACCGTTTTCGTGTCTTTATGCAGTTCTTTGAAAAACAAAGTGAAATTGGTCTTAGTCCTGGTAGTCCTGTAGTTCCTCCTTTTAATAATGATCATGATGAGGTTTCCGATTTAAGTCATGTGGCTGACGAAAATTTTGAACAAATTGTTTCAAATGTTCCTGAGGTAGAGGTGACAGATCCTGTTTTGGAATGTTCCATAAAGGACAGTTGTGATGATTCTGTTCACCCTTTGGTTGTCTGTGATTCTGAGCAAGATATTGAATCTTGTCTATTGTTTTCACCTGTGAGTGATGTAGAGACAACAATTAATGTGCTACCTCAGGCTAGTCTCAATAAGACTAGAAATTCAAAAAGCCACTCTACTTTGCCAAAGGGCAAAGGAAAGAAAAAAGTGGGGAACCCCCGTGTGCCACTAGGGTTTGTTCTGATGTGTATGGCTTGGCTTGTGACATGTTCTTGGTCCCATGTTGTTTACCGAAGGTTGTGGGGACTGTGGCCAAATGCCATTACATAGATGTATTTTCTGGCACATTCTTGCAGATGATGAGCAAAATAAAATTGCTCTATAACAGGCTCAAAAGTTAACCTTGTCATTTCTTTGAAGTTTACACCCTATATCTATACATTTGTGTAAGTGTTTAAGTGCGAGAGGTTTGTAAGCTTCACACAGGTGTTGCTGAACATAGGTTTGACTAGCCCCTCATTGTTGTAGGGTTATACAGTTTGTTTAAAGGTGAAGTTGGTTTCACTCTGTGTATTGGTTGTATAAATCAGCCTTTGTGCATAATTATATGTATTTTAAACAGTATATGTGACTGTTTTGCATTTTGAAATCTGGATTCATGTAAGGTAGATACTTGTGGCAATTTGTATTTCATTGAAGTGCTCTGACATAAACTTTGTGGCATTTTTGTATCAATCACTGGTTTAATGGAATTGGAGAATGTATTTTGCATTTCTGTGTTTATGAGCCCTATGTACTTCTTGTGACAGGTTGCAGGTTCTTTAAGATTGTTGCCGGCATATTTATATAGTTGATAGTGACCAGCTTCATGTGTAGTGCCTGGCTTTTGTCTATAGTCTGTGGTTAGACTGTGTATAAACAAATGCCATTTTTGTTTTGCTGCTCCATATTTCAATGCCTTTCACCCTAAGTACTTTGTGAGACGGGTGTTGCTCCCACATGTGTTGAGCTTATTGCGAATGATTATAATATCATTGTTATGTCTGTGCAAGTATATTTTTGTAGTCGGTTGTGTATACCTGACTCTTTTTGTTCTCAGTTGAGAGACACCTTGTATGACACTTGCCATTAAGCCATTTCTTGGGATGCATTATTTGTATGTGATTGAATACAATTGTTTCTGTTAAATTGAGTAATAGCTTGCCAGTTTCATCATTATGCTCGTTTGAGTTTGACAGAGCTGAAATATAAACTAATTTTGACCACTAAGTATTTTGCTCAGTGTAACATGATCCATCTTCCATCTTGTCACATTATTTAAGCAAAATTTTTAATGGAGTTGTGTTTAGACTCTTATCTGGAAAAAAAGTAGGGAAGTTCTTACCCAGTGATTTTGGGTCAGTACTTCCAAATACTATAACCCCAGATGTTGTTTTCTGTCTGGAGTGACTAGACATTTATTACAGTCTAATTGTTGTGATTAAGATAGTATATCACATTTTTTGGTGGGATTTTGACTGTATAACAAGTAAATACTAAGTTGTCATTATTGATTTAGTAAATCAATAACGATACTTATTCGTAACTAGATGTTACGGGTGTTTCTCATAAATTGAGACACAGAGTTACTGTTGGAAGTCGATTGATCACTATGGTTACTTGTGGAAACTGATCTTACAATGCATTCCAAATTTTCATGCCCATGTACGTTTGTGACGGCTTGTTCTTTGGCTCTCAGGGTGGCTGTTATTATTTATTATTATTATTTATTTGACCAACAAGAGCAAATACAAACAAAAAGCGGAAAAACACAAAACATAAACACTTAAATAAATAAATGCAAAACTGACACAAAAATTAACTTAACAGAAATATAAAACAGAGACAGTGTTACAGGGAGCCATAATCAAGTACAAGACAAAATCAGAGACATGAGAGTAAAATGACAAAAAACACAAACAAAAATATGTGGGTCAGGGAAAGCAAAAGTAAACTTAAATACTGTTACCCGCAGGTATGCATTCCCGCACATATTCTAACAAGGACAAACTATTTTACGATACAAACAAAATGACAGGTAAACATGATACAGAATGGCTCCCATAAAAAGAGAATATCGTGAACGAGAGTTACATGTGGATTAATTGTCTGGAAAAAACGATAGTTTGAGGTCTCTGAGGAATTGAGAAAGCGAATTGGTTACAGCAGAGTCCTTGATGTGAGAGGGTAAATCGTTCCAAAGTCTGGGGAATCTACGGGATGGAGAGTGAAAGAGGGCTTGGGTTCGGGCAGGAAGGTGACGGAATGTAAGTGAGTCTAGGTGTCTAGGATTTATAATAGTATTATCAGTGATAGATTCACAATTACATATACCATATAAACATTTATAAACGAAAGAGCATGTAAGAAAATCACGTCTGGATGAAAGAGTAAGCCATTGAAGGCGGTCCAACCTATCCTCGTACGACATCTGACTTCGTCTTTGTTTGAGAGCTATACGAGTTGCGGTTCGCTGCACACGCTCAACCTGATGTTGTTGGGATAGTGTGTGCGTGCTCCATGAAGGGACGCCGTACTCGAGGATAGGTAAGACAAGGGATTTGTAAAGAAAGAAAATGGCCTGGGTAGAAGCACCACCGGCGACTTTACGGATAAAACCTAAGAGGCGATTGGCACGGGAAACAATGGCATTGATATGAGCATTCCATGTGAGATCAGAGCTGAGAGTGATGCCGAGATATTGGAAAGATGAGGTGGTTGATAAGGGAGTATCATTGAGTTTGTAGATCGGGGGCTGTATGTTTCGGCTTCGAGTGACATGCATGACCTTTGTTTTGGAGGAATTGAAGCTCATTCTATTTTGTATAGACCACTCTGTGAGGCTATTGATGTCAGTCTGCAGGTGATGCTCGTCCACGGCAGATCTGATAACCCGGAAGAGCAGAACATCATCTGCAAACAAGGCACAGCTTGAGGAAACATTGTGTGGAATGTTATTGACAAAGAGGTTGAACAAAGATGGGCCAAGAACACTCCCTTGAGGAACACCAGATGTGACATCCACCCAAGACGAAGCACTACCCTGAAACAAAACACGCTGCTTACGATCCGTCAGGAAGGATCTGATCCAACGCCACACGGCACCCCGGATGTTAAAACCTGTTGAAAGCTTCTCAAGCAGGATGCCGTGTGGCATCTTATCAAAAGCCTTCGACATGTCCAAAAAGACAGCGTCTATGCGGGGAGGTCGCGCTCGGTCAAGGGTGGATGCCCAGCTATGAATAATATTAACTAGTTGGGTAACGCAGCTTCTATGTTTGGTGAAGCCATGCTGGTTGGGACTTAACAGACCAAATGTAGTTACATGATTGGTTATGGCTGAAGCAACAACACGCTCCAGAACTTTACATAATACTGAGGTGAGAGCAATGGGTCGATAGTTGCTCAGAATAGTTTTATCACCTTTCTTGAAGACAGGTGTGATGTTAGCACATCGCCAGGAGTCAGGAATTTCTCCAAGTCGGAGGGAAGAGTTAAATAAAACAGAAAGGGGAACCGAAATTTCACATGCAACCTTGTTCATGATGGAAGGTAGGATACCATCCGGGCCAGGGGACTTATTGACAGGAAGTTTACTGAGAATGGAAGCAATTTGACCAATAGAAACAGAGAGTTCGGATAATTCAGGGATGGGTAATGAACAAGGAGGGGCAGTACTGGGAATTGGGCCTTGTGGGGGATTGAATACAGAACAAAAGTAATCATTAAATGCACATGAAATAGTATCAGGTTGGGTAATTTTAACACCATTATGGGAAAATACAGGTGGGGGAGGCGACGCTTTCCTCGTGCGGACAAACGACCAGAATCTGCGCCTATTGTCCTTCGAACAAAACATATCATTCACAAATTTCCAGTAGGCTTTCTTTGTTTGACTTTTGACCTCATTACGTATATTTTTGTACAATAACCAGTCGGTTAATGAACCAGACCTTCGGGCACGATTGAACAGTTTATGTTTCATGGTGATAAGTTTGTTGAGTTCGTGAGTTATCCAAGGAGAAATATGAGTTTTCCGCTTGGAAGACCTCGGGATTGAGTCACGTATGGCAGCATCGAGTAGGTCCATGAAGATAACTGCAGATGAGTTGACGTCCATGGGGTCCATCAATGCTGACCAGGGAACAAGATGGATTAGATTCCGAAGGTGCTCAAAATCCCCACGATGAACTTGTAGGAATGACCGCAGAATGGCCGGTCTTGGTGGAGGTGTGCTAGTACGAAAGATAATTTGCACAGCAAGATGATCAGAGTCTACAGGACTTGGGGTAGTAGTGACGGAGGTAAATTGTTCAGGGCGATTGCAGAATGCCAGGTCAATGATGGAACCAACTGAAAGGTTGTGTGGGTCGGAGGGACGTGTGACTGTTGAGTGTTTGTCGGCATGTTGTGTTCTCACCATCAGTGGGCGTGACCCTGTAAGTGAGACTTTTATGGTTCTCACTATTAGTTGGCATACTGTTGTTGTATGACCCGTACGTTAGACTTTTGTCTTCTCACCATCAGTGGGCATGACCCTGTAAGTGAGACTTTTTGTTCTCGCTATCGGTGGGCATATCGTTATGACCCCGTACGCGAGCCTTTTGTCTGACTTAAGCCCACCGCACACTATACGATCCGACTACGACCCGACTGGTTTTTGGAAGGATCGCAAAGCATTCTGGGAGTCTTAACCGTGATTCGACAGTCGAATCCTGCCGACTGGCCATCAGAGTGGGTCTGCGACTGGGAACAATCACGGTTAAGACTCCCAGAATGCTTTGCGAACCTTCCAAAAACCAGTCGGGTCCTAGTCGGAATGTCGGATCGTATAGTGTGCGGTGGGCTTTAGTCACTTGACAGTTTACCGTGATACCACTTTGTACTTTTTGGGGAAATGCATGTACAATCCGTTTTTAAAAACAGTTTCTGATGTTGCAATTTGTATTGAATCTTACCCTGTACTGATAGTGTAGTGAGGGGTGATGCTCCTTTCGGTTTGTCAGCTCTTCGGGAGATAGTTACCGTATTCCAACATTGCTCAATCATTGAGAAGGATCCGGGGAAATATGTAATGTGCCTGATATGGATAAATCTTATCCGATTTAACAGCACTGATGTTGTTTCCCTAGACTGGTTTTTACTCTGGGATTCAAGCGGAACGCTTTGTTTGTTAACCGCTCTATTTTGGTGACTGATTATGGGTTCACCATATAATAAGCTAATCTAGCTTATTTTGCACTTTGCACAATTGTAAATTGTGTATTGTCTGTGGACTTATGTATTATTTTTGTACTGGAGTAGTTTAGGTAGGATCTGGATATGGTGTGAGGTTGCCTGACTCATGATGCCTTGTGCTGATTCAGGACATGGATTTTCCTCCTCTCAACCGTGTCTGAATTCCGACCCACTCTGATCTGATTATTGCCAGTTGGTATAGCAGTTGTGCACCCTTTTAATTATTATACATCATGTGAATCTGGTGTAGTTGCTGTTGCAACAATTATGTGTGAAAGAGTTGTGTTGTTAAGAAACATTTCCAAGTGTTCAAAGCTAAAGGAATTTAGCTCTGCTTATTCTACTTTGTTGATGGAAGTCATTATGATTTAATGATGAATCTTATTGTCTGACACTTCATGTACCTGATTTCTAATGAGCAAATTAGCTCATTACATTGGTTTAAATTAAGCTTTGTGGTTGTGACCTCAACAATTTGTATGTGGAAGGTTATTATTCAGACTCAGAAGTTTGATTTGTAAGATAACTTTGATGACCCGCATTTATTCATGTATAAACATGTATTTTGGTTTATTTTAGGACCACTCGGGTCGCGTGGTCTTAAAGTAGGGAACCTGTGGTGATCTGGGGTTTTTCAATTCCGTGTAATCTCAGTTAGTTATTTGACCTTTAACCTTCCGGTGCATGTGAACAGTGCGTGGCCATGTGTGGTGCATTGCGTGTTGCATGCACTGAGTGTTGCTATGGGTGACACGCGCTTTCGGCCGGAAGTGGCTGACTTTGATACATTTTAGCGGGTCAGACTGGTGTTTTTGGCAATCTTCCCACGCTTTGGCGGGGACTGCAGCTTGGGGCATGGTCAAGGAAAGACGTGCAAAATGGCGTCTCTGCCTGTGGGTATCACCTAAGTATCTCTATAGTAGTAGGCCTATTTTTGATGATGATGATGTCGTAAAATAAAGATCGTGATCAAGCCCACTTGAAGATCAACTGCACCGTGTCCACTGGTCCTTTCCTTTTTCTGCCTGCCTGGCATTCCCTTTTCCCTGCCTGTAACATTTTTGCCTCCGTATCCACCTTCAGTGGCGGACGAGCCGCCGCCTCCGAGCGATCGGCCGGGGGCCGGACCGCTACATATTCATAAATTATTATTATTAGGACTAGGCCAACATGGCTAGTAAAATATCCAATTTATTGCTGGCAGTATAACCTGTCAAGCAATAAACAAGACTTTTCACCTTTTCTAGGGATTGAAGAAAGATGATGTCAGTGATTGTGATTGTATCTGGAAATGGTTGATGGCTTGTTCACGATTCACCAAGTTCATCAGTCAGGTGATGAGATTATCTCATCTCATTGGACGTCATCTTTGAAGAGCAAAACTGTCCATGTGCATTTACAGTGTCTTTGAATATTCCAAGCGCACGCACGTTGTTCAAAATGACTTCCACTTTGAATTATGTCCGCGCAACCAATGCGCATGACGCGTATTTGCCAGCCAAAAATGCTGCTGCTTTTGGCAACAGACCGATCCACTGTGAAGCTAATGACTTAAAATAGACAAATTACTGAAATGACAATGCATGAAACATGTACAGTATTTTATTGAACTAATACACTTTAAACTTTTATTAATCATTGTATTTTGCACGTACAGGTACGTAAATATGACATATTTTCTGTTAAGTGAACGTCTTTAGCTTTAATCTAATGTTATAGGAAAACAATCGACGTCATTATGAACAATTCGCCAAAAACAATTCAAAACTCCAAGAATGGAGATCGTCATTTTTGTCTTTTTGTCAATATCTTTCTGAATTCGATCGATCCAGATCTTTGGCTTGATGTGTTTTTTTCTCAAATATCTTGCCCAAATGATAACGGGGGACGAATTGAATAGAGCTGCTTATGCATATCAATTTTTTTTGCGTTTCATCGATTTTCACATACATTTTTACGTGGCTGCTTATTATTCAGTACAGAAAGAGGACACTTAATCCTTCTACACCGATTGTTTAGAAGCATCTATGACCGAACAATGCAAATCACCAGACAAGTGTAAGCAATCTTGTAAATGATTTCGCTTACCATTAAGCAGCGCTATGGGATTGACCCGAGTTGTAAATTATAAACGTCTCATGTAAAACAGGCTATCTACAGATCAAATGTCATTTACAATGAAAACTGTTTGAATTCACACTAAAATTTGAATACAATTAATCGCACGAATACAGTTCGCAGTACTTCAGTAACCAGACTACGTGTTAATTTTATATTATACTAATGCTTATTGATATTCAAAATGGTGTTTTACGATTTGTGCTCTCTTCAAATTTGAGTTGGATTAAATTTAGTTTTGTTTGGCCCGGTTTGGTTTGTTGGTTTGGGTTTTCTACATTCAGCCAGAGCACGTATAGTATGGTTCACGATTTGGTTAATCTACGCACAATTTACAAAGGTGGCACAACAAATACTAGGCATGTCGGATGTCACGATATCATATACATAAAAAAAGTGGAATGTTACCCGCGGACACTAATTTCAAATGTCGGTTTTAAAGGGATTGAGAGTAGCTCAGTTTGTAGTGCATTATACACCGCTCTCGTTTCCATGATTATATTATGTCTTGTTAGATCATCCTATATTGATTGCTGTTATTTGCTCTAAACACGAATTCTAATCACCAATTAGGTAATCCGTCTCAAAAATGTTGGTGTTTATAACAGTTGACGACATCCAAATAATAAATCGTTTCTATTGCATCCCCGCAATTAATATGAAAACCAAACCAATGTTGTCAAAAAAAAAGTATGATGCTCATTATCTTCTATCGTTTGCTCCATAGGATAAGGATTTAAAACAAGAAACTAACCTCATCGTGAATATTATCAGGAATGTCTTTGACTTGTTGCTCATCATTTGCTGCCCAAATCTGCTGAACTGATTCATGATATTCCTTTACTGTAAACATGTGAAGATACCATCTGAACAAAACGGTCCTAATGCGTCCGTGATAGTTCATGCTTACAATGCTATTTTTGAGCCATTACTAGGCAGTTTCAACGTTAATTTTGTATACATTTACATTAATGTCGGCTAATCAAAATTATGACAAGTAGTTCACCATGATTATTAGTCATCCTTGTGTGACATCATTTCTCTAAATTCGGATGAATGATATTTGATTCAATGCGTGTGGTAGCCAGCTCTTGGCATATCTCATCGCATCAACTTAAATAAAGGTTTCCGGTGTTCATAAGCAGAATGGATCATTCTGTCCGACGGACACTCCAATGTCAAGCCTAGTTGCCAGAGCAAAAGTCAACGGTGATATCATGGGACACAACCTTCATTCCACCCTCTCTGACGTCAGTAGATTTGACAGATATTTCGTAGTCTCCATTCTGAGCTTGTGAATCTTGAGTGATGCCGTACACGGACTGTCCCTGCATCGCCACTTTGGAGAGATGCTCGGATTCCAGTGCTTCGATGAGCTTGGCAGATAGGCACTGCTGATCGGCTGCAGCTCCGGCGCATACGTCAGGGCGGGAAACTATCTTCTCGCACATGTAGTACTTCAATTCAACGGCACCTTTTATGTTCCATTGTCCATTTTCATCTGCAGAGCCTTCTCCGGCAATGACTGCACACATTCCCGATGACCAATCAGTCGACGGTGACCAGTTTCTATACTGGGTATCGACTCGGTCTTCTCCTTCGATGCAACTCCACACTCCGTTTCCATCCCCAGTGCAGCCGATCCACACACCATTGCCTGGATTTGATGCGTGTTGCAACGCAAACATGAAATCGTTCTCTGATTGAGAAGAAGGCACGGCCAGGTATGCACAGTGTTTCTTACAACACTCAACGGCATCGGCGTACGTTAGTTTGTCTGTACCACAAGGTTGCATCTTGTAAAGAGAGTTACCCCACTGGGTCCATCGAGTCTTCACACCAATTGCAGTTGGGCTGATCCCTGCCAGAAACAAGCTCACAGCTGAGGTGAAACTTATTAGGAATTTCACATCGATCATTATGGTGATTAATGCGTGAGTTTTTCAAAACTCCAAACGTCATTCAGTGGTCTATTCTACCTTAGAAAGTCTTATTTGGCCTCGTGCAGGCTGTATCACATGCTAGTGAGACGGCTCAAGATGCAGTTACATACTCGGAAACGTTATAAGTATCCACATGAGGTAATACATTCCAGTTGATGAGAAATTTGTTTTACACCAAACAATGATGGTTGTTTTAAAATAAAATTCGTGCCTGTATCTCATCAAACGGAGACAAGATATCAATATACATCCCTTCCTATCAAGCTGCGATCAAATAATCAGCCGACAGAGGGAGAAAGTGAGAGGATTGTGGGAACAGCATCAGCCGCTCACCTATCACAACAAAATCAATGTCTATTCCAAATGTCAAACCATCATCCAGTCCGCGTAAACATCAACCTAGTCTTGTCCAAGACGTTGATTATGCGCTAGTCCCTCCAAACAATTACCCGACCCACGTGAACCAAGTGGACCATTCCACCGCCCTACGAAATATCAACGTCTTGTTGGTTTACTATGGTGTCACGTGACGAAGACTGAGCGTGACCTCTGTGCGGGGTAAAAATTGCATATTCATTGAGGTCAACAACGGGGTGCAATGCGCTGTTTTGGTCAGCTTCCAATCCACGCACGTGGTATGGCGTGATATACCAGTGCATATCACGGAATGACGGTCGTTTGAAACTCAGCCGCAACCGTTATTGCCATGGAGCAATAACAACATTATAGCTCCATGGTCATTACCAAAGGCATGGCTTGATTATATACTTCGATCAACTGTCATGCGGCACAAAAAGATTTCGAGAAATTATAGGATATGAACAAGCCGTATTTTACAGCTTTTTGGGTTATCCTTGGCTTTAAAGGCTGGTTTATACTCGCTGCGTTTACGCACGCGCAGCGCACAGTGCGAATGTCGCATTCGATGTTCATACTCTTTCAAGATATGAAATTCGATACGCAGTGATAGTCTGCATTCGAATGCGGAAACGCGCAAATGGTACAGTTCATACTTTCAAAAAACGTGTGATGCGCAGTGCAATCCTACTCCGATGAATTCACTGATTCACAATGGAGGGAGTAGACGAGATTATTCTTTTGTCATTGTTGTGGATTGCACACCGTCGAAATCAGGCAAGGTCTATTAAAAGAAAGGAGAGGCGATGGTATGTGCGCCCTTTAAATCGGCGACGGGATCAACTAGGAGAGTTTCATTCTCTCATCAGTTCAGTGAAATGCGTTTATACGATGAGGAAACGCATTATCGCTATTTCCGGATGACGAGGGCTCGCTTTGATGCCCTTATGCACAAAGTCGGACCTCGACTGGAGCATGCCGGCACTCATCGGTTCCCTGTCAGCCCAAGTCAACGGCTAGCAGTGACGTTGAGACTACTAGCAACAGGTGACTCTCAGCAAACAGTTTCATTGAGTTTCAGACTGGGAAAGTCAACCGTCAACGGAATATTTAAAGAAACGACAGTTGCCATATGGGAGGCCTTGCGTGAAGATGTGTTGAAACCTCCTACAATCCATTTCACAAATTGTTCCGATTTCCTTCCATGACACGACAGCTCTCTCTACATCTCGGTACTCCTTTAAAGATGTATTATATAGATTCGGATACAGCCGTATATACCGCTTCGATAAGCGATTCATCTTTTTTATTGCTTGACGATTTTGCCCCGTCTGCCATCCTTAAAGACTGAACTGCGTGTACGCATCCGCCGATTGTTAAAATATTTCAACTTGTCCGAATACGAATCAAATTGTTGCGCACGAACTTGTTTTAATTTTCAAATACTTCGCACAAAGACGCGCACTTTCAGTACGCAGTGCGCGTTCTTATACGCAGGGCAGACACTTCGAAATGGAACGCCGCACTGCGTACGCCGTGAATACGCAGAGAGTATGAACCGGCTTTAATTGTTATTCGTTATTTATTGTGTATTTCATGTGTACAGTACTTTGTATGTTGCCAAAATAAATAAATGAAGGGATGAATGAAATAATTTCACTGAATTATGATACCATGGAGTCTGTTCCCGGGCTCCATAAAGACACGGAATGATTTCGAGGGGCACGGTTAGTAAATTTATTCCATTCCCAAGTTGTCTATAAAGAGCCTTGTTGTTCTCGAAAGCTCTCGAATCCCAACTTTCGTGTTGCAAAATCCAAGGCCTCCAAATTCATGTACAGCACATGTAATTTACAAGTACTGTAAAGTATAGGGCCTACATGTGTGTATGCGTACTGCATGTAATGCTTGCGATGTCGTTGCGGTACTAGACTTCATCCCCATGCAAATTTTCAGAATATATTAATGCAAATAAGGCTACGTCATGATGCGCCGACTTCGCGGGGGGTTATTGCCCGGTATTTTCCGGGCAGTTTGGAGTAAATGGACAAGACGGTATTACAGGCTTGTGTGTGTGGCGTAGACGTTATTTCGGGTCGTTTGTTGTGTTGACACGTACACGTACGTGCGATCTGTTGGCCAGGTACAACTACGTAATACCGTCTTGAACAAGACTAACATCAACCATGACAACTGACTGGTACAGAGTGGGTATATATCTTGTTGTGTAGTGAATAGTGGCAGCGTTTTGCGATTCTGCAAATGTATTATTACAGTCTCGTTATCTTGGCTGTGTGGAACTTATCAATAGTTAGTGACGTGTCTCCTGTCATTTAGTGTGCAATTTATTTACTCATGCATGTGTCAGTGTTATAACTGTAAACTGGGCTACCTGGTCACGTGGTTATCTGGGAAAACATTCAGGTCTGTTGCTAAAAGTAATTGAAGGTCATGAAAATAATGCGAAACGATGCAAGAAGTTCCAAGAAATCCACTGAAAAGATGAAGTGACCCAAAGTCTACAAAAGGTGGAAACCATTATCTTTGTTATATTTGTATTCGGCTCTCTAAGACGTCGGTTATACTTGTGGTTTTAGTGACCTAAAATTCGGTACCGAAAGTAGGAATCGAATGATAGAGGGCGTTTATGATAAATTGTATTTTCGGCGAATTCGTAGATTCGTTGCAACAGGCTTATAACTTATTTTGGGTGCATTCGTTTTGCTCCCCCGGGTCGACACCAGTTAAACACGGTCATTCCCAGTAAGGGCTAACCAATGTTAGCTAAACGAATGCACCTATAGGATCGAGTAGGCCTACTGCGAGTCCAGTATTTATAATGACATCCGTGCGTGTTCTATACTGATCGCTCACCGCCAGCTTCACAGCCTTATGGTAAAGACTAATGATTGTCTTGGAATAAAGACAATAGAACGAGCTTCATGTTTCTAGTTTCTGGAATGTTTTCCACCAAGGTCTTATGTTTAGTTGAGATGGTAAGTAGGCCTATTGGGTAATTCTCTGATTCTCGGAGCAAAACATTGTTGTCAAGGAGCAAAGTTCTAAAAACCCTCTTATTAAGGAGTTAGCTCAACACATACTACATGTTCGACTTCATAAAGTGGAAGTTAAAACCAATAACAGCTTTGCTAGGTAGTATGTAACTTCAAATTGTGGTATCACGTTTGAGAAAATGTGGTATCGTTTGAGGAACAAAAAAAAAAACAAGAATAACTATCCCACAATGCAACTGAAAAAAGGGGCGTGGTCGTATTTTCTGCCCCCACCCAAGTCCTTGATATGTATTTTGGTGAATGATTATGTGATTATATCACTCATAATCCATTCACAGAGAAATAACATAAACAAAAAATAAGTCATAAGCAAGAGCAAGTTAAACCCATTTGTTGAATTTTCTTTTGTTTTTCTTAATTTTTTGGGGAAAATATTACAATAATTTTCGGGATATAACACAAAAGTGCTACCACAATTTGAGGCAGGCCACATAATAATTAATGTTCCCTGAGGTCTGCTCCATCAATTTCTTAAGTCACACCTTAGATGTGGTCGGAGTTGAGAAGTCAAATTTTTTTCATGGTCCATGCCTCTTGACTATAATAAATTGTGCGTGCTACTCAGCTTTTCCAGCCTTTGCATATTATTATGAAACAGCCGTCGGATATTGGGAAAACCCTCGGGAAACTTTTCGAAAAGAACATCTCAGACAGAACAATTGTTTCTCCCTTTTCTAGCTTTAAATTATCCAACATATTTGTTAAAATAATATTAAATTGCTATGGAAATATTTCTTAAATTATATTATTATGAAACTTGCTCGATCTATTTCCAACAAATTATGGAGTTGAATAATAATTGTTGGCCTTGCCAGAACCTAAACCAACATGGCGGCGCCCTGGCGCTGTGTTACGTGGAATACAATTCACCGCGGAAGTGATAGTTGCATATCTTGTTTAGTCATCTACATTGCTACACTTGTTACCATACTGACTGTGGCTAGTAGTACATCTGCATGTGACTCAGACAATGACGAATGGGAAGGTCAGTAGTAGATCTAGTTAATTGACCCCTTTAGTTTTACGGCCAACTCAATTCAAAGTCCAACATTTACTGACTGTGTAGTTAGTTGTTACTGTGTTAGTTTACAAACATTGTTCACTGCACCGGCACTACTACAAAAGTTCTAGTAGTAGTAGCCTAGTAGTATACTAGTTAGGGGGGGGGGGGGGGGGGTTGTACTAGTCGTAGACCTGTACTGTTGAGTTGTAACAAATCTTGGAATCGTCGGATTTACAAATCCGGTGCGAGTAAACTAGGAATCCCAGTTTCGTTGACGGTTTTACAAATCCGTTGTTGCATTAAGCGATATTCGTGGTTAGGTTGAGAAGGTTATTTCCAGTGTATCAAATTGGTTTTAGTTGTTGTTATTTATTAGATTTGAGACGAAAAAACAACTTGGGTTTCATTTAATTTTAAGATTCAAAAATGATCATTTAAGTGGACGGCGAGGCTAAAAAGTAAAAACACGTTGCCAGTCAGTGTTCATGTCCGTTCACGTTCATTTACGCTAGTGTTTCCAGTCAAACTGTGGGTTTTGGGGCACCGACCGGACATTTTGGGTGCATTCGTTTAGCTAACACAGGTCGACACCAGTCAACCTCGTGCCCACTCTCTCGGTTGTTTTGTACAGTATATATAGCACGACCATTCCCAGGGTTGACCCGTGTTAGCTAAACGAATGCACCCAGAGTTAAATATTTGATTCTATGGTATAGGCACCGGTTCCTGTACTGCATTGCATGCTGCATTTTTCTAAAGAACTTTCTAAACTTCTAGCTGGAGCTGGATGATATAGTTTTGTCAAATTTGTTGCAACAAACCCAGTAACTGGGTCGCTGAGAGGTTGAGGGTCGGTCGTCCAACTGACCGTTAACCCCAAAATTAAAAACAAGGGTTCAGCGCCCCAGTTACTGGGTCTAGTCCGCTAGTAAAACTGTAAAAAGAAGTGAAGTTCTTAGTACTAGTTGTAGTAGGGGCCTACTAGTCTACTACTAGTATCGAGTATGTTTGAGGAAAGAATTCCACTGCGTCACTGACGACTATTTGGCCTAGATTTTACAGAAAAAGGGTTAGGCCCTTCCTTATCAATTGTAAATGCCGGTAAGACTATAGTAGATATATACAAGAATAAATAGCTTCAATCTCAGCTTCGGGCTGGGGTGGCATATAAAGTGAGTTTGACACTAATTTGTATACATTAATTAAACTGCTGCAAACTGCTCATCAGCCAAAATGACCTGAAATGTAATATCAAATGTAATATCAAATGCCTGCGTTTCGAACCTAGCAGGATCTTTCTCAGAGGCCAAAAGGCTTCTTTTTTTAACTTAGCACTTCAAATCTGGTGGCAACCATTTTTTTAAAAAATGCCCTCTGTTGGTCCAATGAGGGTTTGTGCACAACACAAGTAATGGCCGTCATGGAATTTTTCCCGTGAATTACACTTAGGCCTAATTGGTACCAAACTCACTTAAACAGTTTGTTTCGTAATAAGAGTGAGGGTTTGGAAAGTTGTCAGTTGTTTTTAATTTAAATCTCTTGAGTGGAAATGAAATCTCTTCATATTATTACGGGGTGCTACATGTACATGTACATGTATACTAAACCATTACCCTCAGTACTAAACAAAAGTACTACAACAGTTTGACTAGCCTTCTACTTGTAGCACTCTGATTTTCGGGGGGGGGGGGGGGGGAGTCCGTTTAAATCTTAATCATGTATTAAAAATGAAAAACAAAATTACAAACTAACAATGCATACACTTTACTATGTACTGCTATTTCTTTGCAATGTGTCATTTTTATTTTGCTGTATGTTAAACAGACAGGTTCAGTATGTTCTTAAAGACTGTGATTACAATTCTCTTTTTTTGTCAATTAATGTTGTAGCTTTCCTGCTGTGTCGGCAGTGTGGTCATGAGGTTGCTAAGGCAACTGATCTCATCAGGCAGACAAGCATCCTGTCACTCGGCCAGAGGAACGACACCATTTTAGGGATGGAGGATGTTTTGATTCAACTCTTCAAGAACCCACAAGGCAAGTATGTGGCATGGCTGCTTTCTCTTGGCTGGATCATTCCACCAAGCTGGGGCAGGATTTGTGTTGGTGTCCCGGTTACATTGATACTGGCACTATTCACTACCCCTTTCCTTACTTGATGGTGCTTGATTCTCTGCTTGTCAAATGAGAATGAAATCAATCTGTTTCTTTGAACAGGGAAATACAACCATGTTACCGGTAATTTACAGGACATTGAGAAGGACATATGGTGTGAGTTTTAATAGGAATACCCGCATCATCAAGCCCTAGCTTTGTGGTTTGAACAAGGGTTTCCTTTGTCTTTTTCAAGATATGTACTTCTGTACCCTTTTCATTTTGGTTTTCACCTGGTTGGTAACCTCAGTTATTTTTTCTTGATTTTAGTTTTGGCATTTTTATGTTGTTCACATACAGGACGGATGTTTGAACTGATTACTGCAAGTCATGCTGGTGTGAAGAAAGGAGAGCAGGTACATGTCAACTATGTTTCCCATCCCAATCACTCCTTGGCTCTGGTTCACCATATAAAACCCCATTCCTATGGCAAGAAATATCACTCTCTTGTTGCCATCCATATTACCACTATTGCTCGTGACTGTTTGATGCCAAGTTAACTTTCATAGAATGTGCATTAAGTGTGATGGGAAATTATGAGTTAGACTGCAAATCATGGACAACAACTTTATGCAGTGGACATTTAATGCAGTTGACAGTTCACAGTCTTTTTTCAAACTTTAATCAAAGGTTCTAGTACAGGTGTCTTGTTCGCAATGTACATGTTGAAAGTACATGTTTGAAAGGGTATTTTCTGAAAGCTGGGACTCATCGTATACACACAAGGGAAACTGGCTGGTTTGATTTTAATTCCTTGAAAATTTAACAAAGAAAAACATGACTGAAGTGAGATTCAAACCAACGACACCATGTGATACCGTACCAGTGCCTTACTGACTGAGCTATCCAGTCATATGACGGTTGTGTCCCTAGTCAATCATTTTTATTTTGTCAGAGTCCATGAAACCACACACATACCGCTATACATGTACTTTGGCTGTTCCAGGGGTCGTTGGTTTTGAATCTCACTCCAGTCAATTGTTCTTTGTTTATTTTTCAATGAAGTTGAAACTCAGTTGAACATTCACTATTAGTACATCTTCCTCAAAGTTGTGCCAAAAGCCTCTATTTTAATGTGTGTTTCAATTTGACTTTAAAATGAATGTTGGATGTTGAGCCAAAGCCAGAGCCGGAGACACAGCCAAGGTTTAACCGTTTGGAAAAAAGCCGTATGCCTGGAAAACTCAGATGGTAGAGCACTGATTACCCTCATATAGAGGTTCGAGGTCCAACTTCCTGCTAGTCCAAACCTTCCATGTCTACGTTTCCTTGTCTTTTTTGGATTTCAATATAAATACATATAGTGGTGGGTTTACGAAATGGAGGCCCATGCTTGGGTTCCGGTTCTATTTCGTGAATCCATTGTAAAATAACAGGTCTCAAAATAGATGCTTTTTGCTGTGATTCGGAAGGAGATTCTCTGGTTTGAAAAAGAAAGCAGAGCTTCAGTTTCAATGAAAAACTACAACCTATATTTTCAGCATATGGCATGTACATGGGATTACAGAGATGATTTTCAGCATATTGTATATATATACATTTAGATCCATAGACCTGGTGAAAATGTTTACTCTCTAGTTTTGTCAAACTTTTTTTGTAAGGCATTTGCTGAGCATACCTGGTTCCCTGCTTATCTGTGGAGAATAGTATCATGTCCTCACTGCAAGGTCCACCTTGGCTGGTAAGCAACTTTCACATTTACCGATTATAAGGGGAAGTCAATTCTCTGGGCTTGGAGCTCATTAAGGTATGATGCTTCAGTATGCCTGGTTGTCTTGGTGCCCCTGGTCATTGTCTCAGTGACCTGGTAATTGCTTCAGTGCCCTCGGTCATTGCCCCAATGCCCCTGGTCATTGCCTCTCTGCCCCTGGTCATTGCCTCTTAGCCCCAGTCATTGCCTCGGTTCCCCCGGTCATTGCCCCGATGCCCCTGGTCATTGCCTCTCTGCCCCTGGTCATTGCCTCTTAGCCCCAGTCATTGCCTCGGTTCCCCCGGTCATTGCCTCTGTGCCCCTTGTCATTGTCAGTGTGGCCCTCGTCATTGCCTCTTAGCCCCACATCATTGTCCCGGTTCCCCTGGTCATTGCCTCTGTGCCCCTTGTCATTGTCAGTGTGGCCCTCGTCATTGCCTCTTAGCCCCACATCATTGTCCCGATTCCCCTGGACATTGCCTTTGTGTCCTTGGTCGTTGCCTCTTTGTCCCAGTCATTGCCTCGGTGCCCCACGTTATTGCCCCAGTGCCCCTGGACATTGCCTCTGTGTCCCCGAACATTGCCATGGTGTCCCTGACCATTGCCTCGGTGCTCATAAACATTGCTTCAGTGCCCAGTTCATTGCCTAGGTGCCCCCGGTCATTGCCTCAGTGCCCCTGGTTATTGCCACGGTGCCCCACGTTATTGCCCCGGTGCCCCCGGTCATTGCCTCAGCGCCCCTGGTCATTGCTCTGGTGCCCCAGGTCATTGCTTCAGCGCCCCAGGTCATTGCCTCAGCGTCCCCGGTCATTGCCTATGTGCCCCCAGTCATTGCCTCTGTGCCCCTGGCCATTGCCTCAGTGTCCCCGGTCATTGCCTCAGCGCCACTGGTCATTGCTCCGGTGCCCCTGGTCATTGCCCCGGTGCCCCTGGACATTGCCTCTGTGCCCCCTTTAATTGCCTTAGCACCCCTGGTCATTGCTGCAGTGCCCCTGGTCATCGCTTCGGTGCCCCCTGGTCATTGCCTCGGTGCCCCTGATCATTGCCTCGGTGCCCCTGGTCTTTGCCTCGGTGCCCCTGGTCATTGCCTCGGTGCCCCTGGTCTTTGCCTTGGTGCCCCTGGTCATTGCCGCAGTGCCCCTGGTCATTGCCTCTGTGCCCCTTGTCATTGCCTCGGTACCCCTGGTCATTGCCTTGGTACCCCCGGTCATTGCGTCGGTGCCCATGGTCATTGCATCGGTGCCCCTGGTCTTTGCCTCGGTTCCGCCTCTGTGCCCCTGGTCATTGCCTTGGTGCCCCTGGTCATTGCCTAAGTGCCCCTGGTCTTTGCCTTGGTGCCCCTGGTCATTGCCTCGGTGCCCCTGGTCTTTGCCTCAGTGCCCCTGGTTATTGCCTCTGTGCCCCTGGTCTTTGCCTCGGTGCCCCTGGTCATTGCCTCGGTGCTCCTGGTCTTTGCCTCGGTGCCCCTGGTCATTGCCTCGGTGCTCCTGGACATTGCCTTGGAGCCCCTGGTCATTGCCTCGGTGTCCCTGGTCATTGCCTAAGTGCCCCTGGTCTTTGCCTCGGTGCCCCTGTTCATTGCCTCGGTGCCCCTGGTCTTTGCCTCGGTGCCCCTGGACATTACCTCGGTGCTCCTGGTCATTGCCTCTGTGCCCATGGTCTTTGCCTCGGTGCCCCTGGTCATTGCGTCGGTGCTCCTGGTCTTTGCCTCGGTGCCCCTGGTCATTGCCTCGGTGCTCCTGGACATTGCCTCGGAGCCCCTGGTCATTGCCTCGGTGTCCCTGGTCATTGCCTAAGTGCCCCTGGTCTTTGCCTCGGTGCCCCTGTTCATTGCCTCGGTGCCCCTGGTCTTTGCCTCGGTGCCCCTGGACATTACCTCGGTGCTCCTGGTCATTGCCTCTGTGCCCATGGTCTTTGCCTCAGTGCATTGATCATTGCCTCAGTGCCCCTGGTCAATATTCCCATATTTTACCTTGTCCCTTTTTGCCATCATAAATCACCATTCACTGTTCATGAAGCAACCGTCCCGCCTCATATGCTCGGTTGCACGGACAAACAAGCAACCTTATGGATTTATCACAGTCTATTTGATTAAAACAAACAAGGGAAACAGACTGGAACAAAGAAAATTGATTTGAGCAGGATTCAAACATGCGACTTCCAGAATACTGTACTGGCGCTCAAACCCACTGTTAAAGTGCAACCACATTATTCCACAGGTCGCAGGTACGAATCCTGCTCCAGTCAATTGTTTAGTGTTAACCTTTTAACAAACTAAAACATCTTTTACGTAGAAATCATTTCACATGTTTGTTCTTTGCGTTCTGGATTTGTAAAGGTCGTTTGAGCCACATGATCATCAGAGGGGACTACAGGACACAGATGACACATTCTACGGCCTGATCTTAACAAATCTTATTCACCAGGAATGTGAGTCATTATTTCCACTTTTGCACTTTCTTTTAAAGATACATAACACAAAACAGCAACAGAACAAATAGTGATCAAATTATGCTGGCCGTTCACCGACATAATTAGCATCGCTGAGTTGCACATATTACCTTCTGAGTGCACCCATAATCTCCTGCTTACTGAAATATTACATTGATTATCTGGAAAGCTGAGCGCAATAGAAAATGACCGTTCTCTGCTTTTCTCTGCTATCAGCAGATAAATATTTACCTGGAAAGAAACCAGATACTTAATAGAAAAACGCTCATAGACAGTGGAGTAGACTAGTGTCTTTTAAGAAAATAACCACCTGTCTAGTTTTTGAAATTGCCTACATGACCACAACAAAGGAATTGTAATAGGAGCGATGCAAACCATGCACCCTCAAGTCAGCCAGACAACCCTATGAATCATCTTGAAGTAGTTAAAGGTATTATACATGATCGTTAATGGTCACAGAACAGCACACACACTTTGTCTGATCCAAAATGTACAAGAAATGATACACTTGTGAAAACTTGACTCAATTGTTCCTATAGCCTAAAACATGAAGAATCGTTTAAACTGTTTTGTCTTTTTTTGACTAATTACTGGATTAATACACCATTTCAGGCAAAAATATTTTAATCGTTCGTTCCTACTATCACCATCTTCATACCATAAAAGTGATACATATATCTGTGAAGTGAACATTTCTGTTTTGCTATGTTACCAATCCTGCAGCCGATTTCACGAAACTTTACGCAGTTGCGTAAGTCCACTTACGCCACGTAATTTGTGGCGTAAGTGGACTTACGCAACTGCGTAAAGTTTCGTGAAATCGGCTGCTGTACTGTACATTTAATACTTGATCACATTGGGTGAATATCCCATATTAGTAAACCCCATGTGACCATATTCCAGCCAATCAAACCAAAGAGTCATACTATTCTTCACCTGACTGTCTTTTGTTTTTCCCTTCCCTCCTTTAATCTTAAGTCTCATTCCTGTCAATTTACAAAACTTGCAGATGCTGACTCTCTTCTCATGATGCCCAAAGTTTATGGCAGGTGACATCTTTACTGTCTGCATCTATGATAAGCATCAAGAACCACTAACTGACCACAAGGACCTAGTTGTACAGGAACATCTCATCACTGTAATGCAGTTGGTTTTATTACTGGTTTGAGAGAGGACTCTGAACATTCACTGGATGTCACTCAACTGTATTTAGATGAGCTTCAGGTGGATGACAGGTAGCAGTGTGATGTGGAAGATAGAATGTCTAGACACAGAATTTTGAAATCCAAAATGCCTGTCAAATCGATAAACTTGAACACTGTTATGTAAGAATTCATTACTTCATCCAGAAATTTGCTTCTGAACAAACATTGTCACCTGAGGAATCCACAACAATGAGTGAAATCAATGCGTTGTTGGATATAATTTTGCCATTTTTCAGCGTTTTGGGCGGCCATTTTGATGACGTCACAGTTAGACCCCTTCCTGAAGTTGGATTTTTCTCGATTTTTGATATTTTGTTTGTCTGACCTCATAACACTAGAAAATACCATAAAACCTTCTGTTGCAATTTTGTTGGGGTCAAGTGGTATTTTGACCCTACTAAGGGGCATTGACATATGGATGGTAAGACTGGGAAGTCGGGAGCATCAGTGTCAGTATTCAACACAGGTTAGTGCGACCGAAAAGCACGTAGGGCAAAAACAACTTCCTGTATGGGTTTTGTAGAGGAACTAAACAATATATATCAGTTTCACAGTTGTTTCTGGCACGGTCACCATTGTCGTAAAGGGATTAATTTAATTGAGGTATGGAAATGTGAGTTGAAATCATGCTATTCCAAAATTCAAACCTACGTCAAAAAATAATAATAATCATCTCCCAACATGAATTGCACAATGAACTTTGCTATTAAGGCCCAGGGCGAGGGGTCTAATTTTAAAGACCACTTTGCCGAAATGACACCGGTGATCAACAATGATGAAATTATTATCACATGGGAAGATACGCAAAGTAGAACAGACCGGAGTGTTTGAATAATTTTCCGCCAAGTGGTCTGACAGTGATCGGGAGTTTGTTCGGTTTAACAAATTCTCTGTTAATTGGTACATTGCCCATGGTCAGATGGTCTAGAACCACAACATGTCCACGAAGTTGTTTCACAAATCTTGTTGAATCGGTCAAAGATGCCAGAAGGGCGGGTTACATCCACTGACCCGTCAAATCACATCTTAGCTGTTATGATGCAATCATTAGGCAATTCCGCTTTTGAGAAAAAATTGACCAAACATGAAAGTCACTCAATTGCTCCCAATCTCATTAACGATCTCCATTTAAGGGAAGTTTACATGACATTGGGGAGGATGTTTACGAGGTTGAATTGACAAAGAAATCAATCCGCCTCAACCTACCAATTCAAATCAGATTTGTTTCTGTCTATCGGCGCCCGAAGTTGAGAATGCTGCAGTTTTATTACGATTTCTGGGTAATGTTTAACCGTCTTGATGACCGACTCTGCATATCTGTCAGCGGCAGTTTAGAATACTTGATAAAACCCGGTAACCTGGACGAATATAAACGCAAAGAGTCTTCCTGGTGCACTGAGACCATACAGATGAACACAAGGAGGATGGTCAGAGAACGCCAGGAGGTGGATATCACCAAACTCGTATTTTACAATCAATCTTGGGACGCCTACATCAGGTATTCCTTCCTAACATGAGCTATGATCTATCGTAGGGCTTCGTGAAATCGGCTCCTGGTCTGTTTAAGATCGAGTGGGATGGAGGTGGGATTGTAGCTTTATGAAGTCAAACCTATATTTGTTGCATAACAAAATCAGGTGCAACATTTTTTTTTGTAATGGCCCTGCAGTTGACTTTGTTATTGTGATAATATTTCAAACTTTCAATATTCGCTTGCTTAAAATTAATTATTTTTATTTACATTAAAATTTGTACAATATAATAATCTAGTTTTTGCCTAATTTGTTGCAAATAAATGAATGCCATTTTGTTTCCCCGACATGCTATATGAGTTGTGCAGCATCATCTTATTATGTCAAGGCGTGAAAACTTTCATTTGTGCCTCATTTGTTTTTTGTTTACAAATTTTGTTAGTTTTAAGAGACGTGTACACTATACAAATCGAGTGGTGGAGAAAAAGACAAGAATGTGTCTGTGTTTTATTGTGAGATCTGCTTCAGGTTTTTTTTTAATACAGAAAAGGGAGACCTTTGAAGACTTAATAAGTCAACTTCAAATTCTAAATTCTAAGTATATGATGAAGGCCTGTAATACCGCGATGCATCTCCTGTTCCCTATTGCTACCTCTGCATCGATTTAAAACCCAATACTCCAGGAAATATTAGAAACATAATCCATATTTTCCCAGGTGAATATCCCTCAATGTACAGTACTATTCCAAAGATATAAATAAACGAGTTTGGAAACGGACGGCAATCATTTGAAGATGTTGAGACGTCTGCGTCATGATTAAGGAACTACTGACTTAAATTAGACTTTTCCACAAACATTCACACTAATTTATTCCGACTGAATCAATACAGAATATGATAATTATAATGATTATAGTAAAATACCTTCCGACAAAAACATGTATTTCATTTCGATCAATTTAAATCAAATCATCCCGGAAACCGGATTTTGATTATTAAATTGAATTATCAATCACACAATAATAATAATAACAATACCACGTGTTTTAACATGTGATTAACTGGATTCATAAATCTGTGCTTTTATTCTTATTTGTATTTCAATACAATTCATTTTCTCATTTCAAGATAAAATTAATTATTCTCATCAGCACAGTGGCGCACCCAGGGGGGGGGGGGGGGGGCTCGGGGGGCTTGAGCCCCCCCCCCCCCCCCCACCCCCCCAAGAGGGTCCCTGAAAAAAAAAAACGAAAAAAAGGGGGGAGAGGGAAAGGGAGAGGGGGAAGGGGGGGGGGATTCACAAGATGTTTTGAGGGAGAAAAAAATTCTTTGAGCCCCCCCCCCCCCCCCAAGACAAAATCCTGGGTGCGCCGGTGCATCAGCAAACACACGGTATGTATTTGCAGCCACTATGCCAGTTGACAACAACACTGGCATAGATTGGTAAACAACGGCGAGCGCAGTAAGCGCACCTGGCGACCCCCCCCCCCCCCCCCATTGTTATTGCACGAATTTAATACAAAATGTATACATTTGCAGATCATATTGGGGTCATCGATGAAATTGATACAAAAGGAATAAGCCGGGTCACGTACGTGCTACTATTGCCGCCAGATTGTCACTTCGGCTTAGCTCTTCACCACAAATACACTGAACATTAATTCCCTCTCAGAAAAGTGGACTTTATTGACTTTTGATTGCGGGTCTCTCCTTGGATATTCACTGGAAGTGTTATTTCTGTGGCAACAAGTCTGCTGTTTTTCTCCTTCGTGTTGACATTGGTTTTTCACAAACATTCGACCAATTTATTGTAATTGTTGGCCGCAGTTTGCCTACTCTTCTAACTTTATCGAGGAATTGTATGCCGCAGTTTACATACTCTTCTAATGTTATCGAGGAATTTTATCGAGGAATTGTGTGCCGCAGTTTGCCAACTCTTGTACAACTTTATCGAGAATTTGGTGCTGCAGTACTGTCTGTTCTACTATTTATACTAAGTAGTAGTAATACTACTTGCTTACTAACGATATAATTCGATCAATTATTCCACGGGCGCTTTACTTTTAGGCTGGGCTTAAGGAGCCTTTGGGTCGTCCAAGAAACCAGGACAGCTAGAGGCGACAGTACAAACCTCGCCAGCAGTCCCTGCCTTACGTGACGCATCGCCGGCGTGGACCGGGACGCCCCGAGGTCGAGGTCGAGCATTAGCGGGGAACGCGGCTCGATCGTCCACACCCAGCGGGGGAGACACTACTGTCCAAAGACACACGCCAAGCAACGACGCGACATCCTCCGTACTGCAGGCCCAATGGCTGCTTGTCCGTCGTCAGGGATTGCGGGACAGTTGACGAGTCCAACGCCCATGACCCAGTTCCCCCATGTGACAGCAGCACCGGATGGATTGACTACCACCAGAGGACCAACCGGCAGCGGAGTTTGCGGAGTTAGCGGCGGTGAGTCAACCTCAATTACCGGACTGCAACTTTTTCCCCAATGTCCCCCGAACTCTGTTGTTAACAGTAATTCTAACGTTCGTAATGGTGGTAGTAGTGTTCCTTCGTTTTGAACGTACACAGTACCGTAGTACCGTAAAGATTTTGCCATTGCCCAATGAAAAGCTCTGTACAACAAACTCCTCCCAATTCAGACGGTTGCATTCATTGAACATCATACATATTCATGTTATACAAATAGCTCTTTATGAAAGGCAGAAAACCCCGTAATATATACCTGTGTAGTAAATACATGTATACAAAGTTTTACTCATGCGCAGAGCTGCAGCAATGTGCACCTGTAGCTGTATTACCGTATTGTAAAACTTCACTGTAGGCCAACTGTATTAAATGGTCCCCATTCGGCGCATTGCGGTACGAATGATGAAAAAGGAACTCCACTTGTGAATAGGCATTGAGCGCGTAAAAGAATGTCATTTGAATGAAGGTTGTGTGCCGTGGCTCTGTCGCGACCCTCATTTTATATAAAGGTATTAATCATATACAAAACAGTTTGTTGCTTAATGCTGTGTGCTATGCCAATGTATATTTTTTTTTAGTCCAAGAAATTAGATAACGAAGTAACAAAACAGTTATTTCGGTTTGCTGTAGCTGTTTTCAAACGTCTCGTTCGATGAATACACTGAACTGAAAGCTGTTTGATCATGGAAAGCATATGCACTAACTTTCGATGTGGCATTACATTTCTCTATCCTATTAATTTCTGATGTTGATAAGTGTTCCTGAGACATGTTTCGAATACGCGTGCACATTTTTCAACATTATAAACAAATTGTCCTTAATTTCGATGGATACAAACATTAAATTGATTTGGGTCTTCCAATGCTATTTTCTGGATTTTTACTGTATTTTAGACTGAAAGAATTTCATGCTGCGAATTCTTTCTCCAATTCGTGTTTTGTTTCAACTTTCCGACTTTTGTCATACCGGTACAACAGTTTTACTTATCTTTAAAGAACAACTTATTACCGTCGTGCACAAAAATCAAAATACACTGTAGCTGACGGAACCGTATGACTGTCACAGCCGACCTGAATATCATAAGGGCAGTACGTTATCTCATCTGAATGTGAACAGCCTTCCTGAATAGCACTAGAGCAGTATACGTTATCTCATCTGAATGTGAACAGCCTTCCTGAATAGCATCAGGCCAGTACGTTGTCTCATCTGAATGTGAACAGCCTTCCCGAATAGCATTAGAGCAGTACGTTATCTCATCTGAATGTGAACAGCCTTCCTGAATAGCATTAGAGCAGTACGTTATCTCATCTGAATGTGAACAGCCTTCCTGAATAGCATTAGAGCAGTACGTTATCTCATCTGAATGTGAACAGCCTTCCTGAGTAGCATTAGGGCAGTGATTGTTAGTAGCCTAGCTATGCCTTTCTCAAATACTGACACGAATAGTCGCGTCGACATACACGCCCCACAACCCTCATTCAAATGACATTCTTTTACGCGCTCAAAGCCTATTCACAAGCGGCATTCCTATTTCATTGTTCGTATACTGCAATGTACGAGCAATGGGATGGGGACCAAACAGTACAGTGAAGGTTTACTCCTGCTCTTCGGTCGACTATTATACTTTGCATTAAAACTGCACTGGGTTTCTGCTAGTATGCCAAAAATATAAATATAAATAATATAGTATAACTGCATGTATGATGTTTAATGAATGCAACTGTCTGAATTGAGTTATAGGCGGTTCATTCAGATGAGATAACGTACAGTCCTAATGATATTCAGGAAGGCTGTTCACATTCAGATGAGATAACGTACAGTCCTAATGATATTCAGGAAGGCTGTTCACATTCAGATGAGATAACGTACTGTCCTAATTCAGGAAGGCTGTTCACATTCAGATGAGATAACGTACTGTCCTAATGATATTCAGGAAGGCTGTTCACATTCAGATGAGACAACGTACAGTCCTAATGATATTCAGGAAGGCTGTTCACATTCAGATGAGATAACGTACTGTCCTAATTCAGGAAGGCTGTTCATATTCAGATGAGATAACGTACAGTCCTAATGATATTCAGGAAGGCTGTTCACATTCAGATGAGATAACGTACCGTCCTAATACTATTCAGGTCTGCTGTTCACATTCAGATGAGATAACGTACTGGCCTGATGCTATTCAGGAAGGCTGTTCACATTCATATGAGATAACGTACTGGCCTGATGCTATTCAGGAAGGCTGTTCACATTCAGATGAGATAACGTACTGGCCTGATGCTATTCAGGAAGGCTGTTCACATTCAGATGAGATAACGTACAGTCCTAATGATATTCAGGAAGGCTGTTCACATTCAGATGAGATAACGTACCGTCCTAATACTATTCAGGTCTGCTGTTCACATTCAGATGAGATAACGTACTGGCCTGATGCTATTCAGGAAGGCTGTTCACATTCATATGAGATAACGTACTGGCCTGATGCTATTCAGGAAGGCTGTTCACATTCAGATGAGATAACGTACTGTGTCCTAATGGTATTCAAGTCGGCTGTGCATAGTCATAAGCGATACGCTACGGTCAGCTACAGTGCATTTCGATTTGTGTGCACGACGGTAATAAGTTGTTCTTTACAGATAGTGAAACTGTTGGAAAGTACCGGTATGACAATGGTTAAGAAAAGTCGGCCAAAATGTTTTGACTGTCTTCAAAGTTGTAACAAAACACGAATTGGAGAAAGAATTCGCAGCATGAAAAATTGTCAGTCTAAAATACAGTAAAAGTCGAGAAAATAGCATATAGGAAGACACATATTAAATTATTGTTTGTATCCATCGAAATTAAGGACAATTTTTTTACATGTTGAAAAATGTGCACTCGTATTCGAAACATTTCTCAGGAACAATTGTCAACATCAGAAATTAATAGGATAGAGAAATAAATGCCATATCGAAAGTGAGTGCATATGCTTTCCATGATGAAACAGCTTTTAGTTCAGTGTATTCGTCGAACGAGACGTTTGAAGGCAGCTACAGCGACCCGAAATAACTGTTTTATTACTTCATTATCTAATTTCTTGGACTAAACAAATTATACATTGGTATAGCACAATAAACATTATTACTTGCACAGTATTAAGCAACAAACTGTTTTGTATAATTAATACCTTTATATAAAATGAGGGTCGCGACAGAGCCACGGCACACAACCATCATTCAAATGACATTCTTTTACGCGCTCAATGCCTATTCACAAGTGGAGTTCTTTTTTCATTATTCGTACCGCAATGCGCCGAATGGGGACCATTTAATACAGTTGGCCTACAGTGAAGGTTTACAATACGGTAATACAGCTACAGGTGCACATTGCTGCAGCTCTGCGCATGAGTAAAACTTTGTATACATGTATTTACTACACAGGTATATATTACGGAGTTTTCTGCCTTTCATAAAGAGCTATTTGTATAACATGAATATGTATGATGTTCAATGAATGCAACCGTCTGAATTGGGCGGAGCTTGTTGTACAGAGCTTCTCATTGGGCAATGGCAAGGTCTTTACGGTACTACGGTACTGCGCACGTTCAAAACGAAGGAACACTACTAGTACGAGTGTTCCTTCGTTTTGAACGTGCGCAGTACCGTAGTACTACCGTAAAGACCTTGCCATTGCCCAATGAGAAGCTCTGCACAAAAAGCTCCGCCCAATTCAGACGGTTGCATTCATTGAACAACATACATATAAAAGTTCGAGAAAGTCTAATATTCACTCGCTCTTCCACTGAAACACGCTTAGTTCAGCCTCGTTTTAATCAGAAACATTATGGCAGGCGTGCATTCTCAGTTTCAGCACCCAGTGTGTGGAATACACTTCCTTATTTTATTCCAAATGCACCTTCTTTTTCATCTTTTAAATCAGCACTTAAAACATATTATTTTCGTCAGGTTTTTAAGTAATATTCCAGTGATTGTGATTTTAATTTAAATGAATTTCTAATCCACTGTAAACTTTAGTATTTTAAATGCATTTTAAATGAGTCTTAACTTGAAGGTTTCTGATCAACCGTAAAATAATTGTGTGTTTATTTTATTTTTTTATTTTTTCCAATGAGTCTTTATGTGTATTTTAATCAATGTTTCTGATTCACCTTACATTTTAATTATTCTAAATGTTTTTCTAATGAGTGTTAGCTTAATGTGTAGTATTATTAGGTGTTCGGGTTCAAGCCGAACACCTATTGTTATTGTTAGAGTTTTTTTTTTTTTTTGGCTTTTCCGATTTCAATCGGAAAAGGTATTGTTTTTGTTCTGTTTTTTTTGGCTTTTTCGCGGAAGCGAAAAGCCTTTATTTTTGTTCTGTTTTTTTTTTTTCTTCTTCCTCTTCTTCTTCTTGTCGCTTGAGTTACCATAGACTTTTTCTCTGCGGCACTTTGGCTACTTTTAAACTGCCGATTTTAACCAAACTTGGTCTGAAGGAAGTCCATATAGGGTAGTTGTCTCCCGAAACTTTTCGACATCATGACGTCATCAGGTGTCATGTGACCAGCGATTTGAATTTAATAATCAAAATCTTTAAAAATCAATACAAAATCAACGGTTTGAGATATTAACTTGATTCTTTCACCTAAAATGATTGTTAGGCAGGGTCTTTCTTTGTGACACATTGCTTGACCTTTGTGACCTCTACTTCCGGTCAAACAGGAAGTAGCTCCTCATTTAAAAGTGGTAAGAGCTATGATCATGATTCTTTCACCAATAGACAATGTTAGGCAAGGTCTTTCATTGTGACACATTACTTGACCTCTGTGACCTCTACTTCCGGTCAAACAGGAAGTGGCTCCTCATTTAAAAGTGGTAAGAGCTAGGATCATGATTCTTTCACCAATAGACAATGTTAGGCAGGTTCTTTCATTTGTGACACATTGCTTGACCTCTGTGACCTCTACTTCCGGTCAAACAGGAAGTAGATCCTCATTTAAAAGTGGTAAGAGCTATGATCATGATTCTTTCGCCAATAGACAATGTTAGGCAAGGTCTTTCATTTGTGACACATTGCTTGACCTCTGTGACCTCTACTTCCGGTCAAACAGGAAGTAGCTCCTCATTTAAAAGTCGTAAGAGCTAGGATCATAATTATTCTGCCAAAAGGCAAATAATGTTAGGGAAATTCGTTTTCAGTGACAAAATTCTTATTGATAAGCAATTTATATCATATGCGGAAAAGCCTTATGTGCTGTTTTCAACAGCCATAAACTCTAGTTTATTCTTCTTCTTCTTCTTCTTCTTCTTCTTCTTCTTCTTCTTCTCCTCAATTTGTATTGACTTTGTACACAAATTTTGTCCGCGGCACTTTGGTCATTTTGAAACAGCAGATTTTGACCAAACTTGGTTTGAAGGAAGTCCATATAGGGTAGTTGTTTCCCGAAACTTTTCATCATCATGACGTCATCAGGTGTCATGTGACCAGCAATTTGAATTTAAAAATCAAAATCTTAAAAAATCAACAAAAAATCAACGGTTTGAGATATTAGGTTGATTTTTTTACACAAAGTGATTGTTAGGCAGGGTCTTTCTTTATGAAACATTGCTTGACCTCTGTGACCTCTACTTCCGGTTAAACAGGAAGTAGCTCCTCATTTAAAAGTGGTAAGAGCTAGGATCATGATTTTTTCACCAAAAGTGAATGTAAGGCAAGGTCTTTCTTTGTGAAACATTGCTTGACCTCTGTGACCTCTACTTCCGGTCAAACAGGAAGTAGCTCCTCATTTAAAAGTGGTAAGAGCTAGGTTCATGATTCTTTCACTAAATATCAATGTTAGGCAAGGTCTTTCTTTGTGACACATTGCTTGACCTCTGTGACCTCTACTTCCGGTCAAACCGGAAGTAGCTCCTCATTTAAAAGTGTTAGGAGCTAAGATCATGGTTCTTTCACCAAAAGTCAATGTTATGCAAGGTGTTTCTTTTCGACACATTGGTTGACCTCTGTGACCTCTACTTCAGGTAAAACAGGAAGTAGCTTCTTATTTTAAAGGGGTAACAGGATCATAATTCTTTTACCAAAAGGCAATGTTAGGGAAGGGCGTTCTTAGTGGCACAATTCTTATTGAAAAGGAATTCATATCATATGCGGAAAAGCCTTATGCGCTGTTTTCAACAGCCATAAACTCTAGTTTTTTTTTTTTTTTTTACTTTTTATTTTTCTTTCCCCAAACTTGTCAGCAGGACTTCTTGGTCACAGGTACAAGATATTGACATGAAACTTGGTGGGAACTTTGGTCATGATGTCAAGTTGTATTTAGAAGATTGACGTCATGATGACGTCATCGGGTATCAAATTACACGCGTTTTTAGGAAAAACTTTGGTGCTTTATAACTTGAGAACCACATGACCTATGATTTTGATATTGACATATGTTACTCAACACGTAAATCTGAACAATTAATATATTCAATGTTGTGTACAAATGACCTCCACTTCCGGTGTTACCGGAAGTTGAAGTTTGACTCAAAATAACTCTAAAACGGAAGGATTTGGGCACATAAAACGTATTAGCTAAAAGATAGAGAAGGTCTTGCGCTTTCATAAAATATAAACGATGACGTCAGGCGAGTTATATAGCGCCCTATACGGTTGGTTAAAGATATACAGTGATTACGTAATCCGAAAGTAAACAATGGATTTCTGCCAAATTTCTGCCAAAAGAGTGTGAAGCACAAATGCACTTTGACATGTATGTGAAGTTTGAAATTTGTGACGTCATTCAACCGGAAGTTATGCGCTTTTAAAGGGAAAATTACTTAATTATTCAAATACTGTTTACTCAGTAATTACATGACGTACATCAGTGAAAACTGCAAAGTATTTACATTGCATGCATTCAATGACGTCTGTAAATGTTCAGTTACTTATGATGAATTAATTGGAAGTTATTGTCCAGACAATGTTATATAGATTTAAAGGTGATGCCATGTATATATACCTCCATGGTATAGAAGTTCTTATCAGATCTTTCAATCAATTTGTTTACTCAACCTCTTAAAGTATCATTAACTAATTGCTTGCTTCAGTGCTGATGTGATTACAAGAGACTCCGATTAGTACCAGATGGCAGTCACTGCAAGGTGATTGGAATGTGCTTCATTTATGTTGTCTCAGTGGAAACACATGATAGCCTCAACACAGGAGTTTGATACACCTCATACACTTTTAAACAGTCAATTTTAACCATACAAAGGCCCAGACAAAGTTCCCACATCGTAGATGTAAAGTGAACATTTACGGCATCTCTTGATTTTATATGAATTTTTAAATATTTCTCACATTAGCCTGTTAACTTTGTACACAAACGTGTACATGTGTTACGTGAAAATATGGTATTTTCCAAAAAAATATGATGATCGATTGACTCTATTTCCCATACACTATATATACGTGTCGTACATAATTCACTGTGTAGAACATACATGTACATGTACATGTACATGTACATGTAATGTCCAATTGCGTGACTCAAAACTTGTTTTAGTTGTTTACTTCTTGCCATAGATTTTGCACGTAAATCTTATTATATATCATTAAATACCAGCACCAAATCTTAATCGAAATGCTATCGATGTAGGTTGCGGAGTATTGAACATCATTTTGTCAAATGACAATGTGTTCCATAAACACTGCAACTAAATCTAAGGGCTAAAATTAAGGGGTTTTTTTACGTTGAGATATGGTCACTTTTAAACCATATGTCTTAATCAAACAAAATAAAACTGCAACATATTTACATCATATTATTGTCCAGACAATATTATGTATATTTACAGGTGACGCATTTCCTATAATCAGTCAGTCAATGTACAAATAAGCAATCCACATGATCAAAGTATTTGTACAGTCACGCAGTTTATGTGTACATGTGTTTCAGTATGCCATCATATGAGGGATGATTGATCTCATATATTCCAACATACGTTCATATAACAGTTCCACTACGAAATGATACCCCGAACACCTAGTGGTTGTTACTACAATCACAATGTCTAGTGTCAAGTTATAGTTGTAGGCCCTACCTCAATGATTTAATGCTTTGAAAGTTTGTGAATTTTTTACTATTTTAGTGAACAAATTTGCCAAAGACTTGACTTTAGCAATGACACCATTCACAAACGAATAGTATAATTACAATTTGCAAAATTAACACGAAGGGCAAGCGAACTGTAGTGTTAATTAGGTGTTCGGGTTCAAAGCCGAACACCTATTGAAATTGTTCGAGTTTTTTTTTTTCCATTTTTTTTCCTCCCAAACTTGTCAGCAGGACTTCTATATCACGGTTACAAGATATTGACTTGAAACTTGGTGGGAACTTCGGTCGTGATCCCAAGTTGTATTTAAAAGATTGACGTCATGATGACGTCATCGGGTATCAAATTACACGTGTATTTAGGAAAAACTTTGGTGCCCCATAACTTCAGAACTACATGACCTACGATTTTGATATTGACATATGTTACTCAACACGTAAATCTCAACAATTAATATATTCAGTGCTGTGTACAAATGACCTCCACTTCCGGTGTTACCGGAAGTTGAAGTTTGACTCAAAATAACTCGAAAACGGAAGGATTTGGGCCAAAAAAACTTCAATGGATCAAAGATAGAGAAGGTCTTGGGCTTTCAGAAAACATAAATGATGACGTCATACGGGCTATATAGCGCCCTCTACGGTTGATTAAAGATATACAGTGATTACGTAATCCGAAAGTGAACAATGAATTTCCACCAAATTTAGTATGTGTGAAGCTCTTTTGCATCTTGACATGTTTGTGAAGTTTCAAATCTGTGACGTCATTCAACCGGAAGTTATGCTCATTTAAAGGGAAAATTATGTAATTATTCAAATACTGTTTACTCAGTATTTACATGACGTACATCGGTGAAAATTGTAAAATATATACATCGTATGCATTCAATGACTTCTGTAAATGTTCAGTTAGCTGTGATGAACTGACCGGAAGTTATTGTCCAGCCAATGTTATGTATATTTAAAGGTGACACCATTTTCTATACTCTATCAGTCAGTGTACTAATACAGCAATCAGTATGATCAGTATTTTTGTTCAGTCACGCAGTTTAAGTGTACATGTATGTGACCCTTGGGGGATTTCGGGTCGAATAAATTGGCACGGGGAAACACTGCCGTCAGTTCCAAGAATTTAATTCAGCAAGCTCTGTAAAAGATGGCGAAGAAGAGAACACATATCTTAATGCTTCGGCCATGAACAGAGTAATCAATCAAATATTCAAATACAATTACTGTTAACTAATATAAAATAAATAAATACAATATGATTCAATCGACAGTTCCCGCCAAAACCTTGACGGCGGCTGCCATCTTGGAAAAATACAATATCTATCGACAAAACGACGAAATACACATTTCACAGAGGTTTTGACAAGTAGACATAAATATACAGTAATCATCAGTAACTTAAACAAACACATTGATCAGGTTAATGAAATAAAAGTAAAGTAAATGAATTAAATTGTGTGGCTTTCACTTCGTGCAGATTTCATAAACGACAGCATGTACATGTAATGTGAAAATGATGCTTAAAATACGATTAATCACCTCTCTAAGCATAATGTTATTTAATGCATTTGAAAATTGAGGTTAACTATTAGATCTATGGATATAATATTGTATAAAAATAACAAGTAATTCAAGCATACCTGTAAAAGATGGCGAAGAAGAGAACACATATCTTAATGCTTCGGCCATGGACAGAGTAATGCCGGAGAGGCGCTCGTGAACTAAAGGGGGCGCCTCGCAAACTTATTTACATAATGACAAAGACAGTTCACGGTTGACCAAACAAGTAAATTAAATTAAATGAATAATGCATGACAGACTTTGAATATGCATATATATACCAGAAAATAAATGGGGGGTGAAATAAAAAGCGAAAATATTACTCGTACTTGTCACATTCTCCTCCCGTTTGTGGAAATGTCGTCCTCGACATTTAAAGTATAAACATCAAAGTGTACAATCATAAAGAGTGGAAAAGTAATCTACAAAATTTAAGGTTTCGACATCAATAATCAAGATATCAATCAATGATCTAAGAAATATTCTTACTCTTACTTAACCGGGCCCTGGTTTGTAAAAGTTTTCTCAGAACTCGTGTTATCACGCTTAAACATTCCAAACATACAGTTACATTTGCAGTTACAGTTATACATTATTTTATACTAACAATGCATAATAAACAAGTGCAGAAAAGTATTCAAAATGCATGACCTTGGTTCTCCTTAATAAGTGGTTCTCCCACTTAATAATTCCGAGGTCAAGCTAGTTTTACTCAGTATCATAAAGAAAAAAAACAAAACACAATTATAATTATTACAAATTATTGACATTATACTTCAAGCTTCTATATAGGAGGAATGGGGACTTGATCAGCACAGGTTGTATGGATTCGGTCTGTGCTAGTATAGTCAAGGCTGCTTTTCGTCTTTTCTCTGACGTCTCTGGCCTTTTCCACTTGTCCCATATTTGCTTGCCAGCTCTGAGCTTCGTCTCGTAGGATGAAGATACTACAACTTTGGGCACTCTGTGTTGCTTAGTTTGCCCAAGTTTTGTATATGTGAGCCGTTCAATTGGCTTCGGGTTTCTTTTCGGTCTCAACCGAGGCGGGGAGAGTGTCTCTTCAGCTGCTGGAGATGGTTGTTCAGAAACCTCAGTGGTCGGTGGACTGTGAACAGTGGTGACAGATGGAGTAGGATGGAGTACTGTGGTTGACTGGTGTGGGACATCAACTGATAGCGAATCGGACGTTTCCTTGCTGGTGGATGTTGGATGCTGGTTCTCACCATTACTCTGCGATGCCGATTTTTCTTGGAAAGGAATGAAGACCAGATCCGCTTCTTCATCACTGGACGTGCTGTCCATCTCATCACTGTCAGCTATAGCTGAAGGCGACTTCTCTACAGAGGCAGGTTTGTCAGACGCAGAAACCTTTGTTTTTTGAGGGGCATTTGTGAGGGGCGTATCGACGGGTAGAAACATACATGGTGTCAAGAGATTGCGGTGAAGGATTCGTTGCTTGCCGGTTTCCACTGAAGTGACAATGTAAACCGGTAGGTTTGGACGCTTCGAGACCACAATGTAAGGGTAAGGTTCCCACCGATCAGCCAGTTTTTGTGTGCCGACGACATGTTTATGTTGAACTAACACACGATCACCAGGTTGAAGAGGAGCAATTTTCGTGCATCTGTCGTAGAGGCGTTTCTGCTTGGCTTGTTCTTTGCAGACATATTCGTTTGCCTTCTCGTAGGCTGAGCGCAATCCCTCACGGAACTTCTCTACAAATTCGTCATGCGTTGGCGGATCGTTGCTTGTATTCTTGAGCCCGAACATGAGATCAACTGGGAGGTTGGGATGTCGTCCAAACATGAGAAAGAATGGAGCATATCTGGTAGATTCGTGTTTGGTCGCATTGTAAGCGTGAGTCATCTGCCCGACGTACTCCTTCCAGTCTTTTTTCTTGCTTGGATCCATCGAGCCCAGCATATTCAGCAGGGTGTGGTTGAACCTTTCGGTCTGTCCATTTCCTTGCGGGTGATATGGTGTTGTGTGGCTTTTCTTAATACCAGAGACACGACAGAGTTCTTTGATGAGCAGGCTCTCGAAGTTTCGACCTTGGTCAGCGTGAAGGCGGATGGGAAATCCATAATGTTGAATGAAGTTCTTCCATAGTACCTTAGCGACGGTGTCGGCCTTCTGGTCCAGGGTCGGAAACGCTTGGGAATACTTGGTGAAATGGTCTGTGATGACTAATATTTTTTCATATCCGCCCTTCGACCTTTCGAGTTTGAGGAAGTCAACGCACACTAACTCGAGTGGTTCGCTTGTAGAAATGTTGACCAGTGGTACTCTGGTTCTCGTCGGCTGTGTCTTCCTCAAACAACACCTCTTGCAGCTGGAACAATACGTCTTGACGTCATTGTGCATCTTTGGCCAAAAGAATCTTTTTCTCACCATGTCTAGAGTTCTTTCAAATCCTAGGTGGCCAATTTCGTCATGGAGTCCAAACATAGCTGTTGCTCGGTACTGTTTGGGAAGAACTAGCTGATGTGATATTTCCCCGTCGGTCGTTGTTCTTGTTCGGTAGAGGACATCATCTCGCATACACAGTCTTTCCCACTGTCGGAAGAAGAGTATGCAGTCGTATGGTTCTCGTTTCCTCTCATTGTGGTTTGGCCTTTTGTTCTGTTGGACATAAAATATGACTCTGGAGATTATGGGATCATCTCGTTGGGCTATTCCTAGCTCTTTCTTCGAAATCCTTGGTAGCTGGTCATCACTTGGCAAGGATTTGAGAAGTGGGTCCAACTTGGTGGCTTGACGAGTGGTAACTTGGCACTGTACAGTAGTTGGCTCAATGTATGGCTGCGAAATAGCTGGATGACCACTGCACATGGCTTGAACATCCTCTGGTTCAATAGTTACGGCTTCGTTCTGGAACGATGTAGAAGTCCTATTTGTCTGAGGGTGTGGCCTTCTAGAAAGTGCATCTGCAGCAGCGTTGTTTTTTCCAGGTTTATACTTGATGGAGAAGTCGAAGTGGGATAGAGCTGCGACCCATCGCTGTCCAGTGGCGTCAAGCTTGGCGGTGGTAGTTACATACACCAACGGGTTGTTGTCGGTCAGTACTGTGAACTTGTTCCCGATGAGATATTCGCGAAACTTATCCGTTATGGACCATTTCATCGCGAGGAATTCAAGCTTATGTGCCGCATATCTAGACTCTGCTGGGTTGAGACTTCTGCTAGCATACGCTATGACACGTTCTTTCCCATCCTGGCATTGGCTCAGCACGGCTCCTAATCCTGTTCCTGAGGCATCTGTCTGCAAGGTGAAAGGCAAAGAGTAGTCTGCGTACGCTAGAATTGGAGTTGAAGTCATGCAGCTCTTTAATGTATCCATCGCCACCTGGCACTCTTCTGTCCAAGAGAAAGTGGGGGAGGAGTGGATTGCCTTTTCCCGCCTTTCTTCTTGCGTCTTGGATCCCCTGAGGTAAGTTTGAATAAGGGAGCGGCAATGTTGGAGTAACCCTGGATGAAGCGGCGATAGTAGCCTGTAAATCCGAGAAACTGTTGGACTTCTTTGCGGTTGACGGGAGTAGGCCAGTCAGACACCTTAGCCGTCTTGTCTGGATCGGTGGAGATACCTTGAGATGAGACAATGTGTCCGAGGTACCTCACTTCCGTCTTCAGTAGGTCACATTTCTGGGGTTTGAGCTTGAGACCATGCTGTCGTAGACAAGAGAAAACTTTACCAAGACGTTTCAAGTGTTCTTCGAAGGTGTCTGAAAACACGATGATGTCATCTAGGTACAGCAAAACGGAGGAGTAGTTGAGATCACCGAGACATGCCATCATGAGGCGCTGGAATGTAGCTGGGGCATTCTGTAGGCCAAAAGGCATCCTATTACACTCAAACAGACCCATAGGAGTTGTGAATGCTGTCTTCGGTTTGTCCTCTTCCTCCATCTCAACTTGCCAATACCCAGACGTTAGATCAAGTGTAGTGAAGAGAGTTGCTTTTCCTAGAGCGTCTAGAGCTTCTTCGATCCGAGGAAGTGGGTACGCATCTCGTACGGTCTTGCTGTTAAGCTGTCTGTAATCCACACAGATTCTTAGTGAGCCGTCCTTCTTGTACACTATTACCATTGGTGATGCATATGGACTACTGCTCCGTCGAATCGCTTGTGTCTCCACCATGTTCTTTAGGTGGTCCCTTACTGCCTGATATTGCGAAGGAGGTAGGCGTCGATAGGGGATGCGGAAAGGCTGGTTGTCAATCAGTGGAATAGTATGCTTGATGGTTGATGTACGACCAAAGTCTAGTGGACTAGTCGAGAAAATGTCAGAATATTCTCGAAGAAGATTATCGAGCTGTTTCTTCTCAGTTTCATCTGCTAGGGCTGCATTTGACAAGACAAGGGACGGTATGACTCCTTCCAAGCCTTTAGCTGAGTCTTCGGCGACGGTCTGACATCTGGCTTGAGCAGAGCTGTCATCGTCGTTGTGTTCAACAGAAGAAGATGGTGATTTCCGAGCAGATCCTGTTTCATCCACGCGTAGAATGGAAGACAACTGTGCCAGTTTACAGTTTCGAGGGATGGTTACTGGTTTGGCTGATATATTGCAGAGTCTCACGGAAACTCGTTGGTTAGAGCCTACATCTGTCACAGTACTGCATACCTTCAGACTTGAAGTAGATCTCTGAGGAAGTCCTTCAACTACGGCGGTGTATGGCTGTTGTCCGTCAACAGGCGGTGCTTCACACATGATATCTACTTCCTTCCCTGGAGGTATACAGCGAGGAGACCGTCCCGTGTATTTAGCGTAGCCAATCATGCCTTTTTGGTCGCCTGGTTCAGATCTAGCTGTGTTGAGAAATGCAGTATGCCATGCTGGATGTTCCTTTTCCACCTGTTGTAGATAACGGCTTCCTCTGGTAACAGTCTGGTCCCTCCTTGACGCCCTTATGATGTTTGTACCGATCAATATTGGTACTCGACTTCGGTAGTTGTCGGATGGAACTACAAATGTGGGTACGTCTTCATACAGGATTCCTAATATCGTGAATGAAGCTTGCACTACTCCAAGGTATGGTACCTTTTGTCCATTTGCTCCTTCGATTGTCACGTCAACTGGCTCAAGCTCAATGTTCTGAAGTTTTGGGTGACTTCTCCATAGCTCTTTAGAGATGGTAGTTATCTGGGAGCCAGAGTCGATCAGGGCCAAATGTTCCTCACCATTTATGTCGACGACAGCCTCATTGTGTGGTCCGATGAGTTGTTGGTAGTTTGGCGTACCATCGTCTTGGTGATCCTGGTGTGTTTGCTGTTTAGAGTTAGAGGGGTGGTTTATTGGGCTGGAAGATTCTGGCCCTCGGACGGCTCGCCCGTCGGCCGTGGGGCCTGCTGGTTTACCGAAGTAGATCGACAGCCTCTTGCAATGTGTCCTTCTTGACCGCACTTATGGCATGTGAAGACTCGCTTCTGCTGTGGTGTGGTTCTTGATGGGTTTGTCGAAAGTAATTCGACCTTCTTGGCAAGTTGTTGTACGGTTGTCACAAGTTCTTGCAAGACGTCATGGTCAGACTTCTGATGAGATGGAGCTTTGTTGAAGGGTTGTTTGGTAGGGTGAGATGCACTGTACTTAGTTGAGTTGGATGACATCTGTTGTTGAGGTCGTGCTTGAGCAAGCTGCTGGGATTCAACCTTGGTCTTTGGCTTCGAAGAATAACTAGTTTTAGTCTCTCTTTCGAGCTGTCGCAACTCAACTTGTAGTTCGTGAAATGTCATGTCTCTTGGCCTCATTGGAGCAAGTCGCTGTGTCACTCGTTCGTCTTTAACGCCTCTCATAAACTGTTGAGTCAGCATGTTGTTCCTGTAACCCATACGATGGTAGCCCATTTTCTCCTCTACAGATCGCAGGGTAGCCTCCAACTCAACAGCATAAATGCTTGGTGACTCACTGGCATATCTCTCTCGTTGGTAGAAGTCAGCAAGAGGGTCGCCTATCATGGATAGTTCTCCGAACTGCGATCTCAGCTCAGCAAATGCGTTGTCAGCTGTTTGATGTCCAACAGGCAGATTCAGGACAAGTTTACGGGCGGCGCCACCAAGGTATCTGACTATGGTAGGGAACTGCATTGCAGGTGGTATTGCTGTGCTGTCGAGAAGATATCTAGTATCCCGTATCCAGTCGTCGACAGAGACGTTAGAGCCCTCTCGTCCAGAGAAAACAGGAACACTCTTTACCTGATAGGACGGCATAAGATTCACCTGAGATGGACGTGAAGAAAGACTTCCATGTGCTAGCTGAGTAGATGAAGAAAGATCTTTGTTCGCATGCTGATCAGGATGCTGCATGTGTGAAGAGAGATTCTGGTATGACGTTATCTTCCTTCTAGGTATTGCCCCCGATTGTCGATGATGAGCAGCAGTTGTGGTGTGGGTGAGAGGAGTAGATCGTGGAGGTTGTGATGGCGGCTGCTGAGGAGGAACATTCCTGGAGAGTTTCTGTTCTAAGTCCATCAATTCTGAAAGGAGCTCCTCTTCTAGCTGTGATGTTCGTGGTAACTCTGATGATGTTCGCCGTAAAGGTTGTGCTCGGTATGATTCACGGGCAAGACGTTCCTGTGGGCTTAGTATAGGAGGGTTCGTGTGCACCGGTTGAATGGAAGGTCGCCCGAGGGTTGTTGTCGGGGTTGGAAAAAGTTCATCGGATTTTTGTTTTGCAGTTGCCATGGTGATGGATGACAGCTAACAGCTAAATAAATGGAAACGCTAACTGCAGACTAGACTGGAATCAAAAGGGGAGGTACATTTGTTTACAGTAAACAAAAATACCGAAACACATATTTGGTAAACACAACATCAAGCATCAGGATAAGCATACAGGATCAGCAAAATTCAATCAATGGCACAATAAACTAATTAATCAGTATTGATGCAAACAACTGTAATGATTCAATTCAGCTAATAATAATAATACCCAACAATAACAGTAAATTCAAGCAGTGATCATTCCAAATAACAACAAAACAGCAACCAAACTTGACTGTCAAACAGTACACTGCACAGTAGCACTTGGATTTGAAAGGCACCCGGCGATAGTACAATAGCACAAAAAGCTAACATAGTTTGTGGTTACGACTTACGGATCTTGACAAAGGCGCTACCGTTCCAATGTAATCACTCCAGAGTTTTCTTTTGTAAAACAGTTCAAAAGACACGTTCAACTTCGAGTTCCGGTTGCGTGATCACTTAGCTTCACCGCAACAATTTGTTCTTTACAAAGCGCGATCAATGCTTTTTTTGTTCGTTGGCCAGGAATGCAGTTCGACGTGTCACCATGGGCAGTCCGATGGAATAAAATGGCAACGATGACAGAAACAGCGATTCCTATCGTAAGATCGGAGATCATATCAGTCCTCAGCACTGGTCACTTGGCGATATATTATGGCTCATTCCAGCTGCAACGGCTTTGATGGCTCGGGTGTCCTCCACTCATCAGTATAATCAGTCGGCGAAAATCCGACGTACCAGGGGTTACGCCGAATGTCATCCGCGTTGTCCGGGACGCTACACAACACACGACACACGAAGCAGTGGCTTTCAGGCTATGGCTGCGGTTGTCCGGGAGGGTAACTTGGTCATCGACTGGTCATCAGTGAAAAGGGGGCCGGTCATCGACTGGTCATCAGAGAACTGGTGGGCTGGTCATCGACTGGTCATCAGAGAACTGGTGGGCTGGTCATCGACTGGTTATCAAGGTAGTTTCGGTAGTGGTTTGATGGTATTTATCCCCGTACCCGGATCTTCCACCAATGTGACCCTTGGGGGATTTCGGGTCGAATAAATTGGCACGGGGAAACACTGCCGTCAGTTCCAAGAATTTAATTCAGCAAGCTCTGTAAAAGATGGCGAAGAAGAGAACACATATCTTAATGCTTCGGCCATGAACAGAGTAATCAATCAAATATTCAAATACAATTACTGTTAACTAATATATAATAAATAAATACAATATGATTCAATCGACAGTTCCCGCCAAAACCTTGACGGCGGCTGCCATCTTGGAAAAATACAATATCTATCGACAAAACGACGAAATACACATTTCACAGAGGTTTTGACAAGTAGACATAAATATACAGTAATCATCAGTAACTTAAACAAACACATTGATCAGGTTAATGAAATAAAAGTAAAGTAAATGAATTAAATTGTGTGGCTTTCACTTCGTGCAGATTTCATAAACGACAGCATGTACATGTAATGTGAAAATGATGCTTAAAATACGATTAATCACCTCTCTAAGCATAATGTTATTTAATGCATTTGAAAATTGAGGTTAACTATTAGATCTATGGATATAATATTGTATAAAAATAACAAGTAATTCAAGCATACCTGTAAAAGATGGCGAAGAAGAGAACACATATCTTAATGCTTCGGCCATGAACAGAGTAATGCCGGAGAGGCGCTCGTGAACTAAAGGGGGCGCCTCGCAAACGTATTTACATAATGACAAAGACAGTTCACGGTTGACCAAACAAGTAAATTAAATTAAATGAATAATGCATGACAGACTTTGAATATGCATATATATACCAGAAAATAAATGGGGGGTGAAATAAAAAGCGGAAATATTACTCGTACTTGTCACATGTATTTCGATATGCCATTACATCAGGGACGATTGATCAAAATACGTTCCAATATGTTCACATAACAGTTCCACTACGAAATAAGACCCCGAACACCTAGTGGTTGTTCCCACAACCACAATGTCTAGTTAATAATTGTTTTCTGAAATATTTTAAATGACCCTTAATGTACTATTACGTTTTATGATCATGTTATTAACTTACTTTGTAAAGCGCATAGAGATTTTATTTTTAATGATGTAATGCGCTTTATAAAAATAAACTATTATTATTATTATTATTATTATATTCATGTTATACAAATAGCTCTTTATGAAAGGCAGAAAACCCCGTAATATATACCTGTGTAGTAAATACATGTAGGCCTATACATGTACAACGTTTAACTCATGCGCAGAGCTGCAGCAATGTGCACCTGTAGCTGTATTACCGTATTGTAAACCTTCACTGTAGGCTAACTGTATTAAATGGTCCCCATTCAGCGCATTGCGGTACGAATAATGAAATAGGAACTCCACTTGTGAATAGGCATTGAGCGCGTAAAAGAATATCATTTGAATGAGGGTTGTGTGCCGTGGCTCTGTCGCGACCCTCATTTTATATAAAGGTTTTAATAATATACAAAACGGTTGCTTAACGCTGTGCAAGTAATAATGTTTATTGTGCTATGCCAATGTATCCTTTTTTTTAGTCCAAGAAATTAGATAATAATATGAAGTAACAAAACAGCCCTGTATTTGATTTTCGGGTTGCTGTAGCTGCCTTCAAAAGTCTCGGTCGACGAATACACTGAACTAAAAGCTGTTTCATCATGTAAAAAGCAGACAATACAAAATTATGGGGGGGGGGGGGGGGGGGGGCTACAGGCCCGCCTAGAACCACGCCTGCTTAACCATTGTCATACCGGTACTTTCCAACAGTTTCACTATCTGTAAAGAACAACTTATTACCGTCGTGCTCAGAAATCGAAATGCACTGTAGCTGACCGTAGCGTATTGCTTCTGACTATATGCACAGCCGACTTGAATACCATTAGGACACAGTACGTTATCTCATCTGAATGTGAACAGCAGACCTGAATAACATTAGGACAGTACGTTGTCTCATCTGAATGTGAACAGCCTTCCTGAATAGCATTATGGCAGTACGTTATCTCATCTGAATGTGAACAGCAGATCTGAATAGCATTAGGACAGTACGTTGTCTCATCTGAATGTGAACAGCCTTCCTGAATAGCATTAGGGCAGTACGTTATCTCATCTGAATGCGAACAGCGGACCTGAATAGCATTAGGACAGTACATTGTCTCATCTGAATGTGAACAGCCTTCCTGAATAGCATCAGGCCAGTACGTTATATCATCTGATTGTGAACAGCCTTCCTGAATATAATTAGGGCAGTACGTTGCCTCATCTGAATGTGAACAGCAGACCTGACTAGCATTAGGACAGTACGTTATCTCATCTGAATGCGAACAGCAGACCTGAATAGCATTGGGGCAGTACGTTATCTCATCTGAATGTGAACAGCCGACCTGAATAGCATTAGGACAGTACGTTATCTCATCTGAATGTGAACAGCAGACCTCAATATCACCAGGCCAGTACGTTGTCTCATCTGAATGTGAACAGCAGACCTGAATAGCATTAGGACAGTACGTTGTCTCATCTGAATGCGAACAGCAGACCTGAATAGCATTAGGGCAGTACGTTATCTCATCTGAATGTGAACAGCAGACCTGAATAGCATTAGGGCAGTACGTTATCTCATCTGAATGTGAACAGCCGACCTGAATAACATTTGTGTCGTGCATGCTCTCTTTTTATCAAACCACAGCTTTACTGAAGCTAGTACGCCAATCGGATTTCTAATTAGCCTCACGCCATAACAACTTCACTTCTTTCTGCAAGCTTATAATCATCAAATAACCACGAGGGAAACTGACTGAATTAACTTCAACATGGACCGCCAGGTAGCCCGAGTACAAATTACAAGAGATGAAAGGCACCTGATACTTGCAGGCTACAACGTTCATGGCCCTCAGTGGGGCAATGTTGTGCACTATGTGCAACAAAATGCTGCCCCACATGGGCCAATTGCCAGGTTGTACCTGGAAAGGAATAATGCCCAGCTGAGAAGGAGGGTGAGGGAAGCTTTGGCAAGAGATGTTGCGAGGTATGACTTTACATTACATGTACCCATATAATATATTTACATAAATCATAATGAAGGGAAGTGCCTACGAGGCATGACAGAAACATTTCGTTCTAACAGACAAAATAATGGCCCCATCCTTTTGAAGAAACGTTTTTCAAATTTGAAATTGAAATGGGCACGTAAGCCAGCCCACAAATACTGGTGGCCATAAATCATTTGTAAGTTACAAAAATTATCAGGGCATAAAATTGCTATTATTCTTTTTTGTCTCCCTAGACTCCAGGACCAACGCTTCAGAGAAATGAGGTATGCGGCAAGGGGAAATCCCGCCGAACGAAGGGCAAGGCAGCAATTTGGTCCCCAAGCTGCACAACCACTTCAGCCTCCACCACCGGCAGCCCATCCTCCGCCACCGGCAGACCATCTTCCGCCACCGGCAGCCCATCCTCCACCACCGGCAGCACATCCTCCGCCACCGGCAGCCCATCCTCCGCCACCGGCAGCACATCCTACGCCACCGGCAGCACATCCTCCGCCACCGGCAGCTCATCCTCCGCCACCGGCACCCCTGCCTCCGCCCAGTGGCGTCACCAGACCTTTGAGTCTGGGGGGGCACAAGGGGGGCACTAGCAATTGTTGGGGGGGCAAACTTTTTATATATTATTTTTTTTCACCAACCCAAATTTCAAATGGGGGGGCACGAGGGGGGGGGGGGGGGGGGGGCACGATGTTTTCCAGGGGGGGCAAGTGCCCCCCCTGGCCCCCCCCCCCCCTTGGTGACGCCACTGCCTCCGCCACCGGCAGCACATCCTCCGCCACCGGCACCCCTGCCTCCGCCACAGGCACCCCAGGCTCCGCCAGTCGGCCAAGACATCCCCCTCCATGTTGGCGATGTTGGAAGACAGCCATTGCAGCCATGTGGCTTTCCACCACTATGTCACGAACATCCTGCCAGAGGTAACGCGGGATTTTAGACGGTCCATGCAGGAGTTTACCGCGTACATGCAAGGAGATTTGCAACCGGATCCACCACGGCAAGATGACGATTAGGCTGTCCATTTTTCATGTCAAATCATTATGTATTTTGGGTTGATGTCGCAAGTTCGCTGTCATTTAAAATCGTCATGGTTTTTATTTTATATGTTTTTGTTTATTATTGTTTTCTTTTCAGAGCAAATACTCTGACCATTGTATTATTTCGAATGTGATTAAATGATATTGCACAGAGCCCTTCGCAATTAGTAATTCTGACGCATAAGTAGCTAGGCCAATACAAAATCAGGTAACTTTACTAATATTTTGGTTTCATAACAGCTGGTTGAATTTATGTTACACAATTGTTTTTTTTTTTTATCATTTGCTGCTTTATGATACTTTCTTTGTACCTTGTAAATAAAAGCACACCGGTGTATTACCTTACAAATGAGTTTGGTTTTATGTTAGTAGCCTATGTCTTTCTTAAAAATGACTCCTTTATATATAAATATATATAACATGAATAGGTATGATGATCATGTTCAATGAATGCAAGGTATGTGACCCTGAATTGGCCAACGGTTCTATCTACAAACGTTCAAAATGAAGAAACACTAATGGTACTCAGGTCTGCTGTTCACAGTGAGTTGAGATAACGTAATGTCCTAATAATATTCAGGTCTGCTGTTCGCATTCAGATGAGATAACGTACTGTCCTAACGCTATTCGGGTCTGCTGTTCACATTCAGATGAGACAACGTACTGGCCCGGTGCTATTCAGGTCTGCTGTTAACATTCAGATGAGATAACGTACTGCCCTAATGCTATTCAGGAAGGCTGTTCACATTCAGATGAGACAACGTACTGCCCTAATGCTATTCAGGTCTACTGTTCGTATTCAGATGAGATAACGTACTGTCCTAATGCTATTCAGGTCTGCTGTTCACATTCAGATGAGACAACGTACTGGCCTCATGCTATTCAGGTCTGATGTTAACATTCAGATGAGATAACGTACTGCCCTAATGCTATTCAGGAAGGTTGTTCACATTCAGATGAGACAACGTACTGCCCTAATGCTATTCAGGTCTGCTGTTCGTATTCAGATGAGATAACGTACTGTCCTAATGCTATTCAGGACGGCTGTGCAGTCAGATGAGATACAGTTTGGTGAGCTGTACTGTACAGTGTATTTCGTTTTTTGTGCACGACGGTAATAAGTTGTTCTTGACAGATTAGTGAAACTGTTGGAAACCATCGGTATGACAATGGTTTAACAAAAGTCGGCCAAAATTAATAGGATAGAGAAAAAAAGGCCATATCCAAAATAAGTGCATATAGTCAAGGAGCAAAGTTCTGAAAACCCTGTTATTAAGGAGTTAGCTCAACACCCACTACATCTAAGGTTGACTTCATAAAATGGAAGTTTATATCATTAACAGCTTTGCTAGGTAGTATGTGATTTCAAATTGTGGTATCACTTGGGAGAAAATGTGGTATCATTTGAGGATCAACAAATAACAAGATTTACTTTCCAAAAATGCAACAGAAAAAAAGGGGCGTGGTCGTATTTTCTGCTCCCCCAATTCCTTGATATGCATTTTGGTGGATGATTATGAGATTAATTTATTTATAATCCATTCAGAGAGAAAAAAACATAAAATAAGTCAGAAGCAAGACCTTAAACCCATTTGTTGACTTTTCTTGTGTTCTTCTTATTTTTTTGGGGGGGAAATATTACAATTAACTTTGTGTTATTACACAAAAGTGCTACCACAATTTGAGGTCACATAGTACCAAGAAATGTTCCCTGAGGTCTCTTTCATCAATTTCTTAAGTCAGACCTTAGATGTGGTCAGGGTTGAAAACTCCAATATTTTCATGGTCCGTGCTCATCGTCTAATATGCTTTTCATGATGAAATAGTTTCCAGTTCAGTTTATACGTCGAACGAGACGTTTGAAAGCTACAGCAAACCTAAATAACTGAATTCTACATTGCTGTAGCACAATAAATATTATTACTTGCACAACATTTACCAACAAACAGTTTCGTATATTATTAAGACTATTATATAAAAAACAAGGGTCGGGACAGAGCCACGGCGTACAACCCTCGTTCAAATGACATTCTTTTACGCGCTCAATGCCAATTCACAAGTGGAGTTCCTATTTCATTGTTCGCATGCCCCGTGCATTGCGCCGATTGGGGACCATTACAATACAGTGAAGGTTTACAATACGGCAATACAGCTACAGGTGCACATTGCTGCAGCTCTGCGCTTGAGTTAACTTTTCCTTCCTCCATGGTTAAACTCTGTAAACATGTACATGTACTTACTACACAAGTACTGTATACATTCCGGGGTTTTTGTAAGTACAAGTACAGTGTTTATGCCTTTCACCATCCTTTCACAAAGAGCGCTTAGTATAACATGAATATGTATGACGTGCAATGGATACAACCGTCTAAATTGGGCGGAGCTTGTTGTGCAGAGCTTCTCATTGGGCAATGGCAAGGTCTTTACGGTACTACGGTACTGCGCACGTTCAAAACGAAGGAACACTAATTAGTGTTCTTTCGTTTTGAACCGTTTGGAACCCGTGCAGATAAGTACGACGAGCGCTGTCCAATCGTATGCAACCAACAACAATAAAATAAACATTATCATGTGTATAAGAAAGTCATAATAATTACAAACAAGAAGCTCAAAACATTTCAGATTCTCATCTTCATTTAATGAATTTCCTCAGACAAAGTGATGTGTCTTTGTGCCAAAAAGGCACACAATTCTGTTACAATAGGCAACATCCAACGTGGGTGTCGGTACGCATCCTTCACAATGCTATATGATTTGAAGTATGCCATAACATGCTCGACGTTAATTCTATATCAGGCGTGTTCCTCATTGAAGATACGCATGGCGATGCGGTCATCATTGTTGAGAACCTGTTGTATTTGGTTTGCTCTGAATTTGGTCATAATAGGGTAGCGATTTGCATATCTGTTGTCACCAAGAAGGTATGTTTCATTTGGAAACGGCAGATGCATCCCTATTCTACTTGAATATCCTGCTCCCTGTGCGCCATTGTTCAGACGAACAATGACTTCACGTTTACCTCACTTGCATGCTCCACGCCCTATTGAAGCCGCAGCCATATTACTTTACACCGTTAGTCTTGGCTGCGACTTGAAATTGCATGAGACCCGCGATGTTCTTCAAGCTGTAGCTACATTTCCAAACACGCTTGGCTGATTTCAGGCTTGACTCACAACCTGTTCAATATTGAACAGCCAACACTTCGTGAATATTTAAAACGGTCTGACGCAGGCGCAACGCACGTATATGATTGGATACGTCCCGATGGGCGGTCTCTTTTGTCTGCCCTGAATTCTAATTGGATATTGAACGTCAACGGTCTAACGCATCTGGCCTACATTAAAAATAAAGACTAATTTAATATACGATTAAGCATTATCATGCATCTAGAGCTGCGATGCAAACTCCCTGAAATGCTTCATGTTATTTGAGATTGCTTTTTTCACTAATTTGCTAGAACGACGGTCCCTAAATCACAAACTCGAGTAGTAGTGTGGGGGGATCGTTGTGATAGTTCTGTTAATTTTTGTGAATATGTGTTTATGTGAGGTGATATGGTTGTGATATCCGCGGCAATCAAATAAGTCACCGCGAGCACCCTGGTACCAATACCGTCAATCTCCTCAATTGCCCCGTGCGTGTTCACTCTGCTGATGAGCAGGTTGCCCTTCACACCCACCGCGATGAAGTACGGCGGCACGGCGGTGGGAATGGATCGCATCACGGTACCGTCTCGCCATTGGTGATCCGTGATGACATTCCTCTGAACATCGCCGACCATGACAGAGCCGGTGCTCGAGGCTATCGCGCTGACTATGTTGACCGGGGCTTGAGTGTTTTCGCACGGCGGGGTGGTGAAGAGCTAGGAGCACATTTCCTGCTCAAAATTGTAGATTTTCAAGTTGTCGGTGTGATCTACGACCACGATGTTGTCACTCACTGACGCTTTGCCGCGAAAGGCTGATAATAAAATAATACAAAATATTTCAGATGTCAAGTCATTTTCTTGTTGGGTACAACTTGGGTACAAGTGTAAATTGATAGCTCAATTGATCACATGTAAAACAAGTAGTGCATAATGTATTTTTTATATATATATTGTAATTTATCAATTTTTGCCAATATGAATTCGATTGCAATATTCGATTTCAATATTATTGTTCTACATTGCCTATACCTTAGACGTTTATTAGTAAAACATAGCCATAAATCGTTGGAAAAGAAATATCCCAAGATAACTGAGAAATGATGCCCATTGCTAAATGAAGACGAAACGTTTTTATCTACACAACCACCCCTCTACATACACATAGATTAAACATTGAAAATGAAGATTAAATCAATCAATGATTAAGCATTATCATGCATCTAGAGCTGCAACGCAAACTCTTTGAAATGCTTCATGTTATTTGAGATTAGCATTAGTTCCCAGTGTTATGAGTGTTTGCTGGTTTCGCTGATTTGACAGAGCGACGGTGGCTAAATCAATAACCCGGGTAATGATTATTTTAGTGGGGGATAGTTGTGACAATTCTGATAATTGAGTATGTATGAGTATGTTGAATTAGTATGTGTTGGTGAGTGGCGATATAATATGGTGGTGATATGGTGGTGATATGTCGGTGATATGGTAGTGATATGATAGTGAAGATATAGTGGTGAAATAGCGGTGTTTTGATCATGGCAGTTATCTTGAACATTACAGGATACAAAGCGACGCATTCTAACTATGCCTGTATCAATTTCACCTTAGAATACAACCCGTGGCTTGTATCGCGTCTATGCTCCATCAGTTGCTATATGGTTACTAGAGACGCGCATCTATCATTCCCCCCACCCTCTCTCTCTCTATGCCGTTCTCTCTATGCTGTATTCCCAATACCACACTGTATGCAGCGGATGTGTGTGTTGAATGCATCCATTTATGGCGACATGATATGAAGGCTCTCTCAGCTACAGCCACTGCCTTGTAGTGCATAATGTCAGACCACTTGAGGGAACCACAATAAATCAGTACTAATGCATAGTGATGGTTTGCCCACCTGAGCCTTTGAATTTTATTTCCTTATGAACTGAAAGGCACTGTATATACAGTGATGATATGATACATGTATATTATCAGTGGATATTCAGAATGATACAAACTGGGTGACAATTATAGTATCATGTCTGGAAGGTAAATATATATCAATGGCGGTGTATGGTTGTAATGATCATGACAAAAACGTTGAATAATGGGGTGATGGCAGGGATGAGATGGTTATATGAAGGTAATAGTGTGTGTGTGGTGGTGATATGATGGTGACATGGTGGTGATAAGCTGTGCCTTATAATAATATGTAAAAAGATTTCGACCACGGAAAACAACCCATGGATTGCATCGCATTCATGCTCAACCGGTTGCCATGGTTACCAGAGACGCGCATGTAGCTCCAGGTTTTCCTCGATGTCTCGATGTATTCTCAATTCTACACTGTATGCAGTGGATGTGTGTGTTGAATGCATCTATTAATAGCGATATGATACGAAGGGTCTCTCAGCACACCGTGGCAATTCTAATAGTTGTCCATATACCGAAGCAATATCAGGTCACCTGTGGGATTGATCGTTATTGCTTGTGCAGGGAGCAGCCGTTTGAATCATTTATGGAATTACATGCCATACAATAACCCTGTTGTAATAAACAGCGCCTAAAATAGAAGCAAAAACAGGAAAACGTGTCTCCAGCATCCTCAATTTCAAAATTTTGGGTGGGGGTCGAATCCTCCCTGCAATAAATCTTAGATCCGCCCTATGATGGTAATAATGACTTTACCAAAATTTGGAAAAAAATAGTATATCCTTCTGAACCTAATAGTAAGACAATTAAGTTAAACTTGTTGAAGTACCTTTTAGTTGGATAACAGTTTACAATAGCCGCGCCCGTGTCCATTAAGATGTTTATCGTCTGTTGCAAACTGCTCATCAACCACAAATTGATCTTGAATATATCAAATGCTTGAAGTTGGGAGGGCCTTACGTTCCGATCCTAGCAGGATGTTTCCCCAAGGCTAAACGACAAGTGTCCAAGAACATGAAACTAAAGACACATATTATAGGATGTGGAGAGGGGGGGGGGGGGGGGAGGCAGAGTGACTATAGGAAATAGGGAAAGCATGCAATGCGGTATGAAAACCTGAAAGATAGTATAGAAGTAAGTATGTTCATGGGAATGAAGACTTTGACATAAGCACGGTCTAGTGGACATTAGATCTGGTGGACACTGATAGGGTGAGTATACATGCAGGCTGTACGGATGCATAGGTAACTGATGACTAATGAAGGAAAATTGAAAAGATGGGGGAGAAATACGGGATATTATGAGTAAAGATGATGTAATTGAGATCATGGGGTTGGATGATCCGGGGAGATTTCATCCATACTTTCTCCCAGCAGAGCCTGACCAAGTCACTGCCATGCCCGAGTGATGTAAAGGTACAGTACATGATTGGATTTCATCCATACTTTCTCCCTGCAGAGCCTGACCAAGTCACTGCCGTGGCCGAGTGATTTAAAGGTACAGTACATGATTGGATTTCATCCATACTTTCTCCCTGCAGAGCCTGACCAAGTCACTGCCATGCCCGAGTGATGTAAAGGTACAGTACATGATTGGATTTCATCCATACTTTCTCCCTGCAGAGCCTGACCAAGTGACTGCCATGGCCGAGTGATTTAAAGGTACAGTACATGATTGGATTTCATCCATACTTTCTCTCTGCAGAGCCTGACCAAGTTACTGCCGTTGCCGAGTGATGTAAAGGTACAGTACATGATTGGATTTCATCCATACTTTCTCCCTGCAGAGCCTGACCAAGTCACTGCCGTAGCCGAGTGATTTAAAGGTACAGTACATGATTGGATTTCATCCATACTTTCTCCCTGCAGAGCCTGACCAAGTCACTGCCGTAGCCGAGTGATGTAAAGGTACAGTACATGATTGGATTTCATCCATACTTTCTCCCTGCAGAGCCTGACCAAGTCACTGCCGTGGCCGAGTGATTTAAAGGTACAGTACATGATTGGATTTCATCCATACTTTCTCCCTGCAGAGCCTGACCAAGTCACTGCCGTGGCCGAGTGATGTAAAGGTACAGTACATGATTGGATTTCATCCATACTTTCTCCCTGCAGAGCCTGACCAAGTGACTGCCATGGCCGAGTGATTTAAAGGTACAGTACATGATTTGATTTCATCCATACTTTCTCTCTGCAGAGCCTGACCAAGTTACTGCCGTAGCCGAGTGATGTAAAGGTACAGTACATGATTGGATTTCATCCATACTTTCTCCCTGCAGAGCCTGACCAAGTCACTGCCGTAGCCGAGTGATTTAAAGGTACAGTACATGATTGGATTTCATCCATACTTTCTCCCTGCAGAGCCTGACCAAGTCACTGCCGTAGCCGAGTGATGTAAAGGGACAGTACATGATTGGATTTCATCCATACTTTCTCCCTGCAGAGCCTGACCAAGTCACTGCCATGGCCGAGTGATTTAAAGGTACAGTACATGATTGAATTTCATCCATACTTTCTCCCTGCAGAGCCTGACCAAGTCACTGCCGTAGCCGAGTGATGTAAAGGTACAGTACATGATTGGATTTCATCCATACTTTCTCCCTGCAGAGCCTGACCAAGTCACTGCCATGGCCGAGTGATTTAAAGGTACAGTACATGATTGGATATCATCCAAAATTTCTCCCTGCAGAGCCTGACCAAGTCACTGCCATGCCCGAGTGATGTAAAGGTACAGTACATGATTGGATTTCATCCATACTTTCTCCCTGCAGAGCCTGACCAAGTCACTGCCATGGCCGAGTGATGTAAAGGTACAGTACATGATTGGATTTCATCCATACTTTCTCCCTGCAGAGCCTGACCAAGTCACTGCCGTCGCCGAGTGGTTTAAAGGTACAGTACATGATTGGATTTCATCCATACTTTCTCCCTGCAGAGCCTGACAAAGTCACTGCCGTAGCCAAGTGATTTAAAGGTACAGTACATGATTGGATTTCATCCATACTTTCTCCCTGCAGAGCCTGACCAAGTCACTGCCATGCCCGAGTGATGTAAAGGTACAGTACATGATTGGATTTCATCCATACTTTCTCCCTGCAGAGCCTGACCAAGTGACTGCCATGGCCGAGTGATTTAAAGGTACAGTACATGATTGGATTTCATCCATACTTTCTCTCTGCAGAGCCTGACCAAGTTACTGCCGTAGCCGAGTGATGTAAAGGTACAGTACATGATTGGATTTCATCCATACTTTCTCCCTGCAGAGCCTGACCAAGTCACTGCCGTAGCCGAGTGATTTAAAGGTACAGTACATGATTGGATTTCATCCATACTTTCTCCCTGCAGAGCCTGACCAAGTGACTGCCATGGCCGAGTGATTTAAAGGTACAGTACATGATTGGATTTCATCCATACTTTCTCTCTGCAGAGCCTGACCAAGTTACTGCCGTAGCCGAGTGATTTAAAGGTACAGTACATGATTGGATTTCATCCATACTTTCTCCCTGCAGAGCCTGACCAAGTCACTGCCGTAGCCGAGTGATGTAAAGGTACAGTACATGATTGGATTTCATCCATACTTTCTCCCTGCAGAGCCTGACCAAGTCACTGCCATGGCCGAGTGATTTAAAGGTACAGTACATGATTGAATTTCATCCATACTTTCTCCCTGCAGAGCCTGACCAAGTCACTGCCGTAGCCGAGTGATGTAAAGGTACAGTACATGATTGGATTTCATCCATACTTTCTCCCTGCAGAGCCTGACCAAGTCACTGCCATGGCCGAGTGATTTAAAGGTACAGTACATGATTGGATTTCATCCAAAATTTCTCCCTGCAGAGCCTGACCAAGTCACTGCCATGCCCGAGTGATGTAAAGGTACAGTACATGATTGGATTTCATCCATACTTTCTCCCTGCAGAGCCTGACCAAGTCACTGCCATGGCCGAGTGATTTAAAGGTACAGTACATGATTGGATTTCATCCAAAATTTCTCCCTGCAGAGCCTGACCAAGTCACTGCCATGCCCGAGTGATTTAAAGGTACAGTACATGATTGGATTTCATCCATACTTTCTCTCTGCAGAGCCTGACCAAGTTACTGCCGTAGCCGAGTGATGTAAAGGTACAGTACATGATTGGATTTCATCCATACTTTCTCCCTGCAGAGCCTGACCAAGTCACTGCCGTAGCCGAGTGATTTAAAGGTACAGTACATGATTGGATTTCATCCATACTTTCTCCCTGCAGAGCCTGACCAAGTCACTGCCGTAGCCGAGTGATGTAAAGGTACAGTACATGATTGGATTTCATCCATACTTTCTCCCTGCAGAGCCTGACCAAGTCACTGCCATGGCCGAGTGATGTAAAGGTACAGTACATGATTGGATTTCATCCATACTTTCTCCCTGCAGAGCCTGACCAAGTCACTGCCATGGCCGAGTGATGTAAAGGTACAGTACATGATTGGATTTCATCCATACTTTCTCCCTGCAGAGCCTGACCAAGTCACTGCCGTCGCCGAGTGGTTTAAAGGTACAGTACATGATTGGATTTCATCCATACTTTCTCCCTGCAGAGCCTGACAAAGTCACTGCCGTAGCCGAGTGGTTTAAAGGTACAGTACATGATTGGATTTCATCCATACTTTCTCCCTGCAGAGCCTGACAAAGTCACTGCCGTAGCCGAGTGATTTAAAGGTACAGTACATGATTGGATTTCATCCATACTTTCTCCCTGCAGAGCCTGACCAAGTCACTGCCATGCCCGAGTGATGTAAAGGTACAGTACATGATTGGATTTCATCCATACTTTCTCCCTGCAGAGCCTGACCAAGTGACTGCCATGGCCGAGTGATTTAAAGGTACAGTACATGATTGGATTTCATCCATACTTTCTCTCTGCAGAGCCTGACCAAGTTACTGCCGTAGCCGAGTGATGTAAAGGTACAGTACATGATTGGATTTCATCCATACTTTCTCCCTGCAGAGCCTGACCAAGTCACTGCCGTAGCCGAGTGATTTAAAGGTACAGTACATGATTGGATTTTATCCATACTTTCTCCCTGCAGAGCCTGACCAAGTCACTGCCATGCCCGAGTGATGTAAAGGTACAGTACATGATTGGATTTCATCCATACTTTCTCCCTGCAGAGCCTGACCAAGTGACTGCCATGGCCGAGTGATTTAAAGGTACAGTACATGATTGGATTTCATCCATACTTTCTCTCTGCAGAGCCTGACCAAGTTACTGCCGTAGCCGAGTGATGTAAAGGTACAGTACATGATTGGATTTCATCCATACTTTCTCCCTGCAGAGCCTGACCAAGTCACTGCCGTAGCCGAGTGATGTAAAGGTACAGTACATGATTGGATTTCATCCATACTTTCTCCCTGCAGAGCCTGACCAAGTCACTGCCGTCGCCGAGTGGTTTAAAGGTACAGTACATGATTGGATTTCATCCATACTTTCTCCCTGCAGAGCCTGACAAAGTCACTGCCGTAGCCGAGTGATTTAAAGGTACAGTACATGATTGGATTTCATCCATACTTTCTCCCTGCAGAGCCTGACCAAGTCACTGCCATGCCCGAGTGATGTAAAGGTACAGTACATGATTGGATTTCATCCATACTTTCTCCCTGCAGAGCCTGACCAAGTCACTGCCATGCCCGAGTGATGTAAAGGTACAGTACATGATTGGATTTCATCCATACTTTCTCCCTGCAGAGCCTGACCAAGTGACTGCCATGGCCGAGTGATTTAAAGGTACAGTACATGATTGGATTTCATCCATACTTTCTCTCTGCAGAGCCTGACCAAGTTACTGCCGTAGCCGAGTGATGTAAAGGTACAGTACATGATTGGATTTCATCCATACTTTCTCCCTGCAGAGCCTGACCAAGTCACTGCCGTAGCCGAGTGATGTAAAGGTACAGTACATGATTGGATTTCATCCATACTTTCTCCCTGCAGAGCCTGACCAAGTCACTGCCATGGCCGAGTGATTTAAAGGTACAGTACATGATTGGATTTCATCCAAAATTTCTCCCTGCAGAGCCTGACCAAGTCACTGCCATGCCCGAGTGATGTAAAGGTACAGTACATGATTGGATTTCATCCATACTTTCTCCCTGCAGAGCCTGACCAAGTCACTGCCATGGCCGAGTGATTTAAAGGTACAGTACATGATTGGATTTCATCCAAAATTTCTCCCTGCAGAGCCTGACCAAGTCACTGCCATGCCCGAGTGATTTAAAGGTACAGTACATGATTGGATTTCATCCATACTTTCTCCCTGCAGAGCCTGACAAAGTCACTGCCGTAGCCGAGTGGTTTAAAGGTACAGTACATGATTGGATTTCATCCATACTTTCTCCCTGCAGAGCCTGACAAAGTCACTGCCGTAGCCGAGTGATTTAAAGGTACAGTACATGATTGGATTTCATCCATACTTTCTCCCTGCAGAGCCTGACCAAGTCACTGCCATGCCCGAGTGATGTAAAGGTACAGTACATGATTGGATTTCATCCATACTTTCTCCCTGCAGAGCCTGACCAAGTGACTGCCATGGCCGAGTGATTTAAAGGTACAGTACATGATTGGATTTCATCCATACTTTCTCTCTGCAGAGCCTGACCAAGTTACTGCCGTAGCCGAGTGATGTAAAGGTACAGTACATGATTGGATTTCATCCATACTTTCTCCCTGCAGAGCCTGACCAAGTCACTGCCGTAGCCGAGTGATTTAAAGGTACAGTACATGATTGGATTTTATCCATACTTTCTCCCTGCAGAGCCTGACCAAGTCACTGCCATGCCCGAGTGATGTAAAGGTACAGTACATGATTGGATTTCATCCATACTTTCTCCCTGCAGAGCCTGACCAAGTGACTGCCATGGCCGAGTGATTTAAAGGTACAGTACATGATTGGATTTCATCCATACTTTCTCTCTGCAGAGCCTGACCAAGTTACTGCCGTAGCCGAGTGATGTAAAGGTACAGTACATGATTGGATTTCATCCATACTTTCTCCCTGCAGAGCCTGACCAAGTCACTGCCGTAGCCGAGTGATGTAAAGGTACAGTACATGATTGGATTTCATCCATACTTTCTCCCTGCAGAGCCTGACCAAGTCACTGCCGTCGCCGAGTGGTTTAAAGGTACAGTACATGATTGGATTTCATCCATACTTTCTCCCTGCAGAGCCTGACAAAGTCACTGCCGTAGCCGAGTGATTTAAAGGTACAGTACATGATTGGATTTCATCCATACTTTCTCCCTGCAGAGCCTGACCAAGTCACTGCCATGCCCGAGTGATGTAAAGGTACAGTACATGATTGGATTTCATCCATACTTTCTCCCTGCAGAGCCTGACCAAGTCACTGCCATGCCCGAGTGATGTAAAGGTACAGTACATGATTGGATTTCATCCATACTTTCTCCCTGCAGAGCCTGACCAAGTGACTGCCATGGCCGAGTGATTTAAAGGTACAGTACATGATTGGATTTCATCCATACTTTCTCTCTGCAGAGCCTGACCAAGTTACTGCCGTAGCCGAGTGATGTAAAGGTACAGTACATGATTGGATTTCATCCATACTTTCTCCCTGCAGAGCCTGACCAAGTCACTGCCGTAGCCGAGTGATGTAAAGGTACAGTACATGATTGGATTTCATCCATACTTTCTCCCTGCAGAGCCTGACCAAGTCACTGCCATGGCCGAGTGATTTAAAGGTACAGTACATGATTGGATTTCATCCAAAATTTCTCCCTGCAGAGCCTGACCAAGTCACTGCCATGCCCGAGTGATGTAAAGGTACAGTACATGATTGGATTTCATCCATACTTTCTCCCTGCAGAGCCTGACCAAGTCACTGCCATGGCCGAGTGATTTAAAGGTACAGTACATGATTGGATTTCATCCAAAATTTCTCCCTGCAGAGCCTGACCAAGTCACTGCCATGCCCGAGTGATTTAAAGGTACAGTACATGATTGGATTTCATCCATACTTTCTCTCTGCAGAGCCTGACCAAGTTACTGCCGTAGCCGAGTGATGTAAAGGTACAGTACATGATTGGATTTCATCCATACTTTCTCCCTGCAGAGCCTGACCAAGTCACTGCCGTAGCCGAGTGATTTAAAGGTACAGTACATGATTGGATTTCATCCATACTTTCTCCCTGCAGAGCCTGACCAAGTCACTGCCGTAGCCGAGTGATGTAAAGGTACAGTACATGATTGGATTTCATCCATACTTTCTCCCTGCAGAGCCTGACCAAGTCACTGCCATGGCCGAGTGATGTAAAGGTACAGTACATGATTGGATTTCATCCATACTTTCTCCCTGCAGAGCCTGACCAAGTCACTGCCATGGCCGAGTGATGTAAAGGTACAGTACATGATTGGATTTCATCCATACTTTCTCCCTGCAGAGCCTGACCAAGTCACTGCCGTCGCCGAGTGGTTTAAAGGTACAGTACATGATTGGATTTCATCCATACTTTCTCCCTGCAGAGCCTGACAAAGTCACTGCCGTAGCCGAGTGGTTTTAAGGTACAGTACATGATTGGATTTCATCCATACTTTCTCCCTGCAGAGCCTGACAAAGTCACTGCCGTAGCCGAGTGATTTAAAGGTACAGTACATGATTGGATTTCATCCATACTTTCTCCCTGCAGAGCCTGACCAAGTCACTGCCATGCCCGAGTGATGTAAAGGTACAGTACATGATTGGATTTCATCCATACTTTCTCCCTGCAGAGCCTGACCAAGTGACTGCCATGGCCGAGTGATTTAAAGGTACAGTACATGATTGGATTTCATCCATACTTTCTCTCTGCAGAGCCTGACCAAGTTACTGCCGTAGCCGAGTGATGTAAAGGTACAGTACATGATTGGATTTCATCCATACTTTCTCCCTGCAGAGCCTGACCAAGTCACTGCCGTAGCCGAGTGATTTAAAGGTACAGTACATGATTGGATTTTATCCATACTTTCTCCCTGCAGAGCCTGACCAAGTCACTGCCATGCCCGAGTGATGTAAAGGTACAGTACATGATTGGATTTCATCCATACTTTCTCCCTGCAGAGCCTGACCAAGTGACTGCCATGGCCGAGTGATTTAAAGGTACAGTACATGATTGGATTTCATCCATACTTTCTCTCTGCAGAGCCTGACCAAGTTACTGCCGTAGCCGAGTGATGTAAAGGTACAGTACATGATTGGATTTCATCCATACTTTCTCCCTGCAGAGCCTGACCAAGTCACTGCCGTAGCCGAGTGATGTAAAGGTACAGTACATGATTGGATTTCATCCATACTTTCTCCCTGCAGAGCCTGACCAAGTCACTGCCGTCGCCGAGTGGTTTAAAGGTACAGTACATGATTGGATTTCATTCATACTTTCTCCCTGCAGAGCCTGACAAAGTCACTGCCGTAGCCGAGTGATTTAAAGGTACAGTACATGATTGGATTTCATCCATACTTTCTCCCTGCAGAGCCTGACCAAGTCACTGCCATGCCCGAGTGATGTAAAGGTACAGTACATGATTGGATTTCATCCATACTTTCTCCCTGCAGAGCCTGACCAAGTCACTGCCATGCCCGAGTGATGTAAAGGTACAGTACATGATTGGATTTCATCCATACTTTCTCCCTGCAGAGCCTGACCAAGTGACTGCCATGGCCGAGTGATTTAAAGGTACAGTACATGATTGGATTTCATCCATACTTTCTCTCTGCAGAGCCTGACCAAGTTACTGCCGTAGCCGAGTGATGTAAAGGTACAGTACATGATTGGATTTCATCCATACTTTCTCCCTGCAGAGCCTGACCAAGTCACTGCCGTAGCCGAGTGATTTAAAGGTACAGTACATGATTGGATTTCATCCATACTTTCTCCCTGCAGAGCCTGACCAAGTCACTGCCATGGCCGAGTGATGTAAAGGTACAGTACATGATTGGATTTCATCCATACTTTCTCCCTGCAGAGCCTGACCAAGTCACTGCCGTCGCCGAGTGGTTTAAAGGTACAGTACATGATTGGATTTCATCCATACTTTCTCCCTGCAGAGCCTTACAAAGTCACTGCCGTAGCCGAGTGGTTTAAAGGTACAGTACATGATTGGATTTCATCCATACTTTCTCCCTGCAGAGCCTGACAAAGTCACTGCCGTAGCCGAGTGATTTAAAGGTACAGTACATGATTGGATTTCATCCATACTTTCTCCCTGCAGAGCCTGACCAAGTCACTGCCATGCCCGAGTGATGTAAAGGTACAGTACATGATTGGATTTCATCCATACTTTCTCCCTGCAGAGCCTTACAAAGTCACTGCCGTAGCCGAGTGGTTTAAAGGTACAGTACATGATTGGATTTCATCCATACTTTCTCCCTGCAGAGCCTGACAAAGTCACTGCCGTAGCCGAGTGATTTAAAGGTACAGTACATGATTGGATTTCATCCATACTTTCTCCCTGCAGAGCCTGACCAAGTCACTGCCATGCCCGAGTGATGTAAAGGTACAGTACATGATTGGATTTCATCCATACTTTCTCCCTGCAGAGCCTGACCAAGTGACTGCCATGGCCGAGTGATTTAAAGGTACAGTACATGATTGGATTTCATCCATACTTTCTCTCTGCAGAGCCTGACCAAGTTACTGCCGTAGCCGAGTGATGTAAAGGTACAGTACATGATTGGATTTCATCCATACTTTCTCCCTGCAGAGCCTGACCAAGTCACTGCCGTAGCCGAGTGATTTAAAGGTACAGTACATGATTGGATTTCATCCATACTTTCTCCCTGCAGAGCCTGACCAAGTCACTGCCGTAGCCGAGTGATGTAAAGGTACAGTACATGATTGGATGTCATCCATACTTTCTCCCTGCAGAGCCTGACCAAGTCACTGCCATGGCCGAGTGATGTAAAGGTACAGTACATGATTGGATTTCATCCATACTTTCTCCCTGCAGAGCCTGACCTAGTCACTGCCGTCGCCGAGTGGTTTAATGGTACAGTACATGATTGGATTTCATCCATACTTTCTCCCTGCAGAGCCTGACCAAGTCACTGCCGTAGCCGAGTGATTTAAAGGTACAGTACATGATTGGATTTCATCCATACTTTCTCCCTGCAGAGCCTGACCAAGTCACTGCCATGCCCGAGTGATGTAAAGGTACAGTACATGATTGGATTTCATCCATACTTTCTCCCTGCAGAGCCTGACCAAGTGACTGCCATGGCCGAGTGATTTAAAGGTACAGTACATGATTGGATTTCATCCATACTTTCTCTCTGCAGAGCCTGACCAAGTTACTGCCGTAGCCGAGTGATGTAAAGGTACAGTACATGATTGGATTACATCCATACTTTCTCCCTGCAGAGCCTGACCAAGTCACTGCCGTAGCCGAGTGATTTAAAGGTACAGTACATGATTGGATTTCATCCATACTTTCTCCCTGCAGAGCCTGACCAAGTCACTGCCGTAGCCGAGTGATGTAAAGGTACAGTACATGATTGGATTTCATCCATACTTTCTCCCTGCAGAGCCTGACCAAGTCACTGCCATGGCCGAGTGATTTAAAGGTACAGTACATGATTGGATTTCATCCATACTTTCTCCCTGCAGAGCCTGACCAAGTCACTGCCGTAGCCGAGTGATGTAAAGGTACAGTACATGATTGGATTTCATCCATACTTTCTCCCTGCAGAGCCTGACCAAGTCACTGCCATGCCCGAGTGATGTAAAGGTACAGTACATGATTGGATTTCATCCATACTTTCTCCCTGCAGAGCCTGACCAAGTGACTGCCATGGCCGAGTGATTTAAAGGTACAGTACATGATTGGATTTCATCCATACTTTCTCTCTGCAGAGCCTGACCAAGTTACTGCCGTAGCCGAGTGATGTAAAGGTACAGTACATGATTGGATTTCATCCATACTTTCTCCCTGCAGAGCCTGACCAAGTCACTGCCGTAGCCGAGTGATTTAAAGGTACAGTACATGATTGGATTTCATCCATACTTTCTCCCTGCAGAGCCTGACCAAGTCACTGCCGTAGCCGAGTGATGTAAAGGTACAGTACATGATTGGATGTCATCCATACTTTCTCCCTGCAGAGCCTGACCAAGTCACTGCCATGGCCGAGTGATGTAAAGGTACAGTACATGATTGGATTTCATCCATACTTTCTCCCTCCAGAGCCTGACCTAGTCACTGCCGTCGCCGAGTGGTTTAAAGGTACAGTACATGATTGGATTTCATCCATACTTTCTCCCTGCAGAGCCTGACCAAGTCACTGCCGTAGCCGAGTGATTTAAAGGTACAGTACATGATTGGATTTCATCCATACTTTCTCCCTGCAGAGCCTGACCAAGTCACTGCCATGCCCGAGTGATGTAAAGGTACAGTACATGATTGGATTTCATCCATACTTTCTCCCTGCAGAGCCTGACCAAGTGACTGCCATGGCCGAGTGATTTAAAGGTACAGTACATGATTGGATTTCATCCATACTTTCTCTCTGCAGAGCCTGACCAAGTTACTGCCGTAGCCGAGTGATGTAAAGGTACAGAACATGATTGGATTTCATCCATACTTTCTCCCTGCAGAGCCTGACCAAGTCACTGCCGTAGCCGAGTGATTTAAAGGTACAGTACATGATTGGATTTCATCCATACTTTCTCCCTGCAGAGCCTGACCAAGTCACTGCCGTAGCCGAGTGATGTAAAGGTACAGTACATGATTGGATTTCATCCATACTTTCTCCCTGCAGAGCCTGACCAAGTCACTGCCATGGCCGAGTGATTTAAAGGTACAGTACATGATTGGATTTCATCCATACTTTCTCCCTGCAGAGCCTGACCAAGTCACTGCCGTAGCCGAGTGATGTAAAGGTACAGTACATGATTGGATTTCATCCATACTTTCTCCCTGCAGAGCCTGACCAAGTCACTGCCATGCCCGAGTGATGTAAAGGTACAGTACATGATTGGATTTCATCCATACTTTCTCCCTGCAGAGCCTGACCAAGTGACTGCCATGGCCGAGTGATTTAAAGGTACAGTACATGATTGGATTTCATCCATACTTTCTCTCTGCAGAGCCTGACCAAGTTACTGCCGTAGCCGAGTGATGTAAAGGTACAGTACATGATTGGATTTCATCCATACTTTCTCCCTGCAGAGCCTGACCAAGTCACTGCCGTAGCCGAGTGATTTAAAGGTACAGTACATGATTGGATTTCATCCATACTTTCTCCCTGCAGAGCCTGACCAAGTCACTGCCGTAGCCGAGTGATTTAAAGGTACAGTACATGATTGGATTTCATCCATACTTTCTCCCTGCAGAGCCTGACCAAGTCACTGCCGTAGCCGAGTGATGTAAAGGTACAGTACATGATTGGATTTCATCCATACTTTCTCCCTGCAGAGCCTGACCAAGTCACTGCCGTGGCCGAGTGATTTAAAGGTACAGTACATGATTGGATTTCATCCATACTTTCTCCCTGCAGAGCATGACCAAGTCACTGCCATGCCCGAGTGATGTAAAGGTACAGTACATGATTGGATTTCATCCATACTTTCTCCCTGCAGAGCCTGACCAAGTGACTGCCATGGCCGAGTGATTTAAAGGTACAGTACATGATTGGATTTCATCCATACTTTCTCCCTGCAGAGCCTGACCAAGTCACTGCCATGCCCGAGTGATGTAAAGGTACAGTACATGATTGGATTTCATCCATACTTTCTCCCTGCAGAGCCTGACCAAGTGACTGCCATGGCCGAGTGATTTAAAGGTACAGTACATGATTGGATTTCATCCATACTTTCTCTCTGCAGAGCCTGACCAAGTTACTGCCGTAGCCGAGTGATGTAAAGGTACAGAACATGATTGGATTTCATCCATACTTTCTCCCTGCAGAGCCTGACCAAGTCACTGCCGTAGCCGAGTGATTTAAAGGTACAGTACATGATTGGATTTCATCCATACTTTCTCCCTGCAGAGCCTGACCAAGTCACTGCCGTAGCCGAGTGATGTAAAGGTACAGTACATGATTGGATTTCATCCATACTTTCTCCCTGCAGAGCCTGACCAAGTCACTGCCATGGCCGAGTGATTTAAAGGTACAGTACATGATTGGATTTCATCCATACTTTCTCCCTGCAGAGCCTGACCAAGTCACTGCCGTAGCCGAGTGATGTAAAGGTACAGTACATGATTGGATTTCATCCATACTTTCTCCCTGCAGAGCCTGACCAAGTCACTGCCATGCCCGAGTGATGTAAAGGTACAGTACATGATTGGATTTCATCCATACTTTCTCCCTGCAGAGCCTGACCAAGTGACTGCCATGGCCGAGTGATTTAGAGGTACAGTACATGATTGGATTTCATCCATACTTTCTCTCTGCAGAGCCTGACCAAGTTACTGCCGTAGCCGAGTGATGTAAAGGTACAGTACATGATTGGATTTCATCCATACTTTCTCCCTGCAGAGCCTGACCAAGTCACTGCCGTAGCCGAGTGATTTAAAGGTACAGTACATGATTGGATTTCATCCATACTTTCTCCCTGCAGAGCCTGACCAAGTCACTGCCGTAGCCGAGTGATTTAAAGGTACAGTACATGATTGGATTTCATCCATACTTTCTCCCTGCAGAGCCTGACCAAGTCACTGCCGTAGCCGAGTGATGTAAAGGTACAGTACATGATTGGATTTCATCCATACTTTCTCCCTGCAGAGCCTGACCAAGTCACTGCCGTGGCCGAGTGATTTAAAGGTACAGTACATGATTGGATTTCATCCATACTTTCTCCCTGCAGAGCATGACCAAGTCACTGCCATGCCCGAGTGATGTAAAGGTACAGTACATGATTGGATTTCATCCATACTTTCTCCCTGCAGAGCCTGACCAAGTGACTGCCATGGCCGAGTGATTTAAAGGTACAGTACATGATTGGATTTCATCCATACTTTCTCTCTGCAGAGCCTGACCAAGTTACTGCCGTAGCCGAGTGATGTAAAGGTACAGTACATGATTGGATTTCATCCATACTTTCTCCCTGCAGAGCCTGACCAAGTCACTGCCGTAGCCGAGTGATTTAAAGGTACAGTACATGATTGGATTTCATCCATACTTTCTCCCTGCAGAGCCTGACCAAGTCACTGCCGTAGCCGAGTGATGTAAAGGTACAGTACATGATTGGATTTCATCCATACTTTCTCCCTGCAGAGCCTGACCAAGTCACTGCCATGGCCGAGTGATGTAAAGGTACAGTACATGATTGGATTTCATCCATACTTTCTCCCTGCAGAGCCTGACCAAGTCACTGCCATGGCCGAGTGATGTAAAGGTACAGTACATGATTGGATTTCATCCATACTTTCTCCCTGCAGAGCCTGACCAAGTCACTGCCGTCGCCGAGTGGTTTAAAGGTACAGTACATGATTGGATTTCATCCATACTTTCTCCCTGCAGAGCCTGACAAAGTCACTGCCGTAGCCGAGTGGTTTAAAGGTACAGTACATGATTGGATTTCATCCATACTTTCTCCCTGCAGAGCCTGACAAAGTCACTGCCGTAGCCGAGTGATTTAAAGGTACAGTACATGATTGGATTTCATCCATACTTTCTCCCTGCAGAGCCTGACCAAGTCACTGCCATGCCCGAGTGATGTAAAGGTACAGTAAATGATTGGATTTCATCCATACTTTCTCCCTGCAGAGCCTGACCAAGTGACTGCCATGGCCGAGTGATTTAAAGGTACAGTACATGATTGGATTTCATCCATACTTTCTCCCTGCAGAGCCTGTGACCAAGTCACTGCCATGGCCGAGTGATGTAAAGGTACAGTACATGATTGGATTTCATCCATACTTTCTCCCTGCAGAGCCTGACCAAGTCACTGCCATGGCCGAGTTATTTAAAGGTACAGTACATGATTGGATTTCATCCAAAATTTCTCCCTGCATAGCCTGACCAAGTCACTGCCATGCCCGAGTGATGTAAAGGTACAGTACATGATTGGATTTCATCCATACTTTCTCCCTGCAGAGCCTGACCAAGTCACTGCCATGCCCGAGTGATGTAAAGGTACAGTACATGATTGGATTTCATCCATACTTTCTCCCTGCAGAGCCTGACCAAGTGACTGCCATGGCCGAGTGATTTAAAGGTACAGTACATGATTGGATTTCATCCATACTTTCTCTCTGCAGAGCCTGACCAAGTTACTGCCGTAGCCGAGTGATGTAAAGGTACAGTACATGATTGGATTTCATCCATACTTTCTCCCTGCAGAGCCTGACCAAGTCACTGCCGTAGCCGAGTGATTTAAAGGTACAGTACATGATTGGATTTCATCCATACTTTCTCCCTGCAGAGCCTGACCAAGTGACTGCCATGGCCGAGTGATTTAAAGGTACAGTACATGATTGGATTTCATCCATACTTTCTCTCTGCAGAGCCTGACCAAGTTACTGCCGTAGCCGAGTGATGTAAAGGTACAGTACATGATTGGATTTCATCCATACTTTCTCCCTGCAGAGCCTGACCAAGTCACTGCCGTAGCCGAGTGATTTAAAGGTACAGTACATGATTGGATTTCATCCATACTTTCTCCCTGCAGAGCCTGACCAAGTCACTGCCGTAGCCGAGTGATGTAAAGGTACAGTACATGATTGGATTTCATCCATACTTTCTCCCTGCAGAGCCTGACCAAGTCACTGCCATGGCCGAGTGATGTAAAGGTACAGTACATGATTGGATTTCATCCATACTTTCTCCCTGCAGAGCCTGACCAAGTCACTGCCATGCCCGAGTGATGTAAAGGTACAGTACATGATTGGATTTCATCCATACTTTCTCCCTGCAGAGCCTGACCAAGTCACTGCCGTCGCCGAGTGGTTTAAAGGTACAGTACATGATTGGATTTCATCCATACTTTCTCCCTGCAGAGCCTGACAAAGTCACTGCCGTAGCCGAGTGGTTTAAAGGTACAGTACATGATTGGATTTCATCCATACTTTCTCCCTGCAGAGCCTGACAAAGTCACTGCCGTAGCCGAGTGATTTAAAGGTACAGTACATGATTGGATTTCATCCATACTTTCTCCCTGCAGAGCCTGACCAAGTCACTGCCATGCCCGAGTGATGTAAAGGTACAGTAAATGATTGGATTTCATCCATACTTTCTCCCTGCAGAGCCTGACCAAGTGACTGCCATGGCCGAGTGATTTAAAGGTACAGTACATGATTGGATTTCATCCATACTTTCTCTCTGCAGAGCCTGACCAAGTTACTGCCGTAGCCGAGTGATGTAAAGGTACAGTACATGATTGGATTTCATCCATACTTTCTCCCTGCAGAGCCTGACCAAGTCACTGCCGTAGCCGAGTGATTTAAAGGTACAGTACATGATTGGATTTCATCCATACTTTCTCCCTGCAGAGCCTGACCAAGACACTGCCGTAGCCGAGTGATGTAAAGGTACAGTACATGATTGGATTTCATCCATACTTTCTCCCTGCAGAGCCTGACCAAGTCACTGCCATGGCCGAGTGATGTAAAGGTACAGTACATGATTGGATTTCATCCATACTTTCTCCCTGCAGAGCCTGACCTAGTCACTGCCGTCGCCGAGTGGTTTAAAGGTACAGTACATGATTGGATTTCATCCATACTTTCTCCCTGCAGAGCCTGACAAAGTCACTGCCGTAGCCGAGTGATTTAAAGGTACAGTACATGATTGGATTTCATCCATACTTTCTCCCTGCAGAGCCTGTGACCAAGTCACTGCCATGGCCGAGTGATGTAAAGGTACAGTACATGATTGGATTTCATCCATACTTTCTCCCTGCAGAGCCTGACCAAGTCACTGCCATGGCCGAGTGATTTAAAGGTACAGTACATGATTGGATTTCATCCAAAATTTCTCCCTGCATAGCCTGACCAAGTCACTGCCATGCCCGAGTGATGTAAAGGTACAGTACATGATTGGATTTCATCCATACTTTCTCCCTGCAGAGCCTGACCAAGTCACTGCCATGCCCGAGTGATGTAAAGGTACAGTACATGATTGGATTTCATCCATACTTTCTCCCTGCAGAGCCTGACCAAGTGACTGCCATGGCCGAGTGATTTAAAGGTACAGTACATGATTGGATTTCATCCATACTTTCTCTCTGCAGAGCCTGACCAAGTTACTGCCGTAGCCGAGTGATGTAAAGGTACAGTACATGATTGGATTTCATCCATACTTTCTCCCTGCAGAGCCTGACCAAGTCACTGCCGTAGCCGAGTGATTTAAAGGTACAGTACATGATTGGATTTCATCCATACTTTCTCCCTGCAGAGCCTGACCAAGTCACTGCCGTAGCCGAGTGATTTAAAGGTACAGTACATGATTGGATTTCATCCATACTTTCTCCCTGCAGAGCCTGACCAAGTCACTGCCGTAGCCGAGTGATGTAAAGGTACAGTACATGATTGGATTTCATCCATACTTTCTCCCTGCAGAGCCTGACCAAGTCACTGCCGTGGCCGAGTGATTTAAAGGTACAGTACATGATTGGATTTCATCCATACTTTCTCCCTGCAGAGCATGACCAAGTCACTGCCATGCCCGAGTGATGTAAAGGTACAGTACATGATTGGATTTCATCCATACTTTCTCCCTGCAGAGCCTGACCAAGTGACTGCCATGGCCGAGTGATTTAAAGGTACAGTACATGATTGGATTTCATCCATACTTTCTCTCTGCAGAGCCTGACCAAGTTACTGCCGTAGCCGAGTGATGTAAAGGTACAGTACATGATTGGATTTCATCCATACTTTCTCCCTGCAGAGCCTGACCAAGTCACTGCCGTAGCCGAGTGATTTAAAGGTACAGTACATGATTGGATTTCATCCATACTTTCTCCCTGCAGAGCCTGACCAAGTCACTGCCGTAGCCGAGTGATGTAAAGGTACAGTACATGATTGGATTTCATCCATACTTTCTCCCTGCAGAGCCTGACCAAGTCACTGCCATGGCCGAGTGATGTAAAGGTACAGTACATGATTTGATTTCATCCATACTTTCTCCCTGCAGAGCCTGACCAAGTCACTGCCATGGCCGAGTGATGTAAAGGTACAGTACATGATTGGATTTCATCCATACTTTCTCCCTGCAGAGCCTGACCAAGTCACTGCCGTCGCCGAGTGGTTTAAAGGTACAGTACATGATTGGATTTCATCCATACTTTCTCCCTGCAGAGCCTGACAAAGTCACTGCCGTAGCCGAGTGGTTTAAAGGTACAGTACATGATTGGATTTCATCCATACTTTCTCCCTGCAGAGCCTGACAAAGTCACTGCCGTAGCCGAGTGATTTAAAGGTACAGTACATGATTGGATTTCATCCATACTTTCTCCCTGCAGAGCCTGACCAAGTCACTGCCATGCCCGAGTGATGTAAAGGTACAGTAAATGATTGGATTTCATCCATACTTTCTCCCTGCAGAGCCTGACCAAGTGACTGCCATGGCCGAGTGATTTAAAGGTACAGTACATGATTGGATTTCATCCATACTTTCTCTCTGCAGAGCCTGACCAAGTTACTGCCGTAGCCGAGTGATGTAAAGGTACAGTACATGATTGGATTTCATCCATACTTTCTCCCTGCAGAGCCTGACCAAGTCACTGCCGTAGCCGAGTGATTTAAAGGTACAGTACATGATTGGATTTCATCCATACTTTCTCCCTGCAGAGCCTGACCAAGTCACTGCCGTAGCCGAGTGATGTAAAGGTACAGTACATGATTGGATTTCATCCATACTTTCTCCCTGCAGAGCCTGACCAAGTCACTGCCATGGCCGAGTGATGTAAAGGTACAGTACATGATTGGATTTCATCCATACTTTCTCCCTGCAGAGCCTGACCTAGTCACTGCCGTCGCCGAGTGGTTTAAAGGTACAGTACATGATTGGATTTCATCCATACTTTCTCCCTGCAGAGCCTGACAAAGTCACTGCCGTAGCCGAGTGATTTAAAGGTACAGTACATGATTGGATTTCATCCATACTTTCTCCCTGCAGAGCCTGACCAAGTCACTGCCATGCCCGAGTGATGTAAAGGTACAGTACATGATTGGATTTCATCCATACTTTCTCCCTGCAGAGCCTGACCAAGTGACTGCCATGGCCGAGTGATTTAAAGGTACAGTACATGATTGGATTTCATCCATACTTTCTCCCTGCAGAGCCTGACCAAGTCACTGCCGTAGCCGAGTGATGTAAAGGTACAGTACATGATTGGATTTCATCCATACTTTCTCCCTGCAGAGCCTGACCAAGTCACTGCCATGGCCGAGTGATTTAAAGGTACAGTACATGATTGGATTTCATCCATACTTTCTCCCTGCAGAGCCTGACCAAGTCACTGCCATGCCCGAGTGATGTAAAGGTACAGTACATGATTGGATTTCATCCATACTTTCTCCCTGCAGAGCCTGACCAAGTGACTGCCATGGTCGAGTGATTTAAAGGTACAGTACATGATTGGATTTCATCCATACTTTCTCTCTGCAGAGCCTGACCAAGTTACTGCCGTAGCCGAGTGATGTAAAGGTACAGTACATGATTGGATTTCATCCAGACTTTCTCCCTGCAGAGCCTGACCAAGTCACTGCCGTAGCCGAGTGATTTAAAGGTACAGTACATGATTGGATTTCATCCATACTTTCTCCCTGCAGAGCCTGACCAAGTCACTGCCGTAGCCGAGTGATGTAAAGGTACAGTACATGATTGGATTTCATCCATACTTTCTCCCTGCAGAGCCTGACCAAGTCACTGCCATGGCCGAGTGATTTAAAGGTACAGTACATGATTGGATTTCATCCAAAATTTCTCCCTGCAGAGCCTGACCAAGTCACTGCCATGCCCGAGTAATGTAAAGGTACAGTACATGATTGGATTTCATCCATACTTTCTCCCTGCAGAGCCTGACCAAGTCACTGCCATGGCCGAGTGATGTAAAGGTACAGAAAATGATTGGATTTCATCCATACTTTCTCCCTGCAGAGCCTGACCAAGTCACTGCCGTCGCCGAGTGGTTTAAAGGTACAGTACATGATTGGATTTCATCCATACTTTCTCCCTGCAGAGCCTGACAAAGTCACTGCCGTAGCCGAGTGATGTAAAGGTACAGTACATGATTGGATTTCATCCATACTTTCTCCCTGCAGAGCCTGACCAAGTCACTGCCATGGCCGAGTGATGTAAAGGTACAGTACATGATTGGATTTCATCCATACTTTCTCCCTGCAGAGCCTGACCTAGTCACTGCCGTCGCCGAGTGGTTTAAAGGTACAGTACATGATTGGATTTCATCCATACTTTCTCCCTGCAGAGCCTGACAAAGTCACTGCCGTAGCCGAGTGATTTAAAGGTACAGTACATGATTGGATTTCATCCATACTTTCTCCCTGCAGAGCCTGTGACCAAGTCACTGCCATGGCCGAGTGATGTAAAGGTACAGTACATGATTGGATTTCATCCATACTTTCTCCCTGCAGAGCCTGACCAAGTCACTGCCATGGCCGAGTGATTTAAAGGTACAGTACATGATTGGATTTCATCCAAAATTTCTCCCTGCATAGCCTGACCAAGTCACTGCCATGCCCGAGTGATGTAAAGGTACAGTACATGATTGGATTTCATCCATACTTTCTCCCTGCAGAGCCTGACCAAGTCACTGCCATGCCCGAGTGATGTAAAGGTACAGTACATGATTGGATTTCATCCATACTTTCTCCCTGCAGAGCCTGACCAAGTGACTGCCATGGCCGAGTGATTTAAAGGTACAGTACATGATTGGATTTCATCCATACTTTCTCTCTGCAGAGCCTGACCAAGTTACTGCCGTAGCCGAGTGATGTAAAGGTACAGTACATGATTGGATTTCATCCATACTTTCTCCCTGCAGAGCCTGACCAAGTCACTGCCGTAGCCGAGTGATTTAAAGGTACAGTACATGATTGGATTTCATCCATACTTTCTCCCTGCAGAGCCTGACCAAGTCACTGCCGTAGCCGAGTGATTTAAAGGTACAGTACATGATTGGATTTCATCCATACTTTCTCCCTGCAGAGCCTGACCAAGTCACTGCCGTAGCCGAGTGATGTAAAGGTACAGTACATGATTGGATTTCATCCATACTTTCTCCCTGCAGAGCCTGACCAAGTCACTGCCGTGGCCGAGTGATTTAAAGGTACAGTACATGATTGGATTTCATCCATACTTTCTCCCTGCAGAGCATGACCAAGTCACTGCCATGCCCGAGTGATGTAAAGGTACAGTACATGATTGGATTTCATCCATACTTTCTCCCTGCAGAGCCTGACCAAGTGACTGCCATGGCCGAGTGATTTAAAGGTACAGTACATGATTGGATTTCATCCATACTTTCTCTCTGCAGAGCCTGACCAAGTTACTGCCGTAGCCGAGTGATGTAAAGGTACAGTACATGATTGGATTTCATCCATACTTTCTCCCTGCAGAGCCTGACCAAGTCACTGCCGTAGCCGAGTGATTTAAAGGTACAGTACATGATTGGATTTCATCCATACTTTCTCCCTGCAGAGCCTGACCAAGTCACTGCCGTAGCCGAGTGATGTAAAGGTACAGTACATGATTGGATTTCATCCATACTTTCTCCCTGCAGAGCCTGACCAAGTCACTGCCATGGCCGAGTGATGTAAAGGTACAGTACATGATTGGATTTCATCCATACTTTCTCCCTGCAGAGCCTGACCAAGTGACTGCCATGGCCGAGTGATGTAAAGGTACAGTACATGATTGGATTTCATCCATACTTTCTCCCTGCAGAGCCTGACCAAGTCACTGCCGTCGCCGAGTGGTTTAAAGGTACAGTACATGATTGGATTTCATCCATACTTTCTCCCTGCAGAGCCTGACAAAGTCACTGCCGTAGCCGAGTGGTTTAAAGGTACAGTACATGATTGGATTTCATCCATACTTTCTCCCTGCAGAGCCTGACAAAGTCACTGCCGTAGCCGAGTGATTTAAAGGTACAGTACATGATTGGATTTCATCCATACTTTCTCCCTGCAGAGCCTGACCAAGTCACTGCCATGCCCGAGTGATGTAAAGGTACAGTAAATGATTGGATTTCATCCATACTTTCTCCCTGCAGAGCCTGACCAAGTGACTGCCATGGCCGAGTGATTTAAAGGTACAGTACATGATTGGATTTCATCCATACTTTCTCTCTGCAGAGCCTGACCAAGTTACTGCCGTAGCCGAGTGATGTAAAGGTACAGTACATGATTGGATTTCATCCATACTTTCTCCCTGCAGAGCCTGACCAAGTCACTGCCGTAGCCGAGTGATTTAAAGGTACAGTACATGATTGGATTTCATCCATACTTTCTCCCTGCAGAGCCTGACCAAGTCACTGCCGTAGCCGAGTGATGTAAAGGTACAGTACATGATTGGATTTCATCCATACTTTCTCCCTGCAGAGCCTGACCAAGTCACTGCCATGGCCGAGTGATGTAAAGGTACAGTACATGATTGGATTTCATCCATACTTTCTCCCTGCAGAGCCTGACCTAGTCACTGCCGTCGCCGAGTGGTTTAAAGGTACAGTACATGATTGGATTTCATCCATACTTTCTCCCTGCAGAGCCTGACAAAGTCACTGCCGTAGCCGAGTGATTTAAAGGTACAGTACATGATTGGATTTCATCCATACTTTCTCCCTGCAGAGCCTGACCAAGTCACTGCCATGCCCGAGTGATGTAAAGGTACAGTACATGATTGGATTTCATCCATACTTTCTCCCTGCAGAGCCTGACCAAGTGACTGCCATGGCCGAGTGATTTAAAGGTACAGTACATGATTGGATTTCATCCATACTTTCTCCCTGCAGAGCCTGACCAAGTCACTGCCGTAGCCGAGTGATGTAAAGGTACAGTACATGATTGGATTTCATCCATACTTTCTCCCTGCAGAGCCTGACCAAGTCACTGCCATGGCCGAGTGATTTAAAGGTACAGTACATGATTGGATTTCATCCATACTTTCTCCCTGCAGAGCCTGACCAAGTCACTGCCATGCCCGAGTGATGTAAAGGTACAGTACATGATTGGATTTCATCCATACTTTCTCCCTGCAGAGCCTGACCAAGTGACTGCCATGGTCGAGTGATTTAAAGGTACAGTACATGATTGGATTTCATCCATACTTTCTCTCTGCAGAGCCTGACCAAGTTACTGCCGTAGCCGAGTGATGTAAAGGTACAGTACATGATTGGATTTCATCCAGACTTTCTCCCTGCAGAGCCTGACCAAGTCACTGCCGTAGCCGAGTGATTTAAAGGTACAGTACATGATTGGATTTCATCCATACTTTCTCCCTGCAGAGCCTGACCAAGTCACTGCCGTAGCCGAGTGATGTAAAGGTACAGTACATGATTGGATTTCATCCATACTTTCTCCCTGCAGAGCCTGACCAAGTCACTGCCATGGCCGAGTGATTTAAAGGTACAGTACATGATTGGATTTCATCCAAAATTTCTCCCTGCAGAGCCTGACCAAGTCACTGCCATGCCCGAGTAATGTAAAGGTACAGTACATGATTGGATTTCATCCATACTTTCTCCCTGCAGAGCCTGACCAAGTCACTGCCATGGCCGAGTGATGTAAAGGTACAGAAAATGATTGGATTTCATCCATACTTTCTCCCTGCAGAGCCTGACCAAGTCACTGCCGTCGCCGAGTGGTTTAAAGGTACAGTACATGATTGGATTTCATCCATACTTTCTCCCTGCAGAGCCTGACAAAGTCACTGCCGTAGCCGAGTGATTTAAAGGTACAGTACATGATGGGATTTCATCCATACTTTCTCCCTGCAGAGCCTGACCAAGTCACTGCCATGCCCGAGTGATGTAAAGGTACAGTACATGATTGGATTTCATCCATACTTTCTCCCTGCAGAGCCTGACCAAGTGACTGCCATGGCCGAGTGATTTAAAGGTACAGTACATGATTGGATTTCATCCATACTTTCTCTCTGCAGAGCCTGACCAAGTTACTGCCGTAGCCGAGTGATGTAAAGGTACAGTACATGATTGGATTTCATCCATACTTTCTCCCTGCAGAGCCTGACCAAGTCACTGCCGTAGCCGAGTGATTTAAAGGTACAGTACATGATTGGATTTCATCCATACTTTCTCCCTGCAGAGCCTGACCAAGTCACTGCCGTAGCCGAGTGATGTAAAGGTACAGTACATGATTGGATTTCATCCATACTTTCTCCCTGCAGAGCCTGTGACCAAGTCACTGCCATGGCCGAGTGATGTAAAGGTACAGTACATGATTGGATTTCATCCATACTTTCTCCCTGCAGAGCCTGACCAAGTCACTGCCATGGCCGAGTGATTTAAAGGTACAGTACATGATTGGATTTCATCCAAAATTTCTCCCTGCATAGCCTGACCAAGTCACTGCCATGCCCGAGTGATGTAAAGGTACAGTACATGATTGGATTTCATCCATACTTTCTCCCTGCAGAGCCTGACCAAGTCACTGCCATGGTCGAGTGATGTAAAGGTACAGTACATGATTGGATTTCATCCATACTTTCTCCCTGCAGAGCCTGACCAAGTAATTACTGCCGTGGCCGAGTGATGTAAAGGTACAGTACATGATTGGATTCCATCCATACTTTCTCCCTGCAGAGCCTGACCAAGTTACTGCCGTAGCTGAGTGATGTAAAGGTACAGTACATGATTGGATTTCATCCATACTTTCTCCCTGCAGAGCCTGACCAAATCACTGCCATGCCCGAGTGATGTAAAGGTACAGTACATGATTGGATTTCATCCATACTTTCTCCCTGCAGAGTCTGACCAAGTCACTGCCGTCGCCGAGTGATTTAAAGGTACAGTACATGATTGGATTTCATCCATACTTTCTCCCTGCAGAGCCTGACCAAGTGACTGCCATGGCCGAGTGATTTAAAGGTACAGTACATGATTGGATTTCATCCATACTTTCTCTCTGCAGAGCCTGACCAAGTTACTGCCGTAGCCGAGTGATGTAAAGGTACAGTACATGATTGGATTTCATCCATACTTTCTCCCTGCAGAGCCTGACCAAGTCACTGCCGTAGCCGAGTGATTTAAAGGTACAGTACATGATTGGATTTCATCCATACTTTCTCCCTGCAGAGCCTGACCAAGTCACTGCCGTAGCCGAGTGATGTAAAGGTACAGTACATGATTGGATTTCATCCATACTTTCTCCCTGCAGAGCCTGACCAAGTCACTGCCATGGCCGAGTGATGTAAAGGTACAGTACATGATTGGATTTCATCCATACTTTCTCCCTGCAGAGCCTGACCTAGTCACTGCCGTCGCCGAGTGGTTTAAAGGTACAGTACATGATTGGATTTCATCCATACTTTCTCCCTGCAGAGCCTGACAAAGTCACTGCCGTAGCCGAGTGATTTAAAGGTACAGTACATGATTGGATTTCATCCATACTTTCTCCCTGCAGAGCCTGACCAAGTCACTGCCATGCCCGAGTGATGTAAAGGTACAGTACATGATTGGATTTCATCCATACTTTCTCCCTGCAGAGCCTGACCAAGTGACTGCCATGGCCGAGTGATTTAAAGGTACAGTATATGATTGGATTTCATCCATACTTTCTCTCTGCAGAGCCTGACCAAGTTACTGCCGTAGCCGAGTGATGTAAAGGTACAGTACATGATTGGATTTCATCCATACTTTCTCCCTGCAGAGCCTGACCAAGTCACTGCCGTAGCCGAGTGATTTAAAGGTACAGTACATGATTGGATTTCATCCATACTTTCTCCCTGCAGAGCCTGACCAAGTCACTGCCGTAGCCGAGTGATGTAAAGGTACAGTACATGATTGGATTTCATCCATACTTTCTCCCTGCAGAGACCAAGTCACTGCCATGGCCGAGTGATTTAAAGGTACAGTACATGATTGGATTTCATCCATACTTTCTCCCTGCAGAGCCTGACCAAGTCACTGCCGTAGCCGAGTGATGTAAAGGTACAGTACATGATTGGATTTCATCCATACTTTCTCCCTGCAGAGTCTGACCAAGTCACTGCCGTCGCCGAGTGATTTAAAGGTACAGTACATGATTGGATTTCATCCATACTTTCTCTCTGCAGAGCCTGACCAAGTTACTGCCGTAGCCGAGTGATGTAAAGGTACAGTACATGATTGGATTTCATCCATACTTTCTCCCTGCAGAGCCTGACCAAGTCACTGCCATGGCCGAGTGATTTAAAGGTACAGTACATGATTGGATTTCATCCATACTTTCTCCCTGCAGAGCCTGACCAAGTCACTGCCATGCCCGAGTGATGTAAAGGTACAGTACATGATTGGATTTCATCCATACTTTCTCCCTGCAGAGCCTGACCAAGTGACTGCCATGGTCGAGTGATTTAAAGGTACAGTACATGATTGGATTTCATCCATACTTTCTCCCTGCAGAGCCTGACCAAGTCACTGCCGTAGCCGAGTGATGTAAAGGTACAGTACATGATTGGATTTCATCCATACTTTCTCCCTGCAGAGCCTGACCAAGTCACTGCCATGGCCGAGTGATTTAAAGGTACAGTACATGATTGGATTTCATCCAAAATTTCTCCCTGCAGAGCCTGACCAAGTCACTGCCATGCCCGAGTGATGTAAAGGTACAGTACATGATTGGATTTCATCCATACTTTCTCCCTGCAGAGCCTGACCAAGTCACTGCCATGGCCGAGTGATGTAAAGGTACAGAAAATGATTGGATTTCATCCATACTTTCTCCCTGCAGAGCCTGACCAAGTCACTGCCGTCGCCGAGTGGTTTAAAGGTACAGTACATGATTGGATTTCATCCATACTTTCTCCCTGCAGAGCCTGACAAAGTCACTGCCGTAGCCGAGTGATTTAAAGGTACAGTACATGATTGGATTTCATCCATACTTTCTCCCTGCAGAGCCTGACCAAGTCACTGCCATGCCCGAGTGATGTAAAGGTACAGTACATGATTGGATTTCATCCATACTTTCTCCCTGCAGAGCCTGACCAAGTGACTGCCATGGCCGAGTGATTTAAAGGTACAGTACATGATTGGATTTCATCCATACTTTCTCTCTGCAGAGCCGGACCAAGTGACTGCCGTAGCCGAGTGATGTAAAGGTACAGTACATGATTGGATTTCATCCATACTTTCTCCCTGCAGAGCCTGACCAAGTCACTGCCGTAGCCGAGTGATTTAAAGGTACAGTACATGATTGGATTTCATCCATACTTTCTCCCTGCAGAGCCTGACCAAGTCACTGCCGTAGCCGAGTGATGTAAAGGTACAGTACATGATTGGATTTCATCCATACTTTCTCCCTGCAGAGCCTGTGACCAAGTCACTGCCATGGCCGAGTGATGTAAAGGTACAGTACATGATTGGATTTCATCCATACTTTCTCCCTGCAGAGCCTGACCAAGTCACTGCCATGGCCGAGTGATTTAAAGGTACAGTACATGATTGGATTTCATCCAAAATTTCTCCCTGCATAGCCTGACCAAGTCACTGCCATGCCCGAGTGATGTAAAGGTACAGTACATGATTGGATTTCATCCATACTTTCTCCCTGCAGAGCCTGACCAAGTCACTGCCATGGTCGAGTGATGTAAAGGTACAGTACATGATTGGATTTCATCCATACTTTCTCCCTGCAGAGCCTGACCAAGTAATTACTGCCGTGGCCGAGTGATGTAAAGGTACAGTACATGATTGGATTCCATCCATACTTTCTCCCTGCAGAGCCTGACCAAGTTACTGCCGTAGCTGAGTGATGTAAAGGTACAGTACATGATTGGATTTCATCCATACTTTCTCCCTGCAGAGCCTGACCAAATCACTGCCATGCCCGAGTGATGTAAAGGTACAGTACATGATTGGATTTCATCCATACTTTCTCCCTGCAGAGTCTGACCAAGTCACTGCCGTCGCCGAGTGATTTAAAGGTACAGTACATGATTGGATTTCATCCATACTTTCTCTCTGCAGAGCCTGACCAAGTTACTGCCGTAGCCGAGTGATGTAAAGGTACAGTACATGATTGGATTTCATCCAGACTTTCTCCCTGCAGAGCCTGACCAAGTCACTGCCGTAGCCGAGTGATTTAAAGGTACAGTACATGATTGGATTTCATCCATACTTTCTCCCTGCAGAGCCTGACCAAGTCACTGCCGTAGCCGAGTGATGTAAAGGTACAGTACATGATTGGATTTCATCCATACTTTCTCTCTGCAGAGCCTGACCAAGTTACTGCCGTAGCCGAGTGATGTAAAGGTACAGTACATGATTGGATTTCATCCAGACTTTCTCCCTGCAGAGCCTGACCAAGTCACTGCCGTAGCCGAGTGATGTAAAGGTACAGTACATGATTGGATTTCATCCATACTTTCTCCCTGCAGAGCCTGTGACCAAGTCACTGCCATGGCCGAGTGATGTAAAGGTACAGTACATGATTGGATTTCATCCATACTTTCTCCCTGCAGAGCCTGACCAAGTCACTGCCATGGCCGAGTGATTTAAAGGTACAGTACATGATTGGATTTCATCCATACTTTCTCCCTGCAGAGCCTGACCAAGTCACTGCCATGCCCGAGTGATGTAAAGGTACAGTACATGATTGGATTTCATCCATACTTTCTCCCTGCAGAGCCTGACCAAGTGACTGCCATGGTCGAGTGATTTAAAGGTACAGTACATGATTGGATTTCATCCATACTTTCTCCCTGCAGAGCCTGACCAAATCACTGCCATGCCCGAGTGATGTAAAGGTACAGTACATGATTGGATTTCATCCATACTTTCTCCCTGCAGAGTCTGACCAAGTCACTGCCGTCGCCGAGTGATTTAAAGGTACAGTACATGATTGGATTTCATCCATACTTTCTCCCTGCAGAGCCTGACCAAGTGACTGCCATGGCCGAGTGATTTAAAGGTACAGTACATGATTGGATTTCATCCATACTTTCTCTCTGCAGAGCCTGACCAAGTTACTGCCGTAGCCGAGTGATGTAAAGGTACAGTACATGATTGGATTTCATCCATACTTTCTCCCTGCAGAGCCTGACCAAGTCACTGCCGTAGCCGAGTGATTTAAAGGTACAGTACATGATTGGATTTCATCCATACTTTCTCCCTGCAGAGCCTGACCAAGTCACTGCCGTAGCCGAGTGATGTAAAGGTACAGTACATGATTGGATTTCATCCATACTTTCTCCCTGCAGAGCCTGACCAAGTCACTGCCATGGCCGAGTGATGTAAAGGTACAGTACATGATTGGATTTCATCCATACTTTCTCCCTGCAGAGCCTGACCTAGTCACTGCCGTCGCCGAGTGGTTTAAAGGTACAGTACATGATTGGATTTCATCCATACTTTCTCCCTGCAGAGCCTGACAAAGTCACTGCCGTAGCCGAGTGATTTAAAGGTACAGTACATGATTGGATTTCATCCATACTTTCTCCCTGCAGAGCCTGACCAAGTCACTGCCATGCCCGAGTGATGTAAAGGTACAGTACATGATTGGATTTCATCCATACTTTCTCCCTGCAGAGCCTGACCAAGTGACTGCCATGGCCGAGTGATTTAAAGGTACAGTATATGATTGGATTTCATCCATACTTTCTCTCTGCAGAGCCTGACCAAGTTACTGCCGTAGCCGAGTGATGTAAAGGTACAGTACATGATTGGATTTCATCCATACTTTCTCCCTGCAGAGCCTGACCAAGTCACTGCCGTAGCCGAGTGATTTAAAGGTACAGTACATGATTGGATTTCATCCATACTTTCTCCCTGCAGAGCCTGACCAAGTCACTGCCGTAGCCGAGTGATGTAAAGGTACAGTACATGATTGGATTTCATCCATACTTTCTCCCTGCAGAGACCAAGTCACTGCCATGGCCGAGTGATTTAAAGGTACAGTACATGATTGGATTTCATCCATACTTTCTCCCTGCAGAGCCTGACCAAGTCACTGCCGTAGCCGAGTGATGTAAAGGTACAGTACATGATTGGATTTCATCCATACTTTCTCCCTGCAGAGTCTGACCAAGTCACTGCCGTCGCCGAGTGATTTAAAGGTACAGTACATGATTGGATTTCATCCATACTTTCTCTCTGCAGAGCCTGACCAAGTTACTGCCGTAGCCGAGTGATGTAAAGGTACAGTACATGATTGGATTTCATCCATACTTTCTCCCTGCAGAGCCTGACCAAGTCACTGCCATGGCCGAGTGATTTAAAGGTACAGTACATGATTGGATTTCATCCATACTTTCTCCCTGCAGAGCCTGACCAAGTCACTGCCATGCCCGAGTGATGTAAAGGTACAGTACATGATTGGATTTCATCCATACTTTCTCCCTGCAGAGCCTGACCAAGTGACTGCCATGGTCGAGTGATTTAAAGGTACAGTACATGATTGGATTTCATCCATACTTTCTCCCTGCAGAGCCTGACCAAGTCACTGCCGTAGCCGAGTGATGTAAAGGTACAGTACATGATTGGATTTCATCCATACTTTCTCCCTGCAGAGCCTGACCAAGTCACTGCCATGGCCGAGTGATTTAAAGGTACAGTACATGATTGGATTTCATCCAAAATTTCTCCCTGCAGAGCCTGACCAAGTCACTGCCATGCCCGAGTGATGTAAAGGTACAGTACATGATTGGATTTCATCCATACTTTCTCCCTGCAGAGCCTGACCAAGTCACTGCCATGGCCGAGTGATGTAAAGGTACAGAAAATGATTGGATTTCATCCATACTTTCTCCCTGCAGAGCCTGACCAAGTCACTGCCGTCGCCGAGTGGTTTAAAGGTACAGTACATGATTGGATTTCATCCATACTTTCTCCCTGCAGAGCCTGACAAAGTCACTGCCGTAGCCGAGTGATTTAAAGGTACAGTACATGATTGGATTTCATCCATACTTTCTCCCTGCAGAGCCTGACCAAGTCACTGCCATGCCCGAGTGATGTAAAGGTACAGTACATGATTGGATTTCATCCATACTTTCTCCCTGCAGAGCCTGACCAAGTGACTGCCATGGCCGAGTGATTTAAAGGTACAGTACATGATTGGATTTCATCCATACTTTCTCTCTGCAGAGCCGGACCAAGTGACTGCCGTAGCCGAGTGATGTAAAGGTACAGTACATGATTGGATTTCATCCATACTTTCTCCCTGCAGAGCCTGACCAAGTCACTGCCGTAGCCGAGTGATTTAAAGGTACAGTACATGATTGGATTTCATCCATACTTTCTCCCTGCAGAGCCTGACCAAGTCACTGCCGTAGCCGAGTGATGTAAAGGTACAGTACATGATTGGATTTCATCCATACTTTCTCCCTGCAGAGCCTGTGACCAAGTCACTGCCATGGCCGAGTGATGTAAAGGTACAGTACATGATTGGATTTCATCCATACTTTCTCCCTGCAGAGCCTGACCAAGTCACTGCCATGGCCGAGTGATTTAAAGGTACAGTACATGATTGGATTTCATCCAAAATTTCTCCCTGCATAGCCTGACCAAGTCACTGCCATGCCCGAGTGATGTAAAGGTACAGTACATGATTGGATTTCATCCATACTTTCTCCCTGCAGAGCCTGACCAAGTCACTGCCATGGTCGAGTGATGTAAAGGTACAGTACATGATTGGATTTCATCCATACTTTCTCCCTGCAGAGCCTGACCAAGTAATTACTGCCGTGGCCGAGTGATGTAAAGGTACAGTACATGATTGGATTCCATCCATACTTTCTCCCTGCAGAGCCTGACCAAGTTACTGCCGTAGCTGAGTGATGTAAAGGTACAGTACATGATTGGATTTCATCCATACTTTCTCCCTGCAGAGCCTGACCAAATCACTGCCATGCCCGAGTGATGTAAAGGTACAGTACATGATTGGATTTCATCCATACTTTCTCCCTGCAGAGCCTGACCAAGTTACTGCCGTAGCCGAGTGATGTAAAGGTACAGTACATGATTGGATTTCATCCAGACTTTCTCCCTGCAGAGCCTGACCAAGTCACTGCCGTAGCCGAGTGATTTAAAGGTACAGTACATGATTGGATTTCATCCATACTTTCTCCCTGCAGAGCCTGACCAAGTCACTGCCGTAGCCGAGTGATGTAAAGGTACAGTACATGATTGGATTTCATCCATACTTTCTCTCTGCAGAGCCTGACCAAGTTACTGCCGTAGCCGAGTGATGTAAAGGTACAGTACATGATTGGATTTCATCCAGACTTTCTCCCTGCAGAGCCTGACCAAGTCACTGCCGTAGCCGAGTGATGTAAAGGTACAGTACATGATTGGATTTCATCCATACTTTCTCCCTGCAGAGCCTGTGACCAAGTCACTGCCATGGCCGAGTGATGTAAAGGTACAGTACATGATTGGATTTCATCCATACTTTCTCCCTGCAGAGCCTGACCAAGTCACTGCCATGGCCGAGTGATTTAAAGGTACAGTACATGATTGGATTTCATCCAAAATTTCTCCCTGCATAGCCTGACCAAGTCACTGCCATGCCCGAGTGATGTAAAGGTACAGTACATGATTGGATTTCATCCATACTTTCTCCCTGCAGAGCCTGACCAAGTCACTGCCATGGTCGAGTGATGTAAAGGTACAGTACATGATTGGATTTCATCCATACTTTCTCCCTGCAGAGCCTGACCAAGTCACTGCCGTCGCCGAGTGGTTTAAAGGTACAGTACATGATTGGATTTCATCCATACTTTCTCCCTGCAGAGCCTGACAAAGTCACTGCCGTAGCCGAGTGATTTAAAGGTACAGTACATGATTGGATTTCATCCATACTTTCTCCCTGCAGAGCCTGACCAAGTCACTGCCATGCCCGAGTGATGTAAAGGTACAGTACATGATTGGATTTCATCCATACTTTCTCCCTGCAGAGCCTGACCAAGTGACTGCCATGGCCGAGTGATTTAAAGGTACAGTACATGATTGGATTTCATCCATACTTTCTCTCTGCAGAGCCGGACCAAGTGACTGCCGTAGCCGAGTGATGTAAAGGTACAGTACATGATTGGATTTCATCCATACTTTCTCCCTGCAGAGCCTGACCAAGTCACTGCCGTAGCCGAGTGATTTAAAGGTACAGTACATGATTGGATTTCATCCATACTTTCTCCCTGCAGAGCCTGACCAAGTCACTGCCGTAGCCGAGTGATGTAAAGGTACAGTACATGATTGGATTTCATCCATACTTTCTCCCTGCAGAGCCTGTGACCAAGTCACTGCCATGGCCGAGTGATGTAAAGGTACAGTACATGATTGGATTTCATCCATACTTTCTCCCTGCAGAGCCTGACCAAGTCACTGCCATGGCCGAGTGATTTAAAGGTACAGTACATGATTGGATTTCATCCAAAATTTCTCCCTGCATAGCCTGACCAAGTCACTGCCATGCCCGAGTGATGTAAAGGTACAGTACATGATTGGATTTCATCCATACTTTCTCCCTGCAGAGCCTGACCAAGTCACTGCCATGGTCGAGTGATGTAAAGGTACAGTACATGATTGGATTCCATCCATACTTTCTCCCTGCAGAGCCTGACCAAGTTACTGCCGTAGCTGAGTGATGTAAAGGTACAGTACATGATTGGATTTCATCCATACTTTCTCCCTGCAGAGCCTGACCAAATCACTGCCATGCCCGAGTGATGTAAAGGTACAGTACATGATTGGATTTCATCCATACTTTCTCCCTGCAGAGTCTGACCAAGTCACTGCCGTCGCCGAGTGATTTAAAGGTACAGTACATGATTGGATTTCATCCATACTTTCTCTCTGCAGAGCCTGACCAAGTTACTGCCGTAGCCGAGTGATGTAAAGGTACAGTACATGATTGGATTTCATCCAGACTTTCTCCCTGCAGAGCCTGACCAAGTCACTGCCGTAGCCGAGTGATTTAAAGGTACAGTACATGATTGGATTTCATCCATACTTTCTCCCTGCAGAGCCTGACCAAGTCACTGCCGTAGCCGAGTGATGTAAAGGTACAGTACATGATTGGATTTCATCCATACTTTCTCTCTGCAGAGCCTGACCAAGTTACTGCCGTAGCCGAGTGATGTAAAGGTACAGTACATGATTGGATTTCATCCAGACTTTCTCCCTGCAGAGCCTGACCAAGTCACTGCCGTAGCCGAGTGATGTAAAGGTACAGTACATGATTGGATTTCATCCATACTTTCTCCCTGCAGAGCCTGTGACCAAGTCACTGCCATGGCCGAGTGATGTAAAGGTACAGTACATGATTGGATTTCATCCATACTTTCTCCCTGCAGAGCCTGACCAAGTCACTGCCATGGCCGAGTGATTTAAAGGTACAGTACATGATTGGATTTCATCCAAAATTTCTCCCTGCATAGCCTGACCAAGTCACTGCCATGCCCGAGTGATGTAAAGGTACAGTACATGATTGGATTTCATCCATACTTTCTCCCTGCAGAGCCTGACCAAGTCACTGCCATGGTCGAGTGATGTAAAGGTACAGTACATGATTGGATTTCATCCATACTTTCTCCCTGCAGAGCCTGACCAAGTAATTACTGCCGTGGCCGAGTGATGTAAAGGTACAGTACATGATTGGATTCCATCCATACTTTCTCCCTGCAGAGCCTGACCAAGTTAATGCCGTAGCTGAGTGATGTAAAGGTACAGTACATGATTGGATTTCATCCATACTTTCTCCCTGCAGAGCCTGACCAAATCACTGCCATGCCCGAGTGATGTAAAGGTACAGTACATGATTAGATTTCATCCATACTTTCTCCCTGCAGAGTCTGACCAAGTCACTGCCGTCGCCGAGTGATTTAAAGGTACAGTACATGATTGGATTTCATCCATACTTTCTCCCTGCAGAGCCTGACCAAGTTACTGCCGTGGCCGAGTGATGTAAAGGTACAGTACATGATTGGATTTCATCCATACTTTCTCCCTGCAGAGCCTGACCAAGTTACTGCCGTGGCCGAGTGATGTAAAGG